>CAUDMG010002410.1:1167500-1542500 GCA_958450375.1 Homarus gammarus | reverse complement strand
ACTCAAGACAGTGAATGGACAAGTCTGCAGAACCTGTCAGGAAGCGTGCAATCTCCTTGGCCTACTAGAAGATGATGGTCACTGGAATGACACATTAGAAGAGGCAGCAGCTACTCAATCGCCAATGAGAATGAGGAAAATGTTTGCCATCATGATTGCTACATGTGGACTTTCCAACCCAAGCCAGCTCTGGAATAATCACCAAGAAAGTCTTTCAGAGGATCTGCTTCATCAAGCAAGAAGAGAACATCCTGGTCAAGAGATTGAGTTCATGGATGAATGTTCAACAGGGCTCTGATCATGCTGAAAGACAAAGTGATGGAGCTATGCGGAAAAAACCTGGCTGATTTTGGATTGCCTTCCCCAAACTGAGAAGAACCAGCAGTTGCAAAATGTTGCTCAGAGAAACAGACTACTCAGTTGAAGTTCTGGTGAATTTTATTGAAGAAAATGAGCCTCACCTGGTGCCTGATCATGCAAATGTTTATGACCAGATCTTGCAAGCGATACAAGCGGAGAAGGGCGGTATGATCTTTCTCGATGCACCTGGCGGGACAGGAAAAACATTCCTGATCAACCTTCTGTTGGCCAAAGTACGTCATCAGGGGAAAATTGCTCTTGCTGTGACATCCTCAGGCATTGCTGGAACACTACGAGAAGGAGGATGTATTGCATACTCAACTTTTAAACTGCCTCTCAACCTCGGTCACAATGAGAATCCAGTGTGCAACATCAAAAAAGGATCGGCAAAGGCAAAACTCTTAGAAAAATGCTGCCTCATAGTCTGGAATGAATGCACTATGTCTCACAAGTTAGCGTTTGAAGCATTGGACAGGACCTTGCAAGACATACGAGAAAATGACCAGCTCATGGGTGGCATTACAATGGTCATTGCTGGAGACTTTCGCCAGACCCTACCTGTCATTCCTCGAAGCACTCCAGCTGATGAACTGAATGCGTGCCTCAAGGCATCATACCTTTGAGAAGTGTTCAGACACTCACCCTATCCACAAACATGAGAGTACATCTACAAGGAGATCAGGATGCTGGACGGTTTGCAAACCTTCTACTACAGATTGGGAATGGAACTTTCCCTGTTGATTCAGAAGGACAAATAATCATTCCTCAAACATGTGGAAATGTTGTAAAGTCCTCAACTGAGCTCACTAACATGGTCTACCCAAACATTATCCACCACTACAAGGATCACAAGTGGCTGCATGAACGCGCAATTCCGGCACCAAAGAATGAAACAGTGGCTGAAATCAACATGACTCTACTCAGACAGCTTCCAGGCAGTGAAACCTCATTCAAATCTGTTGATACAGTATTCGACCAGGACCAAGCAGTCCAGTACCCTGCAGAATTCCTTAATTCTTTGGAGCCCGCTGGAATGCCTCCTCACCACCTCACTCTCAAGATCAGAACTCCTATAATGCTCTTAAGAAATCTTGAACCACCAATTCTCTGCAATGGCACAAGACTGGTGGTGAAGAACATGATGCCACATGTACTGGAAGCTACAATACTGACGGCAAAAGCTAAAGCAGAGGACGTTTTTATACCAAGGATACCTCTCATCACCACTGACCTGCCATTTGAGCTCAAGCGACTTCAGTTCCCGGTTAAAGTGAGCTTTGCCATGACCATCTACAAAAGCCAGGGACAGTCCCAAAAGATGGTTGGCCTAAACCTGGTATTTACTTGCTTCTCTCATTGACAGTTCTACGTTGGATGCTCCAGAGTGGGAACTGGCAAAAATCTGTACATACTTGCTGCTATTGGCAAAACCAAAAATGTGGTCTACCTTGATGCACTACAGTGAGACAATGTGGAGCCTCCCGGAGGGTGGCGTCCTACCGTGCTATATATATATATATATATATATATATATATATATATATATATATATATATATATATATATATATATATATATATATATATATATATATATATATATATATATATATGGAGAGAGAGAGAGAGAGAGAGAGAGAGAGTAGTGGTGGTCTGACAGAGCTAAAACTTTAAGGGTGACTTTGTTCCCTTTAATCAAGCTGTCTATAATACTTCGGCATGTCCTGGCGTCAGCATTAGAGGAGAAGATTACCTGAATGTCAGCAGTACAGGAAAAGAGTACCTCAGTGTCAGCAGTAGAAGAGAAATATACTTCAATGTCAGCAGTACAGGAGAAGAGTACCTCAGTTTCAGCAGTTAGAGGAGAAGAGTGCCTCAGTGTCAGTGTAAGGGCTGTAACGACCAGGATGGGTGTCCGCCTCTTGTTTGCTTGTTCGCGGCCCCCACTGCGGGGGATAGACGGAGGTGAGAAGGTCGCTGCTGCTTCGTCACACATCAGACACTACTCAGCCAGCACCACAGCTGCACTTCCCCCGATGTTCGATTACCATTTTGGTTGTGTGCTCATCTGAGGCTCCTGGGGCTCGTGGGCTGATTCCCCAGTACTTCACTATTCGGCTGTCATACTCCGGACACCTACTCCAGCTATTATCGCGGCTGCCACGTCATCGCCACTTCCTCCACGCCCTATCCACCGTCCGTGCCCTGGCGTCTCTCCTGTGTGGCAAGACATCGCCCACCAACACAGGCGCCAAGTGAGGAAGCTGCCCTGGACCTTCCCCCTGAGAGCGGACCACCCTGTTAACGGAACATTCCACCAGGCTGCCGTCGTAGGAAATATCTGTACATTATTTGACCCCGTAATTGTTTGACTCCAATAATTGTCTGACTTCCGTAATTGTTGACTCTTGTAATTGTTTGATTCCCGTAATTGTTTATTGATATTTGTGTGAGTGGTGTCAATTATTGTGATTATTTTCGTAGTAAAGAGATGTCAAACTCTAACGGTTGTTTATTATCCCTTGGAAACCCATGGTTCTTGACTTTCCTTTTATAAGATCCTGATTAGGCTGGCAAGGGATTTATATCCCAAAGTCCAAGCCTTTACAAGTGACGACCTTGCCAGGATAGTCTCTAACCTTGGTTTCTGAGGGTTAATATTCGTTACCGGTGTTTGTTGTTAGTCGCCGTGTGCGTGCTGCTTGCTGTCTGAGGCCCGGAAGTGCTTATCCCTTCCTTATGTTGTGCTAATTTTGTTGCTCTCCCTCGTGCTAGGGAAGTTAATTAGTGTTGGTTGGGGTGCACTGTGGATGCTGTCATAGCATTTTGTTGTTGATTCACCTGATGCGGTTCTTTTCCCTGAGCTGATTCAACGTGACTGGGTGCGAAACAAGGTTTCCTCCAGCCGGATCGAATCCTTTAATGGTTTGATTTAGCCACTAAGTATTTACTTTTGGCTAGTTGCGGCGTAAGTTGTTTAATTTGTCAATTTTGCTCTTGGCCTTTCGTATCATTATGTCTAGTTTTGAGGAGTTGAAAGGTCAAGCGGTGGCCCTGGGTCTGACAGGTGCTGAGGTTGGTCTGATGTGGTAAGAGCGCCCATTAAATTCGCTAGTGTTCTCATTTGTAATGTTCCCGGAGTTCGTGACCCAAACTATCCGGAACCTTTAAAACTCTCCTTGCCACCAGCGCAAGTCTCCTCACCACCAGCGCAGGTCTCCTCGCCACCAGCGCCAGTCTCCTCGCCACCAGCGCCAGTCTCCTCGCCACCTAATCACGTCGCCTCGCCACCTGCCGACTTCGCCTTGACACCCTCACACGCCACCTCGCCTCCAGCAAAGGTCCAAGCTGTGGAGACACGGTCGGCGAAGGTGAAAAGGCTGCATCCCCTGGTTCTGCCGATATTACAGCCACTGGCTGTGACGCCCAAGGAGTTCGCCAAGCTTCAAGCCTCGTGTACCACTCTGTTGCGGTGAGGGAGAAGGTGACTTCCGGGGAGGAAGATCAGGCTAGAGATGGGTCTGTTTACAAGTTTGAACTAATGGTCTGTTACATAGGTGTTGTGTGTCATCCAAGCAACCAGCCAAAGTAGGTCAGTTTTTACTTGTTGTCCCTGCTGATTGTCGTAGCAACATTCTCTCTGTAGCTCACGAGAGACCTCTAGCAGGACACTGTTCTCGTAGGAAGACTTATAGGAAGGTTGCTGATCAGTTTTACTGGCAAGGTATAGGAGCGGATATTAGAGCCTTTTGTAGGAGTTGTGATCAGTGCCAGCGTATGTCCACTAAGGGAAGAGTCCATCCTGTTCCACTTAAACCCTTACCCATCATTATAGAGCCATTTTCTCGGGTAGCCTTAGATTTTGTTGGACCGTTCTCACCCCCTTCCTCTAAGAAGCCTAAATTATATCAAGCTAATTTGTTAAGGAAATATAATTGCAGGGCCCACATTAACTTTGCTCGTGTCCTTGACGACATTCCCAAGCTGGAGACAGTCGAGGCACTACCCTGCAAGAGTTCCTGTGAAGTTCAAGCGCCAGACTCGGATGAACTAGGTTGTCAGTTACCGATAACACAGGACGGGATAGAAGAATCTTCTTCGACTGGCAATGGGCCCAAACTTATACCTGGACTGAAGTGTATCCCACGGGCAGTTCCTTCATGCGGCCTTACGATATTTGGACATCAAACTACCATTTATTCTTTTAATGTGATATCTATTCTTTATTTTGCTCTGTATATTTAACCATTTGTTGTACGATTGTTATGAGTTTTGTTGTACTAATCTTAAGTTTTAATATACCTTACAGTAGATTTTTGTTGGGGGAGCTGTATAAGGGCTGCAACGAGCAGGATGGTTGTCCGCCGCACGTTTGCTTGTTCGCGGCCCCCACTAGGGGGGGTAGACGGAGGTGAGAAGGTCCCTGGTGCTTCGTTACACATCAGACACTACCCAGACAACACCACAGCTGCACTTCCCCCATTGTTCGATTACCATTCTGGTTGTGTGCTCATCTGAGGCTCCTGGAGCTCGTGGGCTGAATCCCAGTCCTTCACTATTCGGCTGTCAATCTCCAAACACCTACTCCAGCTACTACCGCGGCTGCCACGTCATTGCCACTTCCTCCACGCCCTATCCTACGTCCGTGCCCTGGCGTCTCTCCTGTGTAGCAAGACATCGCCCACCAACGCAGGCGCCAAGTGAGGAAGCTGCCCTGGACCTTCCCCCTGAGAGCTGACCACCCCGTTAACGGAACATTCCACCGGGCTGCCGCTGCAGGAAATATCTGTACATTGTTTGACCCCCGTAATTGTTTGTCTCCCGTAATTGTGTGACTCCCTTAATTGTTTGACTCCTTTAATTGTTTGACTCCTTTAATTGATTGACTCCCGTAATTATATTTGATATTTGTGTGAGTGGTGTCAATTATTGTGATTATTTTCGTAGTAAAGAGATGTCAATCTCTAACGGTTGTTTATAATCCCTTTGAAACCCATGGTTCTTGACTTTCCTTTTATAAGATCCTGATTAGACTGGCAAGGGATTTATATCCTAAAGTTCAAGCCTTTACAGTCAGCAGTAGTACAGACGAATATGACAGTGTCAGCAGTAGAGGAGACGAGTACCTCAGTGTCAACAGTAGAGCAAACGAAGACCTCATTGTCAGTCGTAGAGAAGAGTACCTCAGTCTCAGCAGCAGTGCAGACGAATACCTCAGTGTCAGCAGTAGAGAAGAGTACCTCAGTGTCAACAATAGAGAAGAAGAGTTCCCCAGCGTCAGCAGTAATGAACGAGTACCTCAGTGTCAGCGGTAATAAAAGAGTACCTCAGAGTCGGCAGTAATGAACGAGTACTTCAGTGTCAACAGTAATGAACGAGTACCTCAGTGTCAGCAGTAATGAACGAGTACCTCAGTGTCAAAAGTAATGAACGAGTACCTCAGTGTCAGCAGTAATGAACGAGTACATCAGTGTCAGCAGTAATGAACGAGTACCTCAGTGTCAGCAGTAATGAACGAGTACCTCAGTGTCAGCAGTAATGAACGAGTACCTCAGTGTCAGCAGTAATGAACGAGTACCTCAGTGTCAACAGTAATGAACGAGTACCTCAGTGTCAGCAATAATGAACGAGTACATCAGTGTCAGCAGAAATGAACGAGTACCTCAGTGTCAGCAGTAATGTACGAGTACCTCAATTTCAGCAATAATGAACGAGTACCTCAGTGTCAACAGTAATGAAAGAGTATCTCAGTGTCAGCAGTAATGTACGAGTACCTCAGTGTCAGCAGAAATGAACGAATACCTCAGTGTCAGCAATGATGAACGATTATCTCAGTGTCAACAATAATGAACGAGTACCTCAGTGTCAGCTGTAATGAACGAGTACTTTAGTGTCAACAGTAATGAACGAGTACCTCAGTGTCAACAATAATGAACGAGTACCTCAGTGACAGCAGTAATGAAGGAAGTACCTCAGTGTCGGCAATAATGAACGAGTACCTCAGTGTCAGCAGTAATGATTGCGTTTCTCATTGTCAACAGTAATGTACGAGTACCTCAATTTCAGCAATAATGAACGAGTACCCCAGTGTCAACAGTAATGAAAGAGTACCTCAGTGTCAGCAGTAATGATTGAGTTCCTCATTGTCAACAGTAATGAACGAGTACCTCAGTGTCAACAGTAATGAACGAGTACCTCAGTGTCAGCAGTAATGTGCGAGTACTTTAGTGTCAACAGTAATGAACGAGTACCTCAGTGTCAACAGTAATGAACGAGTACCTCAGTGTCAGCAGTAATGAAGGAAGTAACTCAGTGTCAGCAATAATGAACGAGTACCTCAGTGTCAGCAGTAATATTGCGTTCCTCATTGTCAACAGTAATGTACGAGTACCTCAATTTCAGCAATAATGAACGAGTACCTCAGTGTCAACAGTAATGAAAGAGTACCTCAGTGTCAGCAGTAATGATTGAGTTCCTCATTGTCAACAGTAATGAACGAATACCTCAGTGTCAACAGTAATGAACGAGTACCTCAGTGTCAGCAGTAATGTACGAGTACCTCAGTGTCAGCAGTAATGAACGAGTACCTCAGTGTCAGCAATAATGAACGAGTTCCTCAATATCAGCAATAATGAACGAGTACCTCAGTGTCAGCAGTAATGAACGATTATCTCAGTGTCAGCAGTAATGAACGAATACCTCAGTGTCAGCAGTAATGAACGAGTATCTCAGTGTCAGCAATAATGAACGATTATCTCAGTGTCAACAGTAATGAACGAGTTCCTCAGTGTCAGCAGTAATGAACGAATACCTCAGTGTCAGCAGTAATGAACGAGTATCTCAGTGTCAGCAATAATGAACGATTATCTCAGTGTCAACAGTAATGAACGGGTACCTCAGTGTCAGCAGTAATGAACGAGTACTTTAGTGTCAACAGTAATGAACGAGTAACTCAGTGTCAGCAGTAATGAACGAGAACTTTAGTGTCAACAGTAATGAACGAGTACCTCAGCGTCAACAGTAATGAACGAGTACCTCAGCGTCAGCAGTAATGAACGAGTACCTCAGTGTCAGAAATAGTGAACGAGTACCTCAGTGTCAACAGTAATGAACGAGTACCTCGGTGTCAGCAGTTATGAACGAGTACCTCAATGTCAGCAATAATCAACGAGTACCTCAGTGTCAGTAGTAATGAACGAGTACCTCAGTGTCAACAGAAATGAACGATTACCTCAGTGTCATCAGTAATGAACGAGTACCTCAGTGTCTGCAGTAATGAACAAGTACCTTAATGTCAGCAGTAATGAACAAGTACCTCAGTGTCAACAGTAATTGACGAATACCTTAGTGTCAGCAGTAATGAACGAGTACCACAGTGTCAGCAATAATGAACGATTTTCTCAGTGTCAACAATAATGAACGAGTACCTCAGTGTTAGCAGTAATGAACGAATACTTTAGTGTCAACAGTAATGAACGAGTACCTCAGTGTCAGCAGTAATGAACGAGTACCTCAGTATCAGCAGTAATGAACGAGTACCTCAGTGTCAGCAATAATGAACGATTACCTCAGTGTCAACAGTAATGAACGAGTACCTCAGTGTCAGCAGTAATGAACGAGTACCTCAGTGTCAGCAATAATGAACGATTATCTCAGTGTCAACAGTAATGAACGAGTACCTCAGTGTCAGCAGTAATGAACGAGTACCTCAGTGTCAGCAGTAATGAACGAGTACCTCAGTGTCAGCAATAATGAACGATTATCTCAGTGTCAACAGTAATGAACGAGTACCTCAGTGTCAGCAGTAATGAACGAGTACCTCAGTGTCAGCAGAAATGAACGAGTACCTCAGTGTCAGCAATAATGAACGATTATCTCAGTGTCAACAGTAATGAACGAGTACCTCAGTGTCAGCTGTAATGAACGAGTATTTTAGTGTCAACAGTAATGAACGAGTACCTCAGTGTCAACAGTAATGAACGAGTACCTCAGTGTCAGCAGTAATGAACGAGTACCTCAATTTCAGCAATAATGAACGAGTACCTCAGTGTCAGCAGTAATGAACGAGTACCTCAGTGTGTTACGCCGTCTCTAAATTTACTTTAATATCCAGGTTCTAGGCGTAACCAAACAAAAAAGTGAAGTAAATTAAAAGGGAATAAAAATAATAAAGTAAACCTTTAAGAATTTGATTAATTAAATATCAACACAATATAGAGCCTCGTAGGCTGTCAACAAATTGATTCACCATCGTAACTTTCAAGACACAAATGATACTAAACATCGAAACATCAAAAGAATAAAAATAAAGCATTGGATTACGTTAACACTGCATAAACATATAAAAACTAACACTGAAATTAACTAACGTGAAACAACACTGAATTACTTAAATGTAACGAAGCAAATACTGATGGACATAAATAGAGACATAAATAGGTACTCACATAGATATACCACATTGGTGGCGACAGGAACAACACAAATAAATTAAATATAAGTAACAGGTGACGAGTGTCACTCAAAGGATGTGGACTGTATGACAAGAGGACTGAACTAACTCCGTCAGTTGGTGGGTCCTATATATAAGGTCGGTTCCCGCCACTCGACCCGCCGATGGGTCGTTTAACGATGCAGATGGTCGTTAGAGAACAAAGAATACTGGTTACAATACAAAATGGGTTTGAACAAATAACAGTTAAAATCTTAACAGCACAGGGAAAGGTGATTAGATTATATAATAGTGAATACAACACATCATTACAGGAATAATATGGAAGCATGTTGTTTAAAAAGAAAAGAAAAATACGACACGGTCGTAACAAGTGTCAACAGTAATGAACGAGTACCTCAGTGTCAGCAGAAATGAACGATTACCTCAGTGTCAACAGTAATGAACGAGTACCTCAGTGCCAGCAGTAATGAACGAGTACCTCAGTGTCAGCAATAATGAAAGATTACCTCAGTGTCATCAGTAATGAACGAGTACCTCAGTGTCAGCAATAATGAACGAGTACCTCAATATCAGCAATAATGAACGACTACCTCAGTGTCAGCAGTAATGAAAGAGTACCTCAGTGTCAGCAGTAATGAACGAGTACCTCAGTGTCAACAGTAATGAACGAGTACCTCAGTGTCAGCAGTAATGAACGAGTACCTCAGTGTCAGCAGAAATGAACGAGTACCTCAGTGTCAGCAGCAATGTACGAGTACCTCAATTTCAGCAATAATGAACGAGTACCTCAGTGTCAACAGTAATGAAAGAGTATCTCAGTGTCAGCAGTAATGTACGAGTACCTCAGTGTCAGCAGAAATGAACGAATACCTCAGTGTCAGCAATGATGAACGATTATCTCAGTGTCAACAATAATGAACGAGTACCTCAGTGTCAGCTGTAATGAACGAGTACTTTAGTGTCAACAGTAATGAACGAGTACCTCAGTGTCAACAGTAATGAACGAGTACCTCAGTGTCAGCAGTAATGAAGGAAGTACCTCAGTGTCGGCAATAATGAACGAGTACCTCAGTGTCAGCAGTAATGATTGCGTTTCTCATTGTCAACAGTAATGTACGAGTACCTCAATTTCAGCAATAATGAACGAGTACCCCAGTGTCAACAGTAATGAAAGAGTACCTCAGTGTCAGCAATAATGATTGAGTTCCTCATTGTCAACAGTAATGAACGAGTACCTCAGTGTCAACAGTAATGAACGAGTACCTCAGTGTCAGCAGTAATGTGCGAGTACTTTAGTGTCAACAGTAATGAACGAGTACCTCAGTGTCAACAGTAATGAACGAGTACCTCAGTGTCAGCAGTAATGAAGGAAGTAACTCAGTGTCAGCAATAATGAACGAGTACCTCAGTGTCAGCAGTAATGATTGCGTTCCTCATTGTCAACAGTAATGTACGAGTACCTCAATTTCAGCAATAATGAACGAGTACCTCAGTGTCAACAGTAATGAAAGAGTACCTCAGTGTCAGCAGTAATGATTGAGTTCCTCATTGTCAACAGTAATGAACGAATACCTCAGTGTCAACAGTAATGAACGAGTACCTCAGTGTCAGCAGTAATGTACGAGTACCTAAGTGTCAGCAGTAATGAACGAGTACCTCAGTGTCAGCAATTATGAACGAGTTCCTCAATATCAGCAATAATGAACGAGTACCTCAGTGTCAGCAGTAATGAACGATTATCTCAGTGTCAGCAGTAATGAACGAATACCTCAGTGTCAGCAGTAATGAACGAGTATCTCAGTGTCAGCAATAATGAACGATTATCTCAGTGTCAACAGTAATGAACGAGTTCCTCAGTGTCAGCAGTAATGAACGAATACCTCAGTGTCAGCAGTAATGAACGAGTATCTCAGTGTCAGCAATAATGAACGATTATCTCAGTGTCAACAGTAATGAACGGGTACCTCAGTGTCAGCAGTAATGAACGAGTACTTTAGTGTCAACAGTAATGAACGAGTACCTCAGCGTCAACAGAAATGAACGAGTACCTCAGCGTCAGCAGTAATGAACGAGTACCTCAGTGTAAGAAATAGTGAACGAGTACCTCAGTGTCAACAGTAATGAAAGAGTACCTCGGTGTCAGCAGTTATGAACGAGTACCTCAATGTCAGCAATAATCAACGAGTACCTCAGTGTCAGTAGTAATGAACGAGTTCCTCAGTGTCAACAGAAATGAACGATTACCTCAGTGTCATCAGTAATGAACGAGTACCTCAGTGTCTGCAGTAATAAACAAGTACCTTAATGTCAGCAGTAATGAACAAGTACCCCAGTGTAAACAGTAATTGACGAATACCTTAGTGTCAGCAGTAATGAACGAGTACCACAGTGTCAGCAATAATGAACGATTTTCTCAGTGTCAACAATAATGAACGAGTACCTCAGTGTCAGCAGTAATGAACGAGTACTTTAGTGTCAACAGTAATGAACGAGTACCTCAGTGTCAGCAGTAATGAACGAGTACCTCAGTATCAGCAGTAATGAACGAGTACCTCAGTGTCAGCAATAATGAACGATTACCTCAGTGTCAACAGTAATGAACGAGTACCTCAGTGTCAGCAGTAATGAACGAGTACCTCAGTGTCAGCAATAACGAACGATTTTCTCAGTGTCAACAGTAATGAACGAGTACCTCAGTGTCAGCAGTAATGAACGAGTACCTCAGTGTCAGCAGTAATGAACGAGTACCTCAGTGTCAGCAATAATGAACGATTATCTCAGTGTCAACAGTAATGAACGAGTACCTCAGTGTCAGCAGTAATGAACGAGTACCTCAGTGTCAGCAGAAATGAACGAGTACCTCAGTGTCAGCAATAATGAACGATTATCTCAGTGTCAACAGTAATGAACGAGTACCTCAGTGTCAGCTGTAATGAACGAGTACCTCAGTGCCAGCAGTAATGAACGAATACCTCAGTGTCAGCAGAAATGAACGAGTACCTCAATGTCAGCAATAATGAACCAGTACTTTAGTGTCAACAGTAATGAACGAGTACCTCAGTGTCAGCATTAATGAACGAGTACCTCAGTGTCAACAGTAATGAACGAGTACCTCAGTGTCAGCGGTAATGAACGAGTACCTCAGTGTCAGCAATAATGAACGACTACCTCAGTGTCAGCAGTAATGAAAGAGTACCTCAGTGTCAGCAGTAATGAACAAGTACCTCAGTGTCAACAGTAATGAACGAGTACCTCAGTGTCAGCAGTAATGAACGAGTACCTCAGTGTCAGCAGTAATGAACGCTCAATGTCAACAGTAATGAACGAGTACCTCAGTGTCAGCAGTAATGAACGAGTACCTCAGCGTCAGCAGTAATGAAAGAGTACCTCAGTGTCGGCAGTAATGAACGAGTACTTCAGTGTAAACAGTAATGAACGAGCACCCAGTGTCAACAGTAATGAACGAGTACCTCAATGTCAGCAGTAATGAACGAGTACCTCAGTGTCAGCAGAAATGAACGAGTACCTCAGTGTCAACAGTAATGAACGATTATCTCAGTGTCAGCAGTAATGAACGAGTATCCCAGTGTCAGCTGTAATGAACGAGTACTTTAGTGTCAACAGTAATGAACGAGTACCTCAGTGTCAACAGTAATAAACGAGTACCTCAGTGTCAGCAGTAATGAACGAGTACCTCAGTGTCGGCAATAATGAACGAGTACCTCAGTGTCAACAGTAATGCACGAGTACCTCAGTGTCAGCAGTAATGAACGTGTACCTCAATTTCAGCAATAATGAACGAGTACCCTCAGTGTCAGCAGTAATGAACGAGTACCTCATTGTCAACAGTAATGAACGAGTACCTCATTGTCAACAGTAATGAACGAGTACCTCAGTGTCAACAGTAATGATCGAGTACCTCAGGGTCAACAGTAATGAACGAGTACCTCAGTGTCAGCGGTAATGAACGAGTACCTCAGTGTCAGTAATAATGAACGAGTACCTCAATATCACCAATAATGAACGAGTACCTCAGTGTCAGCAGTAATGAACGAGTACCTCAGTGTCAGCAGTAATGAACGAATACCTCAGTGTCAGCAGTAATGAACGAGTACCTCAGTGTCAACAGTAATGAACGAGTACCTCAGTGTCAGCAGTAATGAACGAGTACTTTAGTGTCAACAGTAATGAACGAGTACCTCAGTGTCAGCAGTAATGAACGAGTACCTCAGTGTCAGCAATAATGAACGAGTACCTCAATGTCAGCAATAATGAACCAGTACTTTAGTGTCAACAGTAATGAACGAGTACCTCAGTGTCAGCATTAATGAACGAGTACCTCAGTGTCAACAGTAATGAACGAGTACCTCAGTGTCAGCGGTAATGAACGAGTACCTCAGTGTCAGCAATAATGAACGAGTACCTCAATGTCAACAATAATGAACGAGTACCTCGGTGTCAGCAGAAATGAACGAGTACCTCAGTGTCAACAGTAATGAACGAGTACCTCAGTGTCAACAGTAATGAACGAGTACTTCAGTGTCAACAGTATTGAAAGATTACCTCAGTGTCAATAGTAATGAACGAGTACTTTAGTGTCAGCAGTAGTGGTCGAGTACCTCAGTGTCAGCAGCAGAGAGGAAGTATCGTGTCAGGGAACAATCACGGAGGTTCACTAACCCTAAAATTTCCGGTTCGTCAGTGCGGGCGACGCTAACGACAGTGCAGGCGACGTTGACGGCCGACCCAGAGAGGCGATTCATATTCCAGTTGGTTATTGGCGGCTTTCACTTTACATATTGTGCACCAGCTGCGTGCGTGCGTACAGTTGGTGGTGCACGGTATGCATATGTCTGAATGTGTATGCTTGTTTAGTGTGTATGTATGTGTGTATGTATGTGCGTGTGAGCGTGCATGTTTGTGTATATGCGTGCATGTGTATGTATGTAATAATAACGAAAGGGTCACTTGATTGACAAATAATATACAACTAATATACAGTTAGTGACAAAAATGTGATATATAATAACAAGGGGAGAACGAGGTCAATCAACAGGGAATTTCAACATATTAACGGTATAAAAATAAGATTGGCAGGGATTGAACACACTGATTAACTACTAGTTGTTGATAACTTTTACAATGGTTGGGATTGGGCTGTTCTGACAGCAATCAGTACGTGCTCGTACAGGCTGGATGCATTTGTGGTGTCGAACAGCGATTCACAGACAAGGGATCTCAGGTGGAAGCTGGAAACGGTATCGAAGATGGTGCAGAGGCTTCTCCCCAAGTTTGCTATTGAGGTCACAGTGATGATCAGAGAGAGCCGAGAGGGGGAGAGAATAATTTTGCACTCTTTCTTCTGCACTTTTTCTACGTATTTCCATTGTGTGACATTAAGAAGAAGACCAGCTAGTGGAAGAATAGATGAGCTTGGACAGTATGAATGTTGATTAAACAATGAGCAGCCCTTTCCAGGAGCCACTCTGCTCATCCCAACCAACCTGACTGAGCAACCGCACCCAGTGAGGCCAACCTAATGAGGTCGAAAACATAGTCACGCATCAAAGTACAAACAAATTATACGTCTTTTGGTCGCTGCATGGCATGTCAGGACCCTTCTGGATACTGGCACATATGAGCTTCCTGAAAGAAAACCCGCCCTTGTGGCCAAAGAGCTGCCTAGGTAGAGCATCAACATAGCAGTCATGAGTGAGTTCCGGTTCCCAGACGAGGGTCGACTCATAGAACAGGTGTCCTTCTATAGACCTTCTGCTGGAAGTGTAAGCCTGCTGCAGAGAGAAACCGCATGTATGGAGTTGACTGCCGTTCGCCAATCCAACCTACATAAGGCTAACTGAAATGCCTTTTGGGTTAACGAGCGCCTCATGACGCTCCGAGTTCCACTGAATTATTCACGTCATGCCTTCTTCATCAGTATATTCGCCCCAACACTGGATACAGAGGATGACATCAAGGAGGCCTTTTACGCCGACCTTGACAGATGCTAACCTCTATCCGCAGAGAAGTTAAGGTTGTCTTCCGAGGTAACAATAATGCCAGAGTTGGCAAAGATGTTGACTTGTTGCATGAAACAATAAGGGGGCACAGAGTTGGCAAGTGAAATCCTAGCGGCGTACTTTTCCTCAGCAAGTGTGGTAAACACAACCTCACTATCACCAACACCTTGTTTAGGCAGAACGCTAGGTTCAAGGGTTCTTGGCAACACCCACGATCCAATTATTGGCATTTCTTTGACTACATCATTAGAGAAAAAAAATCGCTGAGATGTCCTCATCACCCGAGCCATGTGTGGCTCAGACCAATGTAACAGATCATCGGCTCGTCAGAGCCAAATTCTCCCTTTATGTCGCCCCAAAACAGCGAAGGCAACACGCTTTCACAAGGGGTTTCAACGCCAAGCGAATGGAGTTTCAAGCAGTAGAACATACTTTCAAAGAGCAGCTCGACAATGGGCAGATAAATAACCCAACAACAAACAACCTTTAGGTGCAGAATGGGTTATCCTCGATGCTGTCATCACAAAAACCTGCATCTAGACCCTCGGCCAGATCGAAAGAAAACACCAGGATTGGTTTGATGAAAATAATCAGGAAATCAACGGACTCGTCGATGGTAAGCGTACTGCTTTCACTGACTGTCAGAACAATGCTTAGTTTCGGATCAGAGCTGATACTTTCTACCAGAAAAAAGCGACGGTCCAGAGCAAACTTCGCAATCTAAAGAACGAATAGTGGAAAAATGAAACGTTTGAAACGCAAATATTTGCAGATCACCAAAATTTGCGTAGACAGCAACATTAATAAATTTGCTAATGATACTTAAATAAGGCACGTATTTAAAGCTGACAAGGACTCCTCAAAACTACCGGATCATCTAAAAAAAATTGCATGGTCTGAAAAATGGCAGATGAAATTTAATATGGACAAATGTAAAGTACTTGGTATAGGAGATGCAAATAGAGAAACCAGACACCAGATGAACAACGTTGTCATTGAGAAATTCGACTGTGAGAAAGACTTACGATTAATGATAAGTAGGAATCTTAAAGCAAGACAACAATGCTAACAAAGTACTTGGTTTCATACACAGGAGTGTTAGTTAAAAGACTAGCGAGGTTATCCTGAAACTATATCTTGCGCTTGTGAAACCTCACTTGGATTACGGTAGTACTACAGAATGGATATAGAATCCCTAGAAAGAATTCAGAGAAGAATTACAAGACTAATCCCGGGCATTACGAACCTTGGGTACAAAGACAGGTATAAGCATCATAATTTCCACTCCCTCGAGGGTCGTAGAGTGAGAGGCGATATGATCGATGTGTATAAATGAAAGTCAGGGCTAAACAAAGGCGATATGACAAAGGTACTCAAACTATCCAATCAGGAGCGAACTCGTGGCAAGGGTTTAAATTATACAAATTAAGATTTAGTCGCCGATAGTTAAACATTGGTTTAGAAATAGAATTGTGGATGAGTGGAATAAGT
The DNA here is from genome assembly GCA_958450375.1 of Homarus gammarus. NCBI lineage: Eukaryota > Metazoa > Arthropoda > Malacostraca > Decapoda > Nephropidae > Homarus > Homarus gammarus. The sequence continues at coordinate 1,526,175 of CAUDMG010002410.1, read as the reverse complement.
TACCAAACATCATCATTAACTCGAATACGCTGGATAGCTTCAAACATAGGTTGGATGGATATATGAGCGATAGGGGTTGGGTGTCATCGAGATTGCCCAGTATGGGCCAATAAGCCCGCTGCAAATGCCTCCATTTTATGTTCGTGTGTGTGTGTGTGTGTGTGTTTAATAATAATTGTAATAATAATTAACGATTTATTGAAAGAGCATGGCAGCCGGAAGGCTGAAAATATACAATTATATAATTGGGGAATGGGTCACTTGATTGACAGATGAAAGTAACATAAGTGATACAAATATGATATATAGTAACTAGATGGGCAGAAAGTTATGCTACAGGGCATTTCAACATAGTAACAGTGTAAAAGGGTAAGATTGGCTGGGAGCGAATACACTTGTTGATTACGAGTTGCTGATAATTTTGACAATGGTTGAGACTGGGCTGCTCATATAGCGATCAGTACGTGCTCGTATAGGCTGGATGCGGTTGTGGTGTTGAACAGCAATTCGTGGACGAGGGATTTCGGGTGGAAGTACATAAGAACAAAAGAATGGAGGAAACTTCAGCGGGCATATTGGTCCATACTGGGCCAATATCCATCCAACCTAGGTTCGAAGCTATCCTACGTATTCGAGTTTATGAGGATATTTGGTAACTTGTTCCACTCATCCACTACTCTATTTCCAAACCAATGTTTACCTATCTCGCGCCTAAATCTAAATTTTTCGCTTTTAAGACCATTGTTACGAGTTCGCTCATGATTAGATAGTTTGGGTACCTTTGTTATATCTCCTTTGTTTATCCCTGACTTCCATTTATACACCTCGATCATATCGCCCGTCACTCTACGTCTCTCTCGAGAGTGCAAATTAAGATGCTTTAACCTGTCTCTGTACTCAAGGTTCCTAAATCCCGGGATTTTTCTTGTCGTTCTCCTTTCAATTCTTTCTAGGGATTTTATATGTATTCTGTAGTACGGTGACCAGAATGCACTGTGTAATCCAAATGTTGGCCTTGTTCGAGCCGGTGCCGAAGATGAGGTAGCTACTGCCACCATATAAATTAAAAACAACAAATCCTCAGGGCCTGATGTAATCCCAGCCGAGGTTTATAAAGCAGCAGGACCTCTGCTTACCAGTCGGGTCCACTCTCTCCTGGAGAATATATGGGGAAAGAAGGAAATCCCCCAAGCTCTTAAGGACGCCTCCATCGCCAATATTTATGAGAATAAGGGAGACCGGTCAGACTCTGGCAATCACCACGAAATCTCGCTGCTGTCCGTAGCTGGCAAGATTTTCGCCCGAGTCCCCCTAAACAGACTTCTTCCTGAGGCGGAAAACTTCCTCCCGGAATCTCAATGTGGCCTTAGACCATCACGTGGCACCACTGACATGATCTTTGCTGCCCGCTAGATACAGGGAAAGTACAAAGAACAGCGTCGTGACCTGTACATGGCTTTCATTGACCTAACCAAGGCCTTCAACTCGGTCAACAAGGAAGCCCCGTGGTGGACCCTTAGCCGTTTTGGCTGTCCCCCAAAATTTATCACCATTGTGAGGCATGAACGGGAGTGTCCTGCACAATGGCACCCACTCTGAGTTCCTCCCCATCCAAACGGGGGTTGAACAAGGGTGTGTACTGGCACCAATTCTCTTTTCCATTTTCTTGGCTGCCTTCCTTACTCGTGCCTGTGCCAATTTTGCCAGCGAGGTGGACATCGAGTACCGGGTGAAGGGGAATCTTTTCAACATAAGACAACTCCAGGCAAGAACACAGGTGTCGGCAGGTTCCATAACTGAACTTTATTATGCAGACGACCTCACCCTTGTTGCTAACACTGAGCCTACAGGAGATCCTGAACACCTACGCTGATGCGCATGCACACTTCGGCCTTGAGGTGAATGCACGTAAGACACAGATTCTCTTTCAACCTGCCCCTGGTTCAGCCACACCTCCACCATCCGTCCATCTTAACGATTCTACCCTCTCTAATCTTACCCACTTTCGGTATCTCGGCTTCCACCTGTCCAGCACCGCAGACATCGATGAAGAGATTCAACATCGAATCAGTTGTGCATCTCAAGCCTTTGGCAGACTCCGAAACAGTGTCTTCAGCTGTAGGGAGCTGAAATTATCTACAAATGTTACACATATACCAAGCAGTGGTCCTCCCCACCCTGCTATATGGCAGCGAGACACGGGTAACATACAGGAGGCACCTCAAAGCACAAGGCACTTGGAAACTTTCACCAGCGTAGTCTACGTTCCATCCTCCGAGTTCGCTGGGAAGACAAGAGGACAAATGCCAGCATCCTTGTTGACACCAAATGTAGGAGCATCGAGACTACCAGTATCCATGAACAACTACGCTAGTCTGGCCATGTTACCCGCATGGACGACAGTAGACTACCAGAGCAGTTACCTTACAGTCACCTAACGAATAGTAAACATAACGTCGGCGGGCAACTGAAAAGGTACAAGAATAGTCTAAAGACAAACCTGAAAAAGTCCCACATTAACCCCCTCACCTGGGAGTCGATTACTCCACATCGTAACGCTTGGAGGAGCACCACACGAGAAGGTGTCAATACTTTTGAGTTAGCCCAACTGCAAACCCAAGCAGACAAGCGCCAACGCCGGAAAGACACTGCCACCGCCCCTCCCGCACTCAATGTAACCCTCCACATGTGCAACATCTGTGAACAACTCTGCCTGTCCCGTATCGGCCTCTTTAGTCACCTCAAAAGTCACCAATGAAGGTCACATCCCTAATAACTCATATCATTGTATCATAGTTGGATGATCGCCATACTCGATTCCGAGTGACAGCAAGTAGTAGTAGTAGTGTTTGTGTTTGTGTGTGTGTGTGTGTGTGTGTGTGTGTGTGTGTGCAAAATAAATGTTATGTGTGTGTCTGATATCTGATGTGCAGTGGTTAGCATACTTACCTTGAAAGCCATTAGCTTCAGGTATGGTTCTCGGACAGGGTGAAAAGACAAATTCCTTTACTCTCTTCGCCTCTCTCTATCCATTAATAATTGGGTATCTGGATGTTAACTCATACACATGTCTTGCTCTTGGGAAACATGCAGTTGGGGAATATTCCAAACTTCCTGGATTATTCCTTGCCATTTCGTTATACAGCTCGTTAACTCTGGGTGTGATTGTTATGTTGGAGGTGACAGCTGCAACATCTTAAATAAATTCACGCCTCAGACGCTTTAGATCCGACTAAACTTGAACGCCAGAAGCAACTAGTGTAGTGTGTGTGTGTGTGTGTGTGGAGGGGGGGGGGGTGGGGGGCGGGTCAGGTCGTTGTTTAGGTCGTTGTTTACATTGTAGTGGTTCATGCCTTAGTTCAGGTCATAGTGGTTCAGGTCTTAGTGGTTCAAATCGTCGTTTAAGTCTAGGTTCTGGTCATGGTTCAGGTCGTAGTTCAGGTTGTGGTTCATTTAATTTTGTTTTTGGTCGTAGTGGTTTAGGTTGTAGTTGAGGTCGTGGTTCAGGTCGCGGTTCAGGTTGTGATTCAGGTCGTAGTGGTTCAGGTCGTAGTGGTTCAGGTCGTAGTGGTTCAGGTCGTAGTGGTTCAGGTCGTAGTTCAAATTGAGCTTCAGGGCGTGGTTCAAGTCGTGGTTCAGGTTGTGGTTCAATTTATATTGGTTCATGTCGCAGTGGTTCAGGTCGTAGGAGTTCAGATCGTACTTCAGATCATTGTGGTTCAGGTCGTAGTGGTTCAAGTCGTGGTTCAAGTCGGTATCATTCAGATCGTAGTTCAGGTCATAGTAGGTCTGGTTGTAGCGGTTCAGGTCATAGTAGTTCAGCTTATAGTTGTTCAGCTTATAGTTCAGGTTTTAGTGGTTCAGGTCGTAGTATTTCAGGTCATAGTTGTTCAGCTTAGAGATCGGATCGTAGTGGTCCAGGTGTAACAGCACCTTTGCTTTTTATAAATACACCCAAATGAATAACAACAAGTTGTTCACCAAGTTATTCAACATATTATTCACGACTACCCCTTGTAGTTCACTTAGCTTGCATCTTTCTCAAGGGTCGAGCCAGAGCTGATTTAGTGAACACTGGCTCGCTCTCACACGCCAGGGGGCGGCAGTTCACTTACTACCACTGGACAGGGAAGCTGGGCACTTAACTCAAGTGTTATCTCAAAATGTTATTCACAACACTTCCCTGGAGAGAATTCACAATATATTCTCTTAGATTGTACCTCGAGAATAAAACAGAAAACGCCCAGAAGTGTTTTTACATCAAGCACTGCCACGTAAGAATTCCAGAACTTAATTAAATAATTAGTATGATACTAAACTAGCTATCACACAGGTTGTAGTTTAGGTCGTAAAGGTTTATGTCGTAGTTCAGGTCAGTGTGGTCCAGGTTGTAGTTCAGGTCGTATTGGTCCAGGTTGTAGTTTAGGTCGTAGTGGTCCAGGTTGTAGTTCAGGCCGTAGTAGTTCAGCTTATAGTTCAGGTCGCACTAGTTCAGGTGATAGATCAGTTCGTTGTGGTGTAGGTCGTGGTTCAGGCTATAGTTCAGGTCGTAGTGGTCCAGGTTGTAGTTTAGGTCGTAGTGGTCCAGGTTGTAGTTCAGGTCGTAGTGGTTCAAGTTGTAGTTCAGGCCGTAGTAGTTCAGCTTATAGTTCAGGTCGCACTAGTTCAGGTGATAGATCAGTTCGTAGTGGTTTAGGTCGTGGTTCAGGCTATAGTTCAGGTCGTATTAGTTACAGTCGTTGTGGTTTAGGTCGTGGTTGAAGTTGTAGTTCGTGTCGTATTGGTTAAGGGCGTAATGGTTAAGGTCGTAGTTCAGGTCGAAGTGGTTAAGGTTGTAGTGATCGCGTGTGTCATGGAGACAGGAAATTACACTCTAGTGGAGGTGAGTTTATGGTTCATTTCCGTGTGACGGGAAGTGTGTCACTGTACTGCCCCTAGTGCTTCATGTTATTCACCCTCAAACCAAAAAAATTCAAAAACAATAACAGCTTTGCCAGAACAAAAAAACATACAGCAACAACTCTCTCTCTCTCTCTCTCTCTCTCTCTCTCTCTGTATATATATATATATATATATATATATATATATATATATATATATATATATATATATATATATATATATATATATATATATATTGTTATGCCGTCTCTTAATTTACTAATAATATCCAGGTTCTAGGCGTAACCAAACAAAAAAAGTGAAGTAAATTAAAAGGGAAAAAAAAAAAATAAAGTAAACCTTTAAGAATTTAATTAATTAAATATTAACACAAAAAAGAGCCTCCTTGGCCGTCAACAAATTGATTCACCATCGAAACTTTTAAGACACAAATGATACTAAACAATGAAACATCAAGAGAATAAACATAAAGCATTGGATTACGTTAACACTGCATAAACATAAAAACTAACACTGAAATTAACTAACGTGAAACAACACTGAATTACTTAAATGTAACTAAGCAAATACTGATGGACATACTGTAAATAGAGACATAAATAGGTACTCACATAGATATACCACATTGGTGGCGACAGGAACAACACAAATAAATTAAGTATAAGTAACAGGTGACGAGTGTCACTCAAAGGATGTGGACTGTATGACAAGAGGACTGAACTAACTCCGTCAGTTGGTGGGTCCTATATATAAGGTCAGCCCCCGCCACGCGACCCGCCGGTGGGTCGTTTAACGATGCAGATGGTCGTTAGAGAACAAATAATAACAGTTAAAACCTTAAGAGCACAGGGTTAAGGTGACTAGATTATATAAGAGTAAATACAACACATCATTACAGGAATAATATGGAACATGGAAGCATGTTATATATAAAAAAGAAAAGAAAAATACGACACGGTCGTAACAATATATATATATATATATATATATATATATATATATATATATATATATATATATATATATATATATATATATATATATATATAGTGTATACTGTATATATAAATTTTCTTTATTTGTGAATTTGTTTGTGTATATACATAGTGTTTTTTTTTAGCAAACCCAGAAATATTATTGTTGTACTTTTGATTAACATGAAATTTGCAGCACATCATGAAAAGTACAAGGAAGTGTACAATGATTAACTCAGTCTTAAGTGTTGAAAACTACCTCTGTCCTGATCTATGTAGATGGGAGTTTACTAACAAAATATACTGGAAAAAACATAAACAAAATAATTAACATTAAAGTTACTTTGCGTCATGAAGCAGGAATATATGGCCATACAATTATGGTCTTTGCTATCTTTACGTTATTCTTAATATAACAGCCTCTTAAAGGGTTTAGTAACAATAGGTTGAAACCAAGCAGAGGCGACTGTGTTGAACCCCCGAGTAAAAGCCAGGTAAACATCAGGTAAATTGGGTGTGTTTATGAATTCTCTGGGACTACAAAAATATCTTGTATTTACACACACACACACACACACAAAAATAAAAATAAATACTTTTTGGATTTCCTTGGTTAAGAGGTTTCATGTGCGATTTGCCTCCCCCGAGAACGAAAGAAAAATATATGCTTCATTTGAGGCCAGATGCTTCGGTTACTTTTGCTTACTTTGTAATTCAGAAAGAACAGGGCCGCTTATACTGTAGATACTAACAAGACCTGTCATGACCTAAGTATAGCGGTGTTATCAATGTAAGTGTTTTTATATATATGATTGTCTCTCTTTCTTTCTTAACCTGTTAATCTGTCTGACTATCTGTCTCTCTCATTGAATTACTCAACCCGTTTCTCTGTTTATTTAACTAATTGTCTTTGTCTGGCTCAAACCCAGGCTATCAATCTGTCTGTCTCTTTCTTTGCCCATCTATCTGTTTCTCCCCTCTGTCTTTCTCTCTCTATCTGCCATGTTCATGTGTATGTATTGTACAGTATATGCATTGGTCTGTTTGTCCAGCTTTCTATATATAAAATTAATCTTAGTCTTTCCTCCATCAAAATCTTAGAAAATACAGACTCCAAAGTGGATGAATATATAATTGCAGTTTTTAATGTTTGTGGAATGCATAAAGTATACGTAATCAGCCTCAGGCAAAATACATTAATTAAGAGAAAATTAATAAAAAAGTTTAACAAACATAAACTAAATAAGAATAAACAAACCAAGGGACTTATATAACGTAATTGCTCTCTGGTGAGTAATTTTTGTGTAATCTTCCTAACAAATTTGGACTAGATGGATGAGTGAGTACTGACGTAAAGGTGTCAGTCAAGTTAATCATCTCTCTCTCTCTCTCAGGGTCGCAAAACACTACAAAAACCTCAACTTTATGTCAACATCGCCTTGCTTTAATTGTCTCATTTTTTCCCTAATCCAGCTATTAGTTGGTAAATGAGTTGTTACACCTGAGGCCAGCGTGAACCTCACACCTGTCCCCTACACCTGCAGTTGTTACACCTGAAGCCAGCGTGAACCACACACCTGTCCCCTACACCTGCAGTTGTTACACCTGAGGCCAGCGTGAACCACACACCTGTCCCCTACACCTGCAGCTGTTACACCTAAGACCAGCGTAAACCAAACACCGGTCCACTAACCTGCAGTTGTTACTCCTGAGGCCAGCGTGAACCACACACCGGTCCACTACACCTGAGGCCAGCGTGAACCACACACCGGTCAATTACACCTGAAGTTGTTACACCTGAGGCCAACGTGAACCACACACCTGTCCACTACACCTGGAGTTGCTACACCTGAGGCCAGCGTGAACCACACACCGGTCCACTACACCTGCAAGTGTTACACCTGAGGCCAGCGTGAACCACACACCGGTCAATTACACCTGAAGTTGTTACACCTGAGGCCAACGTGAACCACACACCTGTCCACTACACCTGGAGTTGCTACACCTGAGGCCAGCGTGAACCACACACCGGTCCACTACACCTGCAAGTGTTACACCTGAGGCCAGCGTGAACCACACACCGGTCAATTACACCTGAAGTTGTTACACCTGAGGCCAACGTGAACCACACACCTGTCCACTACACCTGGAGTTGCTACACCTGAGGCCAGCGTGAACCACACACCGGTCCACTACACCTGCAAGTGTTACACCTGAGGCCAGCGTGAACCACACACTTGTCCCCTGCACCTGCAGTTGTTACACCTGAGCCTAGCGTGAATCACACACCTGTCCCCTACACCAGCAGCTGTTACACCTAAGACCAGCATGAACCACACACCGGTCCACTAACCTGCAGTTGTTACTCCTGAGGCCAGCGTGAACCACACACTGGTCAACTACACGTGAAGTTGTTACACCTGAGGCCAACGTGAACCACACACCTGGCCACTACACATGGAGTTGTTACACATGAGGCCAGCGTGAACCACACACCGGTCCACTACACCTGCAGGTGTTACACCTTACGCCACCGCTGGAGCCTCGTGAGCCAGGTGTTTCGGAGAGTGTTAATGTTGCGTCAGGCTTACAGTGTCTGGTAGGTGGTCTGACTCTCAATATACAGAGAATTTATTCAAATCCTTTCATGTTATTACTGAGCATGATGTCTGTCGGTCTGGTTACGTTATGATTTGACACAGACGGTGGAAATATATATATATATATATATATATATATATATATATATATATAATCAACGACCTCACCAGCCAGGAATCGAACCCTCGACCTACTGGGTGTGACTAGGGAACGCTTACCGGCTAGGCCACAAGGACACTAAAAGCAGTTCTAGACTCTGTTATATTTCACACAAAGCCTGTTCATCGAGCTGATGGCGCCGTGAACCTCATTGGGAAACTGCCCGTGCCTCGTATGTGGTGTCAGTAGCATTTTACCGAATCCAGCTGGTATGAAACGCGAGGTACATATATATACTTCATTTTTAGTCCATTTAACACGCGGACTTTGAACATACAATCAACGACCTCACCAGCAAGGAATCGAACCCTCGACCTACTGGGTGTGACTAGGGAACGCTTACCGGCTAGGCCACAAGGACACTAAAAGCAGTTCTAGACTCGTTATATTTCACACAAAGCCTGTTCATCGAGCTGATGGCGCCGTGAACCTCATTGGGAAACTGCCCGTGCCTCGTATGTGGTGTCAGTAGCATTTTACCGAATCCAGCTGGTATGAAACGCGAGGTACATATATATACTTCATTTTTAGTCCATTTAACACGCGGACTTTGAACATACAATCAACGACCTCACCAGCAAGGAATCGAACCCTCGACCTACTGGGTGTGACTAGGGAATGCTTACCGGCTAGGCCACAAGGACACTAAAAGCAGTTCTAGACTCTGTTATATTTCACACAAAGCCTGTTCATCGAGCTGATGGCGCCGTGAACCTCATTGGGAAACTGCCCGTGCCTCGTATGTGGTGTCAGTAGCATTTTACCGAATCCAGCTGGTATGAAACGCGAGGTACATATATATACTTCATTTTTAGTCCATTTAACACGCGGACTTTGAACATACAATCAACGACCTCACCAGCAAGGAATCGAACCCTCGACCTACTGGGTGTGACTAGGGAACGCTTACCGGCTAGGCCACAAGGACACTAAAAGCAGTTCTAGACTCGTTATATTTCACACAAAGCCTGTTCATCGAGCTGATGGCGCCGTGAACCTCATTGGGAAACTGCCCGTGCCTCGTATGTGGTGTCAGTAGCATTTTACCGAATCCAGCTGGTATGAAACGCGAGGTACATATATATACTTCATTTTTAGTCCATTTAACACGCGGACTTTGAACATACAATCAACGACCTCACCAGCAAGGAATCGAACCCTCGACCTACTGGGTGTGACTAGGGAACGCTTACCGGCTAGGCCACAAGGACACTAAAAGCAGTTCTAGACTCTGTTATATTTCACACAAAGCCTGTTCATCGAGCTGATGGCGCCGTGAACCTCATTGGGAAACTGCCCGTGCCTCGTATGTGGTGTCAGTAGCATTTTACCGAATCCAGCTGGTATGAAACGCGAGGTACATATATATACTTCATTTTTAGTCCATTTAACACGCGGACTTTGAACATACAATCAACGACCTCACCAGCAAGGAATCGAACCCTCGACCTACTGGGTGTGACTAGGGAACGCTTACCGGCTAGGCCACAAGGACACTAAAAGCAGTTCTAGACTCGTTATATTTCACACAAAGCCTGTTCATCGAGCTGATGGCGCCGTGAACCTCATTGGGAAACTGCCCGTGCCTCGTATGTGGTGTCAGTAGCATTTTACCGAATCCAGCTGGTATGAAACGCGAGGTACATATATATACTTCATTTTTAGTCCATTTAACACGCGGACTTTGAACATACAATCAACGACCTCACCAGCAAGGAATCGAACCCTCGACCTACTGGGTGTGACTAGGGAACGCTTACCGGCTAGGCCACAAGGACACTAAAAGCAGTTCTAGACTCGTTATATTTCACACAAAGCCTGTTCATCGAGCTGATGGCGCCGTGAACCTCATTGGGAAACTGCCGCGTGTTAAATGGACTAAAATGAAGTATATATATGTACCTCGCGTTTCATACCAGCTGGATTCGGTAAAATGCTACTGACACCACATACGAGGCACGGGCAGTTTCCCAATGAGGTTCACGGCGCCATCAGCTCGATGAACAGGCTTTGTGTGAAATATAACGAGTCTAGAACTGCTTTTAGTGTCCTTGTGGCCTAGCCGGTAAGCGTTCCCTAGTCACACCCAGTAGGTCGAGGGTTCGATTCCTTGCTGGTGAGGTCGTTGATTGTATGTTCAAAGTCCGCGTGTTAAATGGACTAAAAATGAAGTATATATATGTACCTCGCGTTTCATACCAGCTGGATTCGGTAAAATGCTACTGACACCACATACGAGGCACGGGCAGTTTCCCAATGAGGTTCACGGCGCCATCAGCTCGATGAACAGGCTTTGTGTGAAATATAACGAGTCTAGAACTGCTTTTAGTGTCCTTGTGGCCTAGCCGGTAAGCGTTCCCTAGTCACACCCAGTAGGTCGAGGGTTCGATTCCTTGCTGGTGAGGTCGTTGATTGTATGTTCAAAGTCCGCGTGTTAAATGGACTAAAAATGAAGTATATATATGTACCTCGCGTTTCATACCAGCTGGATTCGGTAAAATGCTACTGACACCACATACGAGGCACGGGCAGTTTCCCAATGAGGTTCACGGCGCCATCAGCTCGATGAACAGGCTTTGTGTGAAATATAACGAGTCTAGAACTGCTTTTAGTGTCCTTGTGGCCTAGCCGGTAAGCGTTCCCTAGTCACACCCAGTAGGTCGAGGGTTCGATTCCTTGCTGGTGAGGTCGTTGATTGTATGTTCAAAGTCCGCGTGTTAAATGGACTAAAAATGAAGTATATATATGTACCTCGCGTTTCATACCAGCTGGATTCGGTAAAATGCTACTGACACCACATACGAGGCACGGGCAGTTTCCCAATGAGGTTCACGGCGCCATCAGCTCGATGAACAGGCTTTGTGTGAAATATAACGAGTCTAGAACTGCTTTTAGTGTCCTTGTGGCCTAGCCGGTAAGCGTTCCCTAGTCACACCCAGTAGGTCGAGGGTTCGATTCCTTGCTGGTGAGGTCGTTGATTATATATATATATATATATATATATATATATATATATAAAAGAAGTAAGTGTGTTTGTATGTTTGTGTGTCCGCACGAGAATTTCGGAAACTACTTTACCTATCTGTAGTGACCATGGATGGTGTTATATGTAGTGATGATGGATGGTGTTATATGTAGTGATGATGGATGGTGTTATATGTAGTGATGATGGATGGTGTTATATGTAGTGATGATGGATGGTGTTATATGTAGTGATGATGGATGATGTTATATGTAGTGATGATGGATGTTGTTATATGTAGTGATGATGGATGGTGTTATATGTGGTGATGATGGATGATGTTATATGTAGTGTTGATGGATGTTGTCATATGTAGTGATGATGGCTGGTGTTATATGTAGTGATGATGGATGGTGTTATATATAGTGATGATGGATTATGTTATATGTAGTAATGATGGACAGTGTTATATGTAGTGATGATGGATGGTGTTATATGTAGTGATGATGGATGGTGTTATATGAATTGATGATGGGTGGTGTTATATGTAGTGATGATTAGACAATATAATAATAACATTTTAATGCTAAAAAAATAAACTTTGCTGTACCGTTGTAGCGAAAAACATGGTGGAACTTACACACACCGTTAATGAACTATTGACTGAAGAAGAAGTTTTGGAGACTGAACAGTGAGACAATGTGGAACCTTCCGGAGTGTGGCGTCCTACCATGGCCTAGCGAATGAGCCGCCCTGAGGGCGGCGTCTCTGCTAGTGTATATATATATATATATATATATATATATATATTATATATATATATATATATATATATTTATATATATAAAATATATATATATATATATATATATATATATATATATATATATCTTGATAAAATCACACGGGGAAATGGAAACAACGGAGTACCTTAGCTTTCGTCTTTATTCAAGACATCTTCAGAGGCAACTGGATTACATGGACAGAGAGAGGCTTAAATATACAGGGTGACCTAAAAACATGAGGTCAGGTCAAAATGATGACATCCACTAATCCCCACACCAACACACACGTAGAGGAGCTTAAGAGAAGGGTGGTGACGTGACTAGTCAAGTCAGGTCAGAAAAAAGGGGGCCCACAAAATAACTATCATACATCTAGATCAAAGGTTTTTAAAGCATATTTAACCTTGGGCCACTGACAAATAAATTTATGTAACATATTATCGGTTTTGAACTGACCATCACTAAGGTTTATTGATTTTAATTCCTTAATCAAACTAGCTTCAACAAGAAGTCTTTCTGTGACACAAGATGATTTGAAAACTTCTAAGCTTTTTTCCCAAGCAATGGGGTGATTATTATTCCTAACATGAACGAACAAGGCACTGCTTTCAGATGCAGTTCTAATATTATACTTATGTTGTTTGATTCTAAGCTGCAGTGTTTTTCCTGTCTGACCTACATAATTACAATTACATTTGCTACATGGAATACAATAAACACTACCATTTACATTCAAACTTGGGCTATTCCTTATTAACATATTAGTAATGGTTGAGTCATACTTGAAAACAACATTAATATTTAGAAGCTTGAGGGACCGAACTAACGGGACAAATTCATTACGATAGGGCAGAGTCAAAATATTCTTAAGTGTAGGAACTTGTCTGGTTTGAGAGGAATGAAAGGATTTTTTAGCCCTATTAAAACAACGATCAACAAACACAGAAGGGTACCCAAGTTTATGTGCAATAGAACGAATGTGTTTCAATTCATCGTCAATAAATTCAGAGTCACAAATACGCAGACATCTTAAGAACATAACAGAAAAAACTGACATTTTGGTAGACTCAAGGTGATTCGATAAAAAGTGAATGAAACTGTCTACCTGTGTGGGCTTTCTATATACCTTGAATTTATAGTTTTGGCCATTTCTCATGATAAGCATATCAAGAAATGGAAGGGATTCATTTATTTCTCTTTCAATTTTGAACGTGATACTAGGGACAATATTATTAAGTTTGTCTATTGTCCCTTGAATCCGTTGCTCCGAGTCCTATCCTGCTCGGATATTACAAGAACTTTATCTATATCCCCTTTATTGATTCCTTTCACCCACTTAAATACTTCTATCATATCTCCCCGCACTCTTCGTCTTTCCAGGGAATGCAAGTTAAGTTTCTTTAACCTATCCTGATATGGAAGGTTTCTAAGTCCCGGAATCATTTTTGTCTTTCTTCGCTACACCGACTCTAGTGAATTTAAATCCATTCTACGATAGGGGCACCAGAACTGAACCGCATAATCGAGGTGCGGACCTGACTAGCGCAATATATAGTTGTAATAAGACCTCTGCACTCTTGTTACTTACACTTCTAGATATAAAACCCAATACTCTGTTTGCCTTATTTCGAACAACAACGCACTGTTTTCTAGGCAGTAGGTCCGGGCTTACAAGTACCCATAGGTCTCTTTCACAAGTCGACTTCTCTAGGTTGATGTTGTTAAGGCTGTATACATTATCAGTATTTGTTCTTCCAATATTAAGTACGCTGCACTTGCTGGTGTTGAATTTCATTTGCCATTTTTCAGACCACCCCTGCAGTTTATTTAGATCCTCCTGTAATGCATTTGCATCCTGCCCTGAATTAATCTGCCGCCCTATTTTGGTGTCATCCGCAAACTTGTTTATGTCACTGCTGATCCCAGTATCTAGATCGTTTATGTAGATTATGAACAAGAGTGGGCCTAGTACTGACCCCTGAGGAACCCCACTGGTTACACGGCCCCACTCAGATTTAACACCATCTAGCTGACCCTCTGCGTTCTATCGGTGAGCCATGATTTTATCCAATTTAAAACTTTCCCCTCGATACCATGAGCCTTAATTTTTCTCAGAAGCCTCTGATGCAGTACTCTGTCAAATGCTTTGCTAAAGTCTAAGTAAATAACATCGTAATTTTTGTCATTATCTACTACCTCGAAGACTTTCCTAAAAAACGTCAGCAGATGTGTAAGACAAGATTTTCCCTTTGTAAACCCATGTTGAGAGTCATAGATTAATTTGCTTTTTTTCTAGATGCGAGCGGATGCTATCTGCTATAATTGATTCAAGAAATTTCCCCACTACTGACGTCAAACTGATCGGCCGGTAATTTGACGCTGATGCTCTGTCTCCCTTTTTAAATATGGGTACTACATTTGCCTGTTTCCACAAGTCTGGCACAACTCCCGTGTCTAATGATTTTGTAAATAAGTTTACGAGGGGTCCGCTAATCTGTTCCCTACACTCTTTCAAGACTCGAGGGAAAAATTCATCCTGCCCTGGGGATTTTGTTTTCTTTAGTTTATTTATCTTCTTAAGAACATCCTCTTTTCTGATAGTGATATTCTTTAATTTCTCTTATTCCTTTCCCTTAAATATCAGTTCCACCTCTGGAATTTCATCCCAAATTTCTTCTGTGAAAACTGATAAGAAGTAGCTGTTCAATGCTTTGCTTATTTCTCCACTGCCATTTATCACTTCTCCCCTCCCTGACTTTAAAGGCCCAACTTTGTCCTTGACCTTTGTCCTATATACCTGGAAAAATCCCTTGGGATTCGCCTTGGATTCTCTTGCTATTTTGATTTCATAGTCTCTCTTTGCTTTCCTTACATTTTTCTTTACATTCCTAGATAGTTCATTATACCTATTTCTGAGCTGCTCCTCCCCTCCTTTTAATTTCTTATATATTCCTTTCTTTATTAATATGTCATGTTTAAGTTTTTTGGTCAGCCACCTTGGCTCATTCTTATTTGACCAAATTTTTCTGTATGGTATATTTTGTTCTTGTGCTTTATGTAGTATACTAGTGAATATATTATAGTCATGATCAATTGTTGTGTCATCTATGACCTCACCCCTTCCTACTGGGGACTGACGTGACTGTTCCCAGGTGACCTCACCTAGGTACCTTCTTAACCCCTGATAATCCACCAACCGAAAGTTTGGGACTCTGACCATATTGTCATTGTTTTTCGTTTCCCAATTTAGAGTGAACCTGATTTCTCTGTGATCACTGTTACCTAGTTCTTCCCCTACTGTGATATCTCTGATAATATTTTCTTTATTTGTTAATACTAGGTCTAATATATTGTCACCTCTAGTAGGTTCTGTAATTAGTTGTTTCAAAAAATTGTCCTGTACTGCGTCTAGGAAGTCTTCAGATTCATAGTCACCTACAATGTTGTCCCAGTCAATATTTCTGAAGTTGAAATCCCCCATAATGCATAGGTTGTTATATTTTGCTGCCCTACTCATTTCCTGCCATACAGTATGTGCTTCTTTGCCAAGACTTGGGGGCCTGTAAATCACTCCCATATTTAGTTTAAGAAGGAGATAGGAAGGAACTGGTTTACAAATAGGGTGGTGGACGAGTGGAACAAGCTTAGCAACCTTGTAGTAAGTGTTGGAACGCTGGAAAGTTTCAAAGGGAGGCTGGATGGATTCATGGATGATAGAGAGTGGTAGTAACTCTCGACAAGAGCTGCCATGCACAGGCCAACCGGCCTATTGCAGACTCCTTATTTTCTTATGTTCTTATGTTCATTGTGGACCTGATCTCACCCTCCTCTGTATGTATACACCTTGTTTTGTACTTCTCCTTAGTCTGTACTCACCCCTGAAGATGTGAATTACACGAAAGCGCTTGGGAACTTCGTGTTTTCTTCTTTCCTGGTGGTTATCAGCATATACCTAGATCACGTGCACCTACAGTGATTTACTTGCATATATATATATATATATATATATATATATATATATATATATATATATATATATATATATATATATATATATATACATTTATTTATTTATTTTGTGTGTGTGCGTGCGTGCATGCGCTCAAAGCTGAATTATATGAGTAATTAACATCCCGAAACATAAAAAGCAAACGATCTTAACACAGTTTTTCCTGTTATCATAAATGTTCACTGTAAATTCAATTACCTGCTGTTATATGTGGCCTAAAAATACAAGGTCGTAATTCTTAAACAGTTTTAGAGTGATTTTTTTCCCTCTCTTCCTTCGTTCAACAAAATTAATAATCTTCATAAGTTTCAAATATTGTTGACTAATGTAAGAAAAAATAGCTAAAAGTTAATGAACGGGATTTAATGGCCCTGTGTGTTGAAGTGCCCTAACTATTATTTTTGTCTTTTTACGGGATTTAGCCCACTCGGGCACAGGTCACTGACCCACATCGGAGCCTGTTGGGCGAAAATTTAGTAATATTAATAATAATAATAATAATAATAATAAGAAAATAATTATAATAATAATATATAATAATAATAATAATAATAATAAATAATAATAATAATAATAATAATAATAATAATAATAATTCATAAGTCTGTAAATGTAATTTAAAATACAAAAAATGAATATTGATTATAATAATAATAATAATGAACCAGTTGTCAGTTGTAATAGAAACAATTGAGACCCTGCAAGTGTGTGTAAATGAGGCAGAAAGTCAGATTAGCAACCTGTGACTTGGTCACAATTTTTGTGATGCCATATGACAGCAGGGTCCACCAGTGCCAGATTTAGACCTGTGGAGGCCCATGGGCAGCCTCTTTGTGGAGGCTCCCCTCATTATAACTACCCAAGAGGGTGGGGTGGCGATTGAAGCGAGCCTAAACTTGTGGGAGTCCGGGGGGGGGGGGGGGGCGCTGTAAGCCCCCCGGGAAAATGTTAAAATTTTAACACTTCTTTGGAGAATTTTGAAGCCATATGCAGTTATATTGAGCAAATTAGAACATTGAGAAATTTTATTAACTTTATACTTATTGATAGTGTACAAATTCCCAACACACACACACACACACACACACACACACACAAAAGTGAGACATGACTGGAGTCATTCATGTGGTTTCAAGTCGACCAGCCCTGATATAGCTACTACCACACATGTCAACAAATTTCAAGAGACTTCACAGAAAAGAATATATCATTAGTTATTACAGAGAGATGATTCTTTGCATTATTAATCAGATAAATCTCTACTCAAATAATGGTTATGTCCAAGAATGCATGTATAGGCTTCTTTAAGTTCAAGGTCAGAGAGATTCAGAATAATTATTTACTCAACTATAAATAAATTGATGTTTTGCATCCAAGAGTAAAACAAATAAACAATTTAATGAATTTGATAAAATTATAACAAAAGTAAGAACATGTTGGAAAAAAAAAGAATTTTAATAAAAATAACTGCCATCGACCATGGATAATGGATATATTGAACACAAACATTGATCAATTGTGAAATATAAAATAAACATTACCTTTATTTACAGACCAGGCACTTTACGTGACTTGGCCGCTGCAAAGTTTTTGATCAACTTTTCGAAGTCAATCTCTCTGAGGATGTCATATTCGATACTCATGAAAGCCAGGTGGCTGAGCCTATCATGACACATTGTAGTACGAAGTCTCTTTTTAATAAACTTCATTTTACTGAAAGAACGTTCTCCAGAACAATTTGTGACCATGAGCACCAAGTATTTCCGTAGCATTATTTCAACATTTGGAAATGTATCTACAACTTTCTTGTCTCTCAACAGCTTGTAAAGGTAATGTGCCCTCCCTTTCTCATCATCTTCGTCTTCAAGAAATTGAGTGAAGAATGCTGTAAACTGCAAAAGTTCAACTCCAAGTGTTTGATCCAAATAATTTTTGTACTCAGCAACCAATTTTGCTGCAGCTGCTTCAATTTCGTCACAATTCATTGACCCCAGTTTAAACAAGAACGCTTCTTGCTGAACATAGTTTTACGTGATGGAATAAATAAACATGAATTTTAAAGAATGAAAATAAAAATAATCCAAATGAATAAACAAATAAATAAAATATTGTAATATGTGGAGGCCCCCAGATTGTGGAGGCCCCTGGGCAGCTGCCCACTTTGCCCACTCCTGAATCCGGCCCTGGGGTCCACCATAAGACAACACATTATGCTTCCAATATCTTCCCAGGTGGTAGTACCTCCCTGTTTGGTAGCTGGCGACTACCTACAACAATAGCTGGTATATCAGTCACCGATTGTATCTACTTACCTGTCAGTTTACAATACAGTTTGTATGCGTGTGATGGATCAAGCGCGTATGAATTATCTGAAAATCATTCCCTTGAACAGTCGTCTGAATTTTTTTTTTCGTCTGTAGATTACTGACGATTAAAATTCTGCAACATCTGCGCTGACTTATTTTAGAATAATTTTTCGAAAAGAGGAAATCAAATTTGAGATTTCTTAATAAGAGTTTTACTTTTATGCATGACACAGCTGGACACGATCCTCTCTATCACTTCGCCTCCCTAACTTTGTACATCGCACGAAGCTTCCAGAGAATACTGACTCCACCCATCAGCTGATTGGTCTAAATTGTTTTGTGAAACTTGCTTTGACAAATGGAATATATCAGTTATTTTATTTCACAGTCAGTTAGTAAATTAATATTCATCGGAATAACTTTTGACCCTATGACTTGAATTACCAAATTCAAAAGTAATGATGGTTCAAAATTTACTAAATTATATGTATATACCATTATCATTTTCACCAAATTGTTTGCATATAACGTATTTTTCTATGTTTTTATTTTTGTTGTTTAATCTTTTTTTTTTTTTTACGGGTATTAGCCCACCCGGTCACAGGTCA
Organism: Homarus gammarus; assembly: GCA_958450375.1. Lineage (NCBI taxonomy): Eukaryota > Metazoa > Arthropoda > Malacostraca > Decapoda > Nephropidae > Homarus > Homarus gammarus. Next base: position 1,506,869 of record CAUDMG010002410.1, on the reverse strand, counting down.
GTTTTAATGACCCACATCAAGGCCTGGGGGGCGAAAATATAATAAAATAATAATAATAATGATGATGATGATGATGATGATAATAATAATTATAATAAATATAGGAATATAATTAATAACAAAATAAAAAATATATAAATAATAATAATAATAAAAATAATAATAATAATAAAGAGCCATAAATACGAGAATTAAAAAATATATCAAGAGTTTGAAATGATATATGTATGTTATGTTGTCAATAGTAAGAGAAACAAATGAGACCCTGCAAGCGTGTGTAAATGAGGCAGAAAGTTAGATCAGCAACCTGGGACTTGGTTAAAATTTTTGTGATGTCATATGGCAACATTAGACAACACATTACACTGGGGAACAAAATTCAACTTTTTGTCAGTTGCATACATTTTGAGACCTTTTTCTGGGTAAATTGAGGTCACTGATTTCAAATATGGCACCGGTTTTTTTCTATCGGGTCTACTTTTGTTGCGGTGAGTTACCTACCATTTACTACTATATATAGTTAGACTACCATATACTACTGCTAAAAATCTAAACCAGCACACAGAGAGGAATTACCAAACACGTAGAATTAATTTTTAATTACCTTTATTTGCCTTGACAAGCATATTTTGGATTCATCAGTTGCTTTTGTGAACTATGCCAGATTTATTCAGGCACAAACTTGCGTTTAATGGACTGTCTTGAATATCGCCTCTCAGTGCAGTCTGGCTGAATGCTCCAGCAATACTCCGCCATCAGGTGAATGTCCCAGCGACCTTGATACCTGTCTTCCAGGACTTTGATATCCTGGTGAAAGCGTTCACCTTGCTCATCACTCACGTCCCCCAAGTTTGCCGGAAACAGTTCAAGATGACTGTTCAGGAAATGCATCTTAATGCTCATGTTGCAACCTAACACATGGAAACTTTCCATCAAAGATTCAACGAGCTTTTTATAGTCCTCTGATTTCCTGTTTCCAAGAAAGTTCCTTACAACAGAAACGAATGCTCCCCATGCATTTCTCTCAACATCAGTCATGGATTGAGTGAAGGCTTGGTCTTTAATCAGCGTCCTAATTTGAGGGCCGTCGAAAATACCTGCTTTGAGTTTTTCTAGCGTTAAACCAGGGAACACTTCACACAGATACTTAAAACAGTCACTGTCAGTATCGAGCGCCTTGACAAACTGTTTCATAAGGCCCAGCTTGATGTGAAGGGGCGGGAAAACAATTTTTTCACGTTCCACTAGGGGTTCATAAATGATGTTCTTTTCCCCAACATTGAGGCTTTCCCAAACTGGCCATTCCTTCCGAATCCAGTGTCTGTCTTTGGCTCTGCTGTCCCAGAGGCAGATAAAGCAAGGAAATTTTGTATACCCACCCTGCTGTCCTAGCAAAAAATTGACCATTTTTAGATCAACACAGATGATCCATTTGTGTTCTTCATATTTGAGTAGCTCCAAAACCATTTTGATGTGTTCATATTTTTCTTTCAGGTGTACTGAATGTCCTATGGGTATTGCGCCAAAGATGTTGCCTATATGTAATAAAACACACTTCAGACTCCGCTTAGAGCTATCTATAAAGAGGCGCCACTCTTTCGGATCATAACCTGGAGCTCCCATCGCGGTGACTAACCCAGAAATAAAATAATTGTTTTAATGAAATAAAATAATAATGCACACACTAATGCACACACAAATCTATATTTGACGCACTGATGTAATTAAGAATTATATTTGATGAATGTAAACTCATATGCTTATTACCTCCCTTTGCTATTTTCAGAATCTGTGACCTGATATGTAAATTGCCACGGAGCATCAAAACTAGACCTGATCTGCACAAACGAATGCCATTTTCAGAATCTGTGACCTCAAATCTACCAGAATCAAGTGTCAGAACTCACGCAACCGAAAGTGTGTTCCCCAGTGTTATACTTCCAATATCTTCCAAGGCGGTAATACCTCTCTGTTTGATAGCAGCCTACTACCTAGTATTCCAAATGTTTTTAAATTTGGCCAAAAACGATTTTTTTCCAGAGTGTGAACACATAACAATATCACTACCATACTACTGGTCATATAATAGATTACTCCCATCTTATGATACGTTATTTTTCCCCAAGCCACAACTTCCAGCCCTGGCAGCAACGCCCTGGGGTCGTCAACTCCGCTTTTATATTCCCACAAGATTCTTGTTATGAAACTTCATGTAGCGAAAGTGGGAGTTTGTTTGTCTCGAGGCGAAGGTTATGTGATTATAATGGTGAAGCAGCTGGGTACAGCAGCCAGTACCAGAGTTACAGCAGCTGGGCACAGCAACCAGGACCAAAGTTACAGCAGCAGAGTACAACAACCAGGACTAGAGTAACAGCACGTGGGTACAACAGCCAGCACCAGAGTTGCAGCAGCTTGGTACTGCAGCCAGCACCAGAGTTACAGTAGCTGGATGCAGCAGCCAGCACAAGAGTAACAGTAGCTGGATGCAGCAGCCAGTACCAGAGTTACAGCAGCTGGGTAGAGCAACCATTTCCTGTCTTACAGCAGCTGGGTACAGCAGCCAGCACCAGAGTTACAGTAGCTGGGTGCAACAGCCAGCACCAGAGGTACAGCAGCTGGGTACAGCAGCCAGCACCAGAGTTACAGTAGCTGGGTACAGCAGCCAGCACCAGAGTTACAGCAGCTTGGTAGAGCAACCAGGGCCAGATTTGTAGCTGATGGGTACAGCAGTGAGAGCCAGAGTTACAGCAGCGAGGGCCAGAGTTACAGCAGGTGGATGAAACAGCCATGACCAGAGTTACAGCAGCTGGGTACTGCGTCCAGCACCAGAGTTACAACCGCTCGGTACAGTAGGCAGGGCCAGAGTTACAGTAGCCAGGGCCAGAGATACAGTAGCTGGGTACAGTAGCCAGGACCAAGGTTACAGCAGCTGGGTACAGTAACCAGGACCAGAGTTAGAGCAGCTGGGTACAGCAACCAGACACAGAGTTACATCAGCTGGGTGCAGCAGCCAGCATTAGAGTTACAACAGCTGGGTACAGCAGCCAACACCAGAGTTACAGTGGCAGGGTACAGCAGCCAGGGCCAGAGTTACAGCAACTGGGTACAGCAGACAGCACCATAGTTGCAACAGCTGGGTACAGCAGCCAGGGCCAGAGTTACAGCAGCTTGGTACAGCAACCAAGGCCAGAGATACAGCTGCTTGGTACAGCAGTGAAAGCCAGAATTACAGTAGCTGGATACAGCAGCCAAGGCTAGACTTACAGCAGGTGGATACAACAGCTAGGACCAGAGTTACAGCAGCTTGATATAGCGGCCAGCACCAGAGTTACAGAAGCTGGGTACAGAAGGAAGGACCAAAGTTACAGCAACTGGGTACAGCAGCTAGGGCCAGATGTACAGTAGCTGAGTACAGCAGCCAGCACCAGAGTTGCAGCAGCCGGGTACAGCAGCCAGCACCAGAGTTACAACAGCCGGGTACAGCAGCCAGCACAAGAGTTGCAGCAGCCGGGTACAGCAGCCAGCACCAGAGTTACAACAGCTGGGTACATCAGCCAGCACCAGAGTTACAACAGCTGGGTACAGCAGCCAGCACCAGAGTTACAACAGCTGGGTACAGCAGCCAGCACCAGAGTTACAACAGCTGGGTACAGCAGCCAGCACCAGAGTTACAACAGCTGGGTACAGAAGCCAGCACAAGAGTTACAACAGCTGGGTACAGCAGCCAGCACCAGAGTTGCAGCAGCTGGGTGCAGCAGCCAGCACCAGAGTTACAACAGCTGGGTACAGCAGCCAGCACCAGAGTTACAACAGCTGGGCACAGCAGCCAGATCCAGAGTTACAACAGCTGGGTACAGCAGCCAGCACCAGAGTTGCAGCAGCTGGGTACAGCAGCCAGCACCAGAGTTACAACAGCCAGGACCAGAGTTGCAACAGCTGGGTGCAGCAGCCAGCACCAGAGTTACAACAGCTGGGTACAGCAGCCAGCACCAGAGTTGCAGCAGCTGGGTACAGCAGCCAGCACCAGAGTTACAACAGCCAGGACCAGAGTTGCAACAGCTGGGTACAGCAGCCAGCACCAGAGTTACAGCAGCTGGGTACAGCAGCCAGCACGAGAGTTACAACAGCCGGGTACAGCAGCCAGCACCAGAGTTACAGCAGCTGGGAACAACAGCCAGGACCAGAGTTACAACAGCTGGGTACAGCAGCCAGCACCAGAGTTACAACAGCTGGGTACAACAGCCAGCACATGAGTTACAACAGGTGGGTACAGAAGCCAGCACCAGAGTTACAACAGGTGGGTACAGGAGCCAGCACCAGAGTTACAACAGGTGGGTACAGAAGCCAGCACCAGAGTTACAACAGCCAGCACCAGAGTTACAACAGCTGGGTACAGAAGCCAGCACCAGAGTTACAACAGCTGGGTACAGCAGCCAGCACCAGAGTTACAACAGCCAGCACCAGAGTTACAACAGCTGGGTACAGAAGCCAGCACCAGAGTTACAACAGCTGGGTACAGCAGCCAGCAATAGAGTTACAACAGCGGAGTACAACAACCAGGACTATAGTAACAGCACGTGGGTACATCAGCCAGCACCAGAGTTACAGTAGCTGGGTACAGCAGCCAGCACCAGAGTTACAGCAGCTGGGCACAGCAGCCAGCACCAGAGTTACAACAGCTGGGTACTGCAGCCAGCACCAGATTTACAAAAGCTGGGTACAGAAGCCAGCACCAGAGTTACAACAGCTGGGTACTGCAGCCAGCACCAGAGTTACAGCAGCTGGGTGCAGCAGCCAGCACCAGAGTTACAACAGCTGGGTACAGCAGCCAGCACCAGAGTTACAACAACTGGGTACAGCAGCCAGCACCAGAGTTGCAGCAGCTGGGTACAGCAGCCAGCACCAGAGTTACAACAGCCAGCACCAGATTTACAAAAGCTGGGTACAGAAGCCAGCACCAGAGTTACAACAGCTGGGTACAGCAGCCAGCACCAGAGTTACAGCAGCTGGGTGCAGCAGCCAGCACCAGAGTTACAGCAGCTGGGTACAGCAGCCAGCACCAGAGTTACAACAGCCAGCACCAGAGTTACAGCAGCTGGGTACAGCAGCCAGCACCAGAGTTACAACAGCCAGCACCAAAGTTACAGTAGCTGGGTACAGCAGCCAGTACCAGAGTTACAACAGCTGGGTACAGCAGCCAGCACCAGAGTTGCAGCAGCTGGGTACAGCAGCCAGCACGAGAGTTGCAGCAGCTGGGTACAGCAGCCAGCACCAGAGATACAACAGCCAGGACCAGAGTTGCAACAGCTGGGCACAGCAACCAGCACCAGAGTTGCAGCAGCTGGGTACAGCAGCCAGCACCAGAGTTGCAGCAGCTGGGTACAGCAGCCAGCACCAGAGATACAACAGCTGGGTACAGCAGCCAGCACCAGAGATACAACAGCCAGCACCAGAGTTACAGCAGCTGGGTACATCAGCCAGCACCAGAGTTACAGCAGCCAGGACCAGAGTTACAACAGCTGGCTACAGCAGCCAGCACCAGAGTTACAACAGCCAGGACCAGAGTAACAACAGCCAGGACCAGAGTTGCAACAGCTGGGCACAGCAACCAGCACCAGAGTTGCAGCAGCTGGATACAGCAGCCAGCACCAGAGTTGCAGCAGCTGGGTACAGCAGCCAGCACCAGAGATACAACAGCTGGGTACAGCAGCCAGCACCAGAGATACAACAGCCAGCACCAGAGTTACAGCAGCTGGGCACAGCAGCCAGCACCAGAGTTACAACAGCTGGGTACAGCAGCCAGCACCAGAGTTGCAGCAGCTGGGTACAGCAGCCAGCACCAGAGATACAACAGCTGGGTACAGCAGCCAGCACCAGAGATACAACAGCTGGGTACAGCAGCCAGCACCAGAGATACAACAGCCAGCACCAGAGTTACAACAGCTGGCTACAGCAGCCAGTACCAGAGTTACAGCAGCCAGGACCAGAGTTACAACAGCTGGCTACAGCAGCCAGCACCAGAGTAACAACAGCCAGGACCAGAGTTACAACAGCTGGGCACAGCAGCCAGCACCAGAGTTGCAGCAGCTGGGTACAGCAACCAGCACCAGAGTTACAACAGCCAGGACCAGAGTTACAGCAGCTGTGATCAACAGCCGGGACCAGAGTTACAGTAGGTGGATACAGCAGCGAAGGTCATAGTTATAGTAGCTGGGTACAGCAGTGAGAGCCAGAGTTTCGGCAGCTGGGTACAGTAGGCAGGACCAGAGTGACAGCAGCTGGGGGGTACAGCAACCAGCACCAGAGTTACAGCATCCAAAACCAGAGTTACAGTAGCTGGGTACATGAGACATGGCCAGAGTCACAACAGCTGGGTACAGCAGCCAGTATCAGAGTTACAACAGCTGGGTACAGCAGCCAGCACCAGAGTTACAGCAGCTGGGTACTGCAGCCAGCACCAGTGATACGCCAGCTGGGTACAGCAGCAAGTACCAGAGTTACAGCAGGCAGCACCAGAGGTGCAACACCCAAACCTAATCTAACCAAACCTAATCGAATAAATTTGGTTAGGTTTGTGTAAAAGCAAAGACGCCCAAATTTCGGTTTCTGGTCGTTTTAAAAACGTGGAATGCCTGAGATATATAAAAGCGTCGAGGTCAAATAGTACGTATTTGTATTTGCATTTCTGTAAATGAATTATAATTTATAATTGATCTTTGGATTTACTATCTAGCAAGGTAGGGTCAGTGTGACATGACAACTGGAAGCGAAGCCACTGATCCTGGTGTAGAGTAATGTTGACCGTTAACCCCCCCCCCCCCCCCCCCGGTAAAGGCTGGATCTGGGTCGATTTGAACAGTAGTTGCGTGTTAAGTGTAACCAGGAACGATTTGTTTTTGCTAATTACTACCGAAACAGTTTTTCTTCATGCTCACTTCTGTTTACTTTTATCATGAACACACTCTTTGAGGGAAGTAATAGCTAACTGATAGAAGTCACAACTATCCATTTTGGGAACTCTTGTTTTATTGTAATTTGCATTTGCCAAGTAAAACAATATGCAAGCAGATAATCATAATAGTGTACATATAAATTGATAACTTCATATATAACATATTGTAACCAACCTACTTTAGATATAATTTAACTCTCTAATGATGGTAAAAGATGTTGTAAATAAAACAGAGCAAAATTGACCATATACGATCTAATTTCCTTTATTGTTTTGTTTTTATTGCTACAACAATCGAAATTAACTCACTTGAAGGTTAATGAGGCCTCTGAGAAGTTCAGAACTACTACTACTGGTATTCTTGATGTAGCACTGGTAAAGGAGATAAGAATATAGCTAGAACTGAACCCTGAATGACTAGTGAGATATTGGAATCAATCAGCGACAGAGATCAACTCGCTCATCTTTAGTTAATAAAGTGCCGAGAGCCTCAGATAATTACCGTGTGGGATCAGAAGCTTTGAAACCCCATTACAGAAAGATAGGTATCAATCCACGCGGTTGGCAAAGGACTTTGTTCTAAGGGAGTTAGATAGACTCGGCCCCTACAGGAACACAGGCATTGACAGCATCCCAGCTAGGTTTTTGAGGGACGCCACCTCTAATTAATCTCTCCATTAGTACCAATACTGTACCAGATGAGTAGAAGTTTGCCAGAGTAAAGCCTATATATAAGAAAGGTGACAGATCTGATGTAGGTAATTACAGGCCAGTTAGCATGCATTGTATCTAAAATTCAACAGAGAACAGTGTATGTTTAGGTGGAAAGATATCTCCGGGTGTTTAATATTTTGTATATCTGCCAATCAGGTTTTAGGGGCTCTCACTCAACTGACACCAGCCTGATTCATCTCACTTACTATAACAGATCCCAAATAGCCAGGGAAATTACACCGGCATGGTAACGTTATATTTTCAAAAAGTCTTCGACACAAATGATCATGATATACTCTTATTATGTAAAAACTGCAGGCTCTTGACATTGGGTCTGGTGACTGGTTTAAATCATATCTTAGCAACAGAAAACAAATTGTTGTTGTAATTAATCACTAAGTCAACATGCATACCAATAGCCTGTGAAATCCCACAAGGGACTATACTAGGACCTTTGATCTTCCTGTGTTATGTAAACAACGTGTCCACTATTGTTAATTGTAAGGTTTACTGTATGCCGATGACAGTGCTCGTTTAGTGTCAGGTAAAGATCCAAATGATACAGCTTACGAGTTATCATCTGAACTGGGGTCATGTAAACAGTGGCTCATAGGCGATAAATTATCCCTACATCTTGGGAAGACTGAAGTAATATTACTTGAATAGAAATAAAAATGAAAAAGGTAAACGAATTCATTGCAGTATGTGGGAACGAACCCATGTTAACCGTAATCTCAATGAAATACCTTGGACTAATTTTCAACTCTTATTTTTCTGGTGAATTACTCGTAGATAATAGATTTTAAAAAGTAATGCCAAAATAAAATTTATCCATATAAATGCCTCTTACCTGATGCCCGTAGGATCCATTTGCTTGGCGCTCATACAATGTCACTTGGACTACTCCTGCTCATCATGGTACTCTGCCCTAACACAGAAGCTAAAATTCATGCTACATAGTGTTCAAAACAAGGCGGTGAGTTTCATTCTTGACATGAGAACAAGAGATCACGTTGGTCACGAAGTTCTTTAATCGATGAACTTGGTAAGTATGATGGACAGAGTGAAGCAAATGAGGCTAAATTAACCTTACAGGATTTTTAATGGACTGTATCCAGAGTATCAAACAAAAAACTGTGTATGGATTAGAGATACAAACCAGCAGGATACTATTGGGAGTGAACATAATTTTATGGTCCATGGTGTTTTCAGTAAGTGAAAAGCATTTTCGTTTTTACTGTTATAACAGATTTGAACAAATTACCAGCCCATCTCGAAACCAGTTACGTTATAAAGCAATTCAAAGCTAAAACAAAGAAATGCGTAATAAACGAAGGTACAGCAAGAGGAACGATTGATTTTCTATATTATTAAACAACAGAATGTAGTACTGTGGTAATGATCTGCCAGCCTCGATTGGTCCAGTGCAATGTACAGTAATGCTTGTTAAATTAAAAAAAAATCGCTAAAGGCGCCCACACACTATCAAATATGTTTGTCAAACATGATGTTTGATCATGCATCATACATCGCCATATGGCATCACAAAAATTGTGACCAAGTTCCAGGTTGCTGATCTGACTTTCTGCCTCATTTACACACAATTGCAGGGTCTCAATTGTTTTTCTTACTATTGACAACACAACATACATACATACTGTATATCATTTCTCACACTTGATGTTTTATTTTTATTTTTGTATTTATTTATTTCAATTCAATTTCAATTTCAATTGTTTATTCCTTGATAGAGGAAGCGGGATCCTAGTGCTGTCACTAGGTACCCGTGTACAATGACACCAGAAGCATCTGGCAAGTGTGACAAGTATATACAGTATAAATATTATAAAGGGGCTTACTAAAGCCTAAGGAAGGAAGGATATTCCTTTAAAACATAATCAATATTATTTACAAAATATCTGGCCAGTATTGGGAGGATCATCGTGTCTCCGTCAGGGGGGGGGGGGGCCTTTATTTATTTATGGCTCTTTATTATTATTATTATTATTATTATTATTATTATTATTATTATTATTATTATTATTCTTGTTATTATTATTATTATTATTATTATTACTATTATTATTATTATTATTATTATTTTTATTATTATTATTATTATTATTATTATTATTATTATTATTATTATTATTATTAAGGTCATCATCATCATCATCATAATTATTGTTATTATTTTATTACATTTTCGCCCCCCAGGCATTGATGTGGGTCATTAAAAAAGACCTGTGCCCGGGTGGGCTCATGCCCGTAAAAAGCAAAAACAACAACAACAACAAACAAACACTTTACAACTAAAATGATCAAACTTCAGTTGGTGTCTGGTACGCGCCACCTCAACACTGGGTGACAGCATGAGTAAGGAGGCAGCCAGTATTACTATTATACTTGCTCTTGAAACAGAGACTTCAAAGAGAAAACGAAAAAGAAAATTATGGATGAAGAAATGGCACAGAAAAACACCCAAGTCCTCACACGACGCCCTATTATAGGAACTAGTGGTATCATCTCCTCAAGCTTCAAGCTTATGAAAAAAATGAGGATGGACAAGGAAACTACTCGTCGAACTGTTGGAGAAAGTGACACCATACATAAAAAAGACACTATTTTGAGAGATACCACACAAAGACTCTAGTACACTGCGGTTCCTAGCAACGGGCCAGTCTTTTGAGGACTTAAAGTTTACAACTGCCATTTCTGCTCATTCTTGGTTACATCATAATGGAGACATGTAGTGCCATAACAATGATGGAAACTACTTATAAAGTTAAAAAAACTCTCTCCAAAACTCAGGGGAGTCCCGTGCGCTCGCCATGGCTACTGCTACTCGACTGAGCATGTTTGATCATACATTGATACACACTATCCAACATGCTTGACAAACGTCATGTTGGACGAGAAAATATCAAACTTGTATAATCTTCTTCAACTGGTCATACCTTCAAAATTGCCAACACACTCTCAAATTGTATGATCAAACATCATGTTTGACAAACATATTTGATAGTGTGTGGGTGCCTTAAGCAAAGGATCCTCCTCGAAAGAAGCACTATCTCGGGACACAGGGAACTATATACAGTAATCCCACGACCTACCGCCACCTACGTGTAAGTACATAATTTATATACATGCCTATACAGTTGTAAACCTGTATGACATTTTTACTTTATTATTATTATTATTATTATTATTATTATTATTATTATTATTATTACGGAAAAAATCTATTTCATTCAATAAGTCGTTTATCATCATAAGACAGCCAAAATATACCTACTGTACGTTTGATAAGGATAGGTTCGGTTAGGTTAGTTTATATGGGTTATCTATGACGCTTTTCATTTCAGTGTAAAATATTATGTTTATTTAATAATAATAATAATAATAATAATAATAATAATAATAATAATAATAATAATAATAACAACAATAATAATATCAGACAGGTAGTAGTAATTTAAGACAGGTAGTGGCGGTAAGAAATAGATGATGGCAAAGGAGACAGGTGGTAACGTTGGTAGGAGACATAGGATGGTAGTAGGAGACAAGTGGTGGTGGTAATAGGAGACAGGTGGTGGTAATAAGAGACAGGTGGTGGTAGTTGGCAATAGGTGGTGGTAGTAAGCACAAGTTGATCAATGATTCCCAACATGGCTTCACAAGCGGGCGTTCATGTCTAACTAATCTATTCACATTCTTTTCATCACTTTTCGAATCAGTGGATGAGGGGCACAATTATGATGTGGTATATCTCGACTTTAGCAAAGCCTCAGACAGAGTCCCCCATGAAAGACTAATTAGAAAAGTGGAGGCTCATGGCATTAAAGGTGATATTCTAAAATGGATTAGGGCGTGGTTACAGGAAAGAAAACAGCTAGTGAGCATTAACCTTACTAAATCCCATTGGAGCAACGTCACTAGTGGAGTTCTGCAAGGCTCAGTACTTGGACTATTATTATTTATTATATACATAAACGACATAGATATCGGTATAGACAGCAAAATTAGTAAATATGCTGATGACACTAAAATAGGACGTGTAATTAAATCTGACGAAGACTCCGCAAAACTACAGGAAAATCTAAAAAAAAAATTCGAATGGTCTGAAAAACGGCAGATGAAATTCAATGTGGACAAATGTGAAGTACTCAGTATAGGAGATGTAAACAGGGAAACCAGATACCAGATGAACAACGATGTTATTGAGAAATCCGATTGCGAGAGAGATTTAGGAGTAATGATAAGTAGGAATCTTAAGCCAAGTAAACAATTTGTATTTGCTCGAAACAAAGATAATAAAGTACTTGGGTTCATACAAAGGAGTGTTAGTTACAAGACTAGCGAGGTGATCTTAAAACTATATCTTGGGCTTGTGAGACCTCACTTGGATTACGCAGGTCAGTTCTGGTCACCGTATTACAGAATGGATATAGAATCCTTGGAAAGAATTCAGAGGAGAATGACAAGACTAATCCTGGGCATTAGGAACCTTGAGTACAGAGACAGGTTAAAGCATCTTAATTTGCACTCCCTCGAGAGACGTAGAGTGAGGGGCGACATGATCGTGGTGTATAAATGGAAGTCAGAGCTAAATAAAGGGGACATACAAAGGTACTCAAACTTTCCAACCAGGAGCGAACTCGTAACGATGGTCTTAAATTAGACAAATTTAGATTTAGGCGCGAGATAGGTAAACATTGGTTTGGAAATAGTGTAGTGGACGACTGGAACAAGTTACCAAATACCATCATTAACTGGAATTCGCTGGATAGCTTCAAACATAGGTTGGATGGATATATGAGCAATAGGGGCTGGGTATAAATGGGACTGCCCAGTATGGACCAATAGGCCTGCTGCAGTTTCCTCCATTCTTATGTTCTTATGCTCTTATGTGGGGGTAGTAGGAGACAGGTGGTGGTAATAAGCGACAGGTGGTGGTAGTAAGAGACACGTGGTGGTAGTAGGAGACACGTGAAGGTAGTAGGAGACAAGTGGTGGTAGTAGGAGACACGTGGTGGTAGTAGGAGACAAGTGGTGGTGGTAGGAGACACGTGGTGGTAGTAGGAGACACGTGGTGGTAGTAGGAGACAAGTGGTGGTACTAGGGGACAGGTGGTGGTAGTAGGAGACAGGTGGTATTAGTAGGAGACAGGTGGTGGTGGTAAGAGACACGTGGTGGTAGTAGAAGACACGTGGTGGTAGTAGGAGACACGTGAAGGTAGTAGGAGACAAGTGGTGGTAGTAGGAGACAAGTGGTGGTGGTAGGAGACACGTGGTGGTAGTAGGAGACACGTGGTGGTAGTAGGAGACAAGTGGTGGTACTAGGGGACAGGTGGTGGTAGTAGGAGACAGGTGGTATTAGTAGGAGACAGGTGGTGGTGGTAAGAGACACGTGGTGGTAGTAGAAGACACGTGGTGGTAGTAGGAGACACGTGAAGGTAGTAGGAGACACGTGAAGGTAGTAGGAGACAAGTGGTGGTAGTAGGAGACATGTGGTGGTAGTAGGAGACAAGTGGTGGTGGTAGGAGACACGTGGTGGTAGTAGGAGACACGTGGTGGTAGTAGGAGACAAGTGGTGGTAGTAGGGGACAGGTGGTGGTAGTAGGAGACAGGTGGTGGTAGTAAGAGACACGTGGTGGTAGTAGGAGACACGTGGTGGTAGTAGGAGACACGTGAAGGTAGTAGGAGACAAGTGGTGGTAGTAGGAGACACGTGGTGGTAGTAGGAGACAAGTGGTGGAAGTAGGAGACAGGTAGTGGTAGTAGGAGACAGGTGGTGATAGTAGGAGACAGGTGTCGATAGGCCTACTTCGGCAGGGGTGGCATCGAGACTCTCGCCCCTATGGGGCCAAGTGTTCTACGCTTGCGTTCGCCTCCCCTAAGTAACGGACATTTCAAGTAGTGACAGCCGACCAAGTGAGTATATATAACTAATATTACATCAGTGCGACCATAGAAATAGTGGTTATTTCCGCCAAGGATATATAAACAGTGTTAGGTGTGACAATTTCTTGCTCCCAATGTATCATTCTGATGTGTGACTTGTCGCCCACAAGGGGTTGGCCTATACACCCACGCGCGCAAGTATGCCCTTACTATCCGGACACAGCAGTCCAGCCTGTCACCTCTCCGCCTTTCCTCATAAAAACTAGTTTTTCTCCTATATGGGACCAAAGCAGTTGTCGGAGGCGGACGTAACTGTCGCCCAAGGTGCGGAACACTATGCCGGGTAACACACATTGTTGCGTCTGTGCTAGCCAGAACCAAAATTGCACTAGCTGTGATTGTGCGAGAAACAACCGACCAAGTGTGGTTTGCAGAAAGGGAAACAATTGTCGGAACCCACAAGGCAGGGAGCCGACACAAGAGGCCAAAGTGGATATCGCCGGGGCCCAACCGCCAGATGATATCCTAAATGATAGCTGTGAGTCTACTCAACTTGATAATGTAGTAATAATAAACATTGCTCCAATAAGAACATAAGAACATAAGAATGGAGGAAACTGCAGCGGGCCTATTGGCCAATACTGGGCAGTCTCGATTACACCCAACCCCTATTGCTCATATAAGCATCCAACCTATGTTTGAAGCTATTCAGCGTATTCGAGTTAATGATGATATTTGGTAACTTGTTCCATTCATCCACTACTCTGTTTCCAAACCAGTGTTTACTTATATCAGGCCTAAATCTAAATTTGTCTAATTTAAAACCATTGTTACGAGGTCGCTCCTGGTTGGATAGTTTGAGTACCTTTGTAGTGTCCCCTTTGTTTAGGGGAGGAGTGCAAATTAAGATGCTTTACCCTGTCTCTATACTCAAGGCTCCTAATGCCCGGGATTTGTCTTGTCATTCTCCTCTGAATTCTTTCCAATGATTCTATATCCATTCTGTAACACGGTGACCAGAATTGAACTGCATAATCCAGGTGTGGTCTCACAAGCCCAAGCTACAGATTTAGGATGACCTCGCTAGTCTTGTAACTAACACTCCTTTGTATGAACCCAAGTACTTTATTAGCCTTGTTACGAGCAAAAACACATTGTTTACTTGGCTTAAGGTTCCTGCTTTTCATTACTCCTAAATCTCCCTCGCAGTGGGATTTCTCTATGGCATCGTTGTTCATCTGGTATCTGGTTTCCCTGTTTACATCTCCTATACTGAGTACTTTACATTTGTCCACGTTGAATTTCATCTGCCATTTTTCCGACCATTCGAAAAATTTGTTTAGATCTTCCTGTAGTTTTGCTGAGTCCTCGTCAGATTTAATAACACGTCCTATTTTAGTGTCATCAGCAAATTTACTTATGTTGCTGTCTATGCCGATATCTATGTCGTTTATGTATATATTATATAATAATGGTCCTAGTACTGAGCCTTGGGGAACTCCAGTTGTGACGTTGCTCCAATGGGACTTAGTGACGTTAATGCTCACTCTCTGTTTCCTGTCCTGTAACCACGCCCTAATCCATTTAAGGATGTTACCTTTGATGCCATGTGCTTCTACCTTTCTAATTAGTCTTTCGTGGGGGACTCTGTCGAAGGCTTTGCTAAAGTCGAGATATACCACATCATAATTGTGCCCCTCGTCCACCAATTCGAAAACTGATGAAAAGAATGTTAATAGATTAGTTAGACAAGAACGTCCGCTTGTGAAGCCATGCTGGGAATCATTGATCAATCAATGCTTCTCCAGGTGATTTCGAATAGAGTTTGAAATGATTGCTTCCTGTAATTTGCCTACTATTGATGTTAGACTGATTGGGCGGTAGTTAGAGGATAGTAATCTATCCCCCTTCTTGAAAATCGGTATTACATTCGCTATCCTCCAGGATTCTGGTACTACACTTGTTTTTAAGGACATGTTAAACAACCTTGCTAAGGGCATACTAAGCTCTTCCTTACATTCCTTTAATACTCTGGCAAATATCTCATCGGGACCAGGTGACTTATTAGGCTTTAGTTTGTCTATTTGCTTACTAACATCGTTACTAGTCACTACTATCTCGCTTAATTTGTTTTCTTCACTAACTTCGAATAGAGTCGGTGCCTCAGGTATCATGTTTAAATTTTCCTGTGGTGAAAACTGTTGAAAAATATTTATTCAGATTATTGCTCATTTCTCCGTCGTTATCAGTTAGTTCGCCTGTATCTGACCATATTGGTCCAATCTTTTCTCGTGTTTTAGTTTGATACATTTGGTAGAATCCTTTGGGGTTTGTCTTCGCCTCCCTTGCTATCCTTACCTCATTATTCCTCTTGGCTTTCCTTATCTCGGTTTTAACCCTACTCGCCAACATCTTATAATAATCCTGGAGGTAAATTTCGCCACGCTTTATCCTTCTACCTATAGCCTTCCTTTGGCCAATGATGTTCTTAAATAATTATTTATTCATTTAGGGTCATTCTTGTCTGATCTGAGTTTTTTGTATGGTATGTTCTGCCTTTGTGCATTAAGTAATTCATTATTTAAATTGTCGTGGAACTCGGCAATCTCAGATCTCGTTATCAGGTCTGAGTCATCTATCAGGTTCACGGCCAAGGGCGACACCCCCTCTCTCAGCTGGATCTTTAAACTGTCAAAGTTTGCCCTTCTGAAATCTGGTACTTCAGTGGAATTTTCCTCACGTCTGCCCTGAAAATCTAACTGGAATCTAATTTCTTTGTGATCACTGTTTGCAAGTTCGTTCCCTACCTAGACATTGCTAATGAGGTTTTCTCTGTTCGACAGAACTAAATCGAGTATAGTATTACCCCCTGTGGGTTCGGTTATATGTTGACTTAGGAAACAGTCCTGGATCGTCTCGAGAAAATCCTCTGATTCTGAGTTACCGGTAAGGTCAGTCCAATCTATTTGGCCAAGGTTAAATTCGCCTACTATACAGACTTTGTTGTGTATGGAAGCCCTGCGCATTTCATCCCAGATAAGTCGCTCATTGACTCTATCAAGATTGGGAGGTCTATATATTACTCCTGTGATTAATTTTTCCCTACCGTCGCTTAATTCTATCCAAATTGTTTCTGTATTCCGCTCAGTTTTTATTTCCTTATTTATTTCACACTTCAGATTATCCCTAATATAGATCGCTACTCCGCCTCCTTTCCTGGTCTGCCTATCCGTAGGGAACAATTTGTAACCCGCAATTTGGTATTCGACCGGCAACTCACGTGAGTGTAGGTTGATCCATGTTTCAGTGAATGCTATTATATCGATTTTTTCGGTACATACCAAGGCCCTAATATCATCCATTTTGTTTCTCATACTTCTACTGTTCGCGTAGTAGACATTTAAGTTAGTCGTGTTTTGAGTCCTCCCTTTACCGCGTTTAGTTTTAAACTCCCTGTTTAATTTAGTTTTGTCATCATTCCTAACACTATTTCCCTGTAATCTTTTACTTTGTTTACCCGCTCCCACTGCAGTTTCCCCCACCCCGGTGCCCATATGTTCCCCTAGCAGTTTAAAGACTTCGATATCCTTTGAACTAATAGTAGCAGATGTCCACGAGGTGAATGACAGACAATCACCACAGTGGAATGGCATGTCGATGGAAAAATGCGGACATATGGGTTAAAGAAACTTACTCAGAAATTGGCAGGTGGTCGCCAGCTAACCTGTTTGAACCACCCAAGTGTGCGGCCACCAATGAAATGATTCTGGAGATGATTCGCCTCATTACTGAGTACACTCAGGACTGCTTCCTTGCCCCTTTAGCTCTTCAAATACTGGCAATAATACCACATCTATTCTGTCAGAGGACACACACAAAGACTAAGCACAAAGAAAATGTGGCAGCAATGAAGAGAAGATTGACAATGTGGCAAAATGGGGCCCTTGATGAACTCCTAGGTGAAGCAAGAACACTGCAGGAGAGACCAAAATTTACAGGAGTCGGAAAGCCAAACGCCGATGAAGTTGCAAGAAAGTTTGGAAACAAAATGCGTTTGGGAAAAGTGTCTTTCGCGGTAAGATCTCTCACAGAGGAATCCTCCGGTGGGGTTCTGCCAATAAACAGAGAGACATTAAAACAACTGAAAGAAAAACATCCCCCTGCAAGTGAAGACGAAGACATCAGGTTCCAGGGTGACTATATCCCACCAAATGCTGTCCTGTTCGAGAAAATAACAGGAGGGATGGTGTGGAAAAAGGCCCTTCAGGCCTGGATGCAAACGGTTGGAGAGTCATTCTCAGCAATAACAAGTTTGGCCCCGTAGAAAGTGATCTCTGCACGGCCATTGCCGTCCTTGCAAGAAAGCTGGCGTCCTCGTGCTACCAACACCTCCATGCTCTGACGGCTTGCCGCCTCATTCCCCTGGATAAGAATCCAGGATGTAGGCCTATCGAGGTGGGGGAAGTGGTGAGGCAGATCATCGGAAAATGTATAATTGAGGTGGTAAAGGATGATGTCAGGGCAGCAGCAGGGAACCTGCAAGTTTGTGCTGGCCACCAGGCTGGAGGGGAAGCTGCCATTCACTTCATGAGAACGATATTTGAGCAGCGCGATTGTGAGGCCGTTCTCCTGGTGGACGCTTCAAACACATTCAACATACTTAAACACAAGGCCGCACTGCGCAACAACACGATCAAGTGTCCAAGCATCGCAATGTATGTTGAAAACGCCTATAGGAATCCGTTAGACCTCTATATAGTAACCGAGAAGGCTCTAAGAAGTGATTCCATCATACAGTCAACCTAGGGAACAACGCCGGGGGACCCTGTTGCAATGGCAATGCACGCAATAGGCCTATCCGTGCTCCAACACACAATAAAATTTGAAACAACTGAGGTCAAGCAAGTGGCGTACGCAGATGACCTTACAGGAGCAGGAAAAGAGGAGGACATCAAAAAGTGTTGGGACCTGGTAACATCATGAGGCCCACAAATAGGGTACCACCCAAACGCCAGCAAGTCCTTCCTCATTGTGAAGCCAGAACATTATGAACGGGTAATGGGGGTGTTCGGTGGAAGTTAGGTCAAAATAACAAAGGATGGCCAAAGACACCTAGGCTCAGCAATCGGCACGACGGACTTCAAGGCCGAGTATGTAACGGGAAAGGTGAATGAGTGGGTTAGGGAAATCCAAGCTCTGTTTGAGATTACTAACACAGAGCCACATGCGGCTTTTGCGGCATTCACCCATGGAGTCAAGCATTGCTGGAACTACCTGATGAGCACTATCCCTGATATTGGACCCCTCCTCCACCCTCTGGAAGAAGCTATGAGTGTCAATTTCATTCCCAGATTAGTGAAACACCCTCATTTACCCCCAGCAGAAAGATCACTCCTTGCACTACCACCGAGACTTTGAGGAATGAGATAGACCATTCCAGAGGAGATTGCTGCCACCGAACATCAAAACTCAGTTAAGCTCACGGCAGCCCTCACGGACCATATAATAGCTCAAAGCGCAACAGGGGAGGTGGATACCAGTGATGTAAACAAGATTCGAAGGTCCATTACGACAGAACGACAGCACGGCCAAAGTGATAAGTTGCAGCAACTGTTGCTGCAAGTACCAGAGAATTTGAAAAACATAAAGTAGCTATAGCGCAGGAGATGGGCGCCTCAGACTACGTTACTGATAAGGGCAAATGGTTTCAGTCTCAATAAACAAGAATTTACAGATGCCAAGGCTCTAAGGTAGAGTAGGCCCGTAGGTTTGCCCTCCCAATGCGTGTGTGACTCTTCCTATGACGTCGATCACGCCATGGTGTGCAAGAAAGGTGGCTTCATATGCATGATGCATGACGAAGTAAAGGATCTCACAGCAAATATGTTGAAGGAAATCTGCCGTGATGTCAGGGTAGAACCGACCCTCTATCCAATGGATGGTGAGATTTTCCAACATAGGACTTCAAACACATCCAAAGAAGCCCCTGTGTTGACGTCAGTGCTCGAGGATTCTGTATGCGGGGACAGAGAGCCTTCTTTGACAACAAGATTTTTAATCCCATTGCCGCATGTCACCGTAACTTAGCTCTCGATGCTGCATACAGGAAGAACGAGAAAGACAAGATAAGGGCATATGGGGAGAGAATTCAGAACGTTGATCAAGGCAGCCTCACTCCTCTAGTGTTCACAACCTCTGGTGGGATGGGACCAAGTACAAGATGCTTCTACGCCAGACTCTCGGAGGTGATATCCGAACAGAAGCAGCAGCCCAGAAGTTATGTTACAGCTTGGATGAGATGTCGACTGTCCTTCTCTCTCCTTCGATCGGCTTTGCTCAGCCTCAGGGGAACGAGAGCATCGGCCCCAAAGCCGACAACAGTTGCAGATATTGACTACGAGGCTACAGTCACCGAATGCCGCATAGATCTGCGGCTCAACTACCTCACACAGCTAGGGTAGCTACTTATGTATTAGGATATTTAATATTAAGGTAATAAAATGGCGGCGAAGGTATGGCTATTGGGGGAGGCTGGAGGCCATTAAAAAAACAGTAGGAGACAGGCCGTGGTAGTAGGAGACAGGTGGTGGTAGTAGGAGACAGATAGTACTTTTCACTACAGCAGAGACTTCCATCAATATCGCCTCTACAGAGTGTCCAACACTTTAAAAAAAAATTACTAACAATTTTATCTCAAAGTTCTTGAAAAAAATATGTAGAAAAATGTTATGGAGAGCAAGTAAACCGAACGTGTAGGATGACTTTTACCAGGATGGAAGGGGAGGTCGGTGGTGGGGGAGGGTAAGGGTGAGGTCGGCGGTGGGGGAGAGTCAGGGTGAGGTCGGTGGTGAGGGAGGGAAAGGGAGAGGTTGGTTGTAGGCTTTAGAGAGAGGTTGGTTGTACGGTTTAGGGAGAGGTTGGTTGTAGGGTTTAGGAAAGGTTGGTTGTAGGGTTTAGGGAGAGGTTGGATGTAGAGTTTAGGGAGAGGTTGGATGTAGGGTTTAGGGAGAGGTTGGTTGTAGGGTTTAGGGAGAGGTTGGTTGTAGGGTTTAGGGAGAGGTTGGTTGTAGGGTTTAGGAAGAGTTTGGATGTAGGGTTTAGGGAGAGGTTGGTTGTAGGGTTTAGGGAGAGGTTGGTTGTAGGGTTTAGGGAGAGGTTGGATGTAGGGTTTAGGGAGAGGTTGGTTGTAGGGTTTAGGAAGAGGTTGGTTGTAGGGTTTAGGGAGAGGTTGGTTGTAGGGTTTAGGGAGAGGTTGGTTGTAGGGTTTAGGGAGAGGTTGGTTGTGGGGTTTAGGGAGAGGTTGGTTGTAGGGTTTAGGAAGACGTTGGTTGTAGGGTTTAGGGAGAGGTTGGTTGTAGGGTTTAGGGAGAGGTTGGTTGTAGGGTTTAGGGAGAGGTTGGATGTAGGGTTTAGGGAGAGGTTGGTTGTAGGGTTTAGGGAGAGGTTGGTTGTAGGGTTTAGGAAGAGGTTGGATGTAGGGTTTAGGGAGAGGTTGGTTGTAGGGTTTAGGGAGAGGTTGGTTGTAGGGTTTAGGAAGAGGTTGGTTGTAGGGTTTAGGGAGAGGTTGGTTGTAGGGTTTAGGGAGAGGTTGGTTGTAGGGTTTAGGGAGAGGTTGGTTGTAGGGTTTAGGGAGAGGTTGGTTGTAGGGTTTAGGGGGTGGTTGGTTGTAGGGTTTAGGGAGTGGTTGGTTGTAGGGTTTAGGGAGAGGTTGGTTGTAGGGTTTAGGGAGAGGTTGGTTGTAGGGTTTAGGGAGAGGGTGGTTGTAGGGTTTAGGAAGAGGTTGGTTGTAGGGTTTAGGGAGAGGTTGGTTGTAGGGTTTAGGGAGAGGTTGGTTGTAGGGTTTAGGGAGAGGTTGGATGTAGGGTTTAGGGAGAGGTTGGTTGTAGGGTTTAGGGAGAGGTTGGTTGTAGGGTTTAGGGAGAGGTTGGTTGTAGGGTTTAGGGAGAGGTTGGTTGTAGGGTTTAGGAGAGGTTGGTTGTAGGGTTTAGGGAGAGGTTGGTTGTAGGGTTTAGGGAGAGGTTGGTTGTAGGGTTTAGGGAGAGGTTGGTTGTAGGGTTTAGGGAGAGGTTGGTTGTAGGGTTTAGGGAGAGGTTGGTTGTAGGGTTTAGGGAGAGGTTGGTTGTATGGTTTAGGGAGTGGTTGGTTGTAGGGTTTAGGGAGAGGTTGGTTGTAGGGTTTAGGGAGAGGTTGGTTGTAGGGTTTAGGAAGAGGTTGGTTGTATGGTTTAGGGAGTGGTTGGTTGTAGGGTTTAGGGAGAGGTTGGTTGTAGGGTTCAGGGAGAGGTTGGTTGTAGGGTTTAGGAAGAGGTTGGTTGTAGGGTTTAGGGAGAGTTTGGTTGTAGAGTTTTGGGAGAGGTTGGTTGTAGGGTTTAGAGAGAGGTTGGTTTTAGGGTTTTGGAAGAGGTTGGTTGTAGGGGAGTTAGAGAGACGGAGTGTTATAAGTAATAGTATAAGAGTCATAATTAAAAGATTTAACACCGTTGTCATTAAAGTTTTAGGTGAAAGTAGTGACCACTATATGTTGGAGAGGAGGTATTGCAGGCTGACTATAATGACTAACTCGGGTCCAGGCTGGTTGAGGTGGACCATCTATCACGAGGTCAGAGCTACAGGTGAGCCAAGAGTAACAGGTAGACTCCAGGGGTCACGGTGTAACAGAGTCACCTGGACGACTGCGTCAGTTGATGACAAGGAACACATGTTATCACCCAGTCTTAGTGAGGGACCATCGTGTGTCGTCTCTCTCTTTGTTTCTCTCTCCAGCCTTCTGTTTACGTCTTCTTTCACCTTTTCTGTGTGTTTATCATTACGTTTATCTTCTTGCTATATTACACCCCCCCCCTTTTCTTCTCTCTATCTTTTACCTTCGATTTTCTCTGTATCTTTCGGGGTATTTTCCGCCCTTTTATGCCTCTCTCTTCCGTTCAACCTCTTTCTCTTTCTTTCCTTCTGTCTGTCTCTTTCCTTCTTTTTTCTGCACCTCTCTGCTTATCTCGTCTACGCTCTTGTTTTATGCTTCTCCCTTTCAGTTCAGGTATCTCTCTGTCTCTCTTAAGGACCAGACTAGAGGCAGTATATCTCTTGCTCCCTGACTAAAGATCGACACAGCTGGTTACAACGGCAAGGACCTTCAGTTACTGTGTAAAGTCACTCAGCCTCTGATACTGACTCACTGACTCTCATCTTGCTGGTTGTGACAGGTCATTAGCACTTACAGTATACAGTAATAATAACACACACACTAATAACAACACAGTACTAAAAGCACAGTAATAAAACACAGTAATAAAACACAGTAATAATAACACAGTAATGATAACACAGTAATAATAACACAGTAATACTAACACAATAAAAACAATAAAGTTATAACAACACAGCAATAATTACAGAATAACAACAACACAGTAATAGCAACATAGTAATAAAAACACAGTGATTACAACACAGTGATAATAACACAACAAAACATTACAACATCACGATCTTCGGACCATATTTTGTGATCCTTCGGGAATGTTGTTTTCCCTGAAGAAAGTCTGGTATTAGGGAGGTCTCTGAGATGTTTATGAGTCTGAGTTTGGGAGGTCTATGAGAGGATTCTGGGTGGTTTCTGGGTCTCTAGGTCTCTGGGTCTCTGGAAGGTCTCTGGTCTCAAAGTTTTGAGGATCACGAATGTTCGTGAACAAAATATATGTGTTCAGCGAGTTAGTGGTTCTGTAGAGAAGCTGATGATTGTAGCTTTATATAACGCATTCCGAGTTCACGTAGCTACTTCAGTATTATCACAAGATGTAGCAGGAGTCATGTTAAAAGCGGCTTCACCATTGCCAGTCCTCACACAAGCTGACGTTACCATCACATACACAACCTTTAAACCAATTAACTTCTGAGTTTTTGTCACTATGGCTATCGCTTATTGGTGTTCGATATGGGTGTCACAGTGTATCATGGGGTGTCAAGGAGTGTCAAATGGTGCTAGAGAGTGTCAAAGGTGTCACATGGTGTTTGTGAGTGTCAGAATGTGGGGGTGTCAAATGGTGTTAGGGAGTGTAAATGTAGATTGTGTCAGAGGGTTGGAGCGGGTGGCAGGAGGGTCATGGGGTTTACGGGGTGTCGGGGGGCACCAGGGAATGTCGTGGGATTATTATTAGTTTTCAGAGAGGTGTTAAAGGGGTGTCAGAGGATGCTAAGAGGTTGTCAGGGGACATTATAAGGTGACAAAGGGTGGTACGGTGGTCTCAAAGGGTTCCTCGCTATCTCCTAGTGATATAATTTTCAATACGTGATTTTAGCCTCCTGCTGGATACCACATAGTGACATATATTGGTCAAGGCTCAAATTATTCAGTAGGGTGTCACCATGATAGTTTATAGCCTGAATCCTTCTTACAACTGTTAGATTATGTGGATGACAAGTTCTTTATGTACGTGATGTATGACTATGTAAAAGTGAAGAATCTACGAATTATATACAAAGTAATATTATCTAACCTAAATGCTATGAGAGATGTGGAAACAGCAGCAGCAGCAGCAGCAGCAGCAGCAGCCGTGATTGGGTACAGCCCCCCGTGTTGACAGACTATTTACATAATGGCCAGTGGACGTTCAGTCTGCCAGAACAGCAGTGCACCTGCTTGTACCTGCATCACATTCTCTAAGGCTCCAACCTGGAATTTTCTCCCTGACAGTCGATGTTTATAATTGACTCACTAAAGATACTACAAAGTTATGGATTGTCAGTGAATCTCACCCTAAACATTGCCCCTGACTGAAGAAAAAAGACCGCATTTGGTAAATTCTCTTAAACTATGATTCCATGTTGGCAATTAAAATGACGTCAAAATTGCATTGAGACTAGCATAAGTAGATTCATTTCTGATCGATCCTCTCAGGGAAAACTAGTGTATGGAATCTCTCAGCATTAATAACCTAGGCCGAGTGTCTACCGGTTTATCACTGTTTTACTTATCAGGAAAAAATTAAAAACATTTCCGTTACTTCCCTTCAACTTAGACTTACAGAAGAAAGTTAATTACGGCTGAGACCTAAATCATAATATCATCGTCATGTTGGCTGTCATCTTCGCGTCATAGCTAAGTCAGTCTGGTAGATACAGTAAGTTCTCATTTCACCGATAAAGAAACAAAATATTAAAATTAATAATATAAAGGTACTCAGGAGCTGTCAAGGTGTCGCCTACAATGTAAACAAAATAGCAGGATATATTGTCAGGTGTAAAGGCCTGGGACTTTGGGATAGAAATCCCTTACCACACCAATCAGGTTCTTAATAAAGGAAAGTCAAGGACCATGGTTTTCTGAGGAATAGCAAACAACCGTTTGAGATTGACATCTCTTTACTATAAAAAAATATAACACAAAACTCTGACACCACTCAACAAACTTCAAATAGTTACGGGAGTCAACCAATTAATGCAGTCAATAGTTAATGGAGTTAATCAATTAAGGGAAGCAAACAATTAAAGGAATCAAACAAATAACGGGAGTCAGCAATTAATGGATTCAAACAATTAAAAGGAGTCAACAATTGATAGAATCGAACAATACAGGGGAGTCAGCAATTAATGGAATCAAACAAACCATAGAATCAAACAATGAACAGATATTTCCTACGGCAGTGGCCCTGGGGGAAGGTTCTGGAACACGGTGATCCACACTCAGGGTAGGGAAGCGTCCATTCAACTCCACACTCGAGCTACGTCTTGAAATGGCAGGAGATTACCGGGGCACAGACGGAATGAGATGAACTGACTGTCGTGGTATGTGGTAGTGGTAGATGACCAGAGAATTGACAGTCGATAGGTGAAGGTCTGGGGACACAGCCCACGAATCCAGGACCTATGATGAGATCACAGCCAGAATTTGACGAACAGCTGGGTAGCTAGATAGTGACTGTATGGAGGCTGGGTTGAATCTGCCGATGACCCAGACAGACGCTGCCGTTCTCAACTCTGTCCAACCGCCCCAAGTGTCGTCCGCACCAGCAAACGAGCGAGTAAGCAGCGGTAACGAGCAGGAAGATAGTTTCCCCCCTTACATCAGGAATATTTGATAATGACTAAAGTTGCCTTGCTTGTTGAAAATGGACACACCCATACATTACTATTCATTTTGCCATGAAAGCGTAACTGGGTACTGAGATGCTAGGTCATCTTACCATAATGTGACGAGGAGGAGAAGAAGACCTGACATACCTTACAATATTATACATTGCATGTTATAATGATATATACCTGATGCTCAGGTAAAGAGAGAAAGAGCCCTCAGGAGTGATCTGAACTGCTGGACATTTTGATATAAGTGTGTTTTGAAGATCAGGTAAGATGAGTGTAGTTTATTGGGTAATGAAGGAGACTCTCTCTCTCTCTCTCTCTCTCAGCAGGAAACAACTATTCTAATTTCGTATACATGATATCAGTTATAGCACGCTGTAATCTACCGAGAAGTTTGTTGGTCGCGTCTATATAAGGTACACGTAATCACACCTGATAACACTGACAGCTAGTCACCCAGTGTGCAGCATACATGTGAGTCAGAGTAAAGTGTGTCTCGGCTTTGTTTGTGCACACGATATAATAATGCATATTGATTCTGCAGTGTTTGCGTTGTTTTACGTATTGGAATATTTGTCTCTGTTGTTTCTAAATGAATAAATTAAATGAAACACAAAATGATATAGTCCTAAGGAGGGTTCACGTACTGAAATGCCCGTATTTTTACCTGTACCTGTAGTCCGTGAAGTAACGAAATATAAAGATAATATATATTAAATTATTAAGCAATAAAATATTTCATACTCAACAGACACCAACAGCCAGAAGGTCTGAGGCATCATCTGCACACACTTACTAAGATAATATTTGGTTCAAGTGACTGGAACTAAAACCCTGTAACTTGTGGTTCAGAAATCAATGGACTAAGGAAAGTTGAAGTGATTGTGTTGTTCATACCGTGAACATACATCAGTGAGACTTATAATCTCTTGAATGTGTCTACGACACTTTACTGGACACTCTCTTCCTCCATCTTGTGACTATTCCGCCTAAACAACTCATTAGCCTTGAGGTAGTGCAAAATGAAGCCATGTGCATCATTCTAGGATGCCCAAAATCAACCAGAATTGTAAACATGAGGAAAGAGCTCGGACTTCCCTCCCTATCTGAGAGGATAACTCTACTTAATACCATGTTTTGTGTCAAAGTTTTGAAGAACTGTGGTCCCCAAACTACAGCCCAAACTGAGTTGATGTTCTATCTAAGTAATCCGGACTATCTCGCTAGCCTTCCACAAAAGACTCTCTTTGGAGCGTGGCTTCATAAAAGTGTTGCAGATCTCTTGAAACTGAATGTCCCAATCACCCCAGACGAACCCATTAATGCCATTCCTCCTTGGCTGGATATATCAGTTCCTATAAATTACACTCCTGTTGGTAGTAAGCAAATGTTAAACACCGTTGTGATGAAATGTGCCACACTAGAAACTATTAACAGACACATAGAGAGTATTAAATCAAGTGAATGTTATGCTTTTACTGATGGTTCTGTGCAGACAAACACAGGTAGAACAGGCTGTGCAATTGTAATATATAAAGAAAAAGAGATGATCGTGTCAAACAAGCAAAGGCTGAACTAACTGGAATCTACTTAGCCACAGACTACCTTAAAGTGCTTTGAAATCAATGAACAGCCCGTCAGGTTCTATGTCGAAAGTTGTATGTGATATAAAAAATGTGATAACTGCCAATGAGAACAACTCTCGTATCGAATTTGTGTGGATTTCGTCCCATTTTGGAATTGGGTATCATGACCGTGCTGATAGACTGGTCAATGAGGCATGTAAGAAAGAAAATGTTGACCGTGACTTTGGCCTGTCCAATGCTGTACTTAAAAACATTCAAGTCAGAATCATGAACTCTGACCTAGAAGAAATGAGAAATGCAGAGAGACCTGGCAGTTGTAGCAGTAGTAAATATGACAAATTTTGTGACGAGAGGTACCGGTATGGCCAGCATAAGGACAGAACCAGACAATGTGATGTAGTCGTGGCCAGAATTAGGCTAGGATACAGACACATCTGGCAAGTTAGTAACGTTGTACCCATACCGGAACACTCAGCATGTAAACTTTGTGATAAACCTTTAAGGCTTACACTTGAACACTATATTATTGAATGTGACACTGTCAAAGACTTCAGGCCACCTGGCTTATTGTATCATAAAATTTGTAATTACTATATTGAATCGAGGGTGCTTGGGACATTCTTGCTGTTTATCCCAAATTTGCTAGCCCACACTGATTAGTCTACAATTAAAATATGACGTCCAATGTATATGAACCACTGTCTTGCATGGCAACGAACAGTGACATCACCCACATGACTCTGACCTATATATACTGCTAATGAATATGATGCATTTCTTTGTGTACTAACCTCTGTCCTGCATGGCAGTGAACAGTGACATTACCCACATGAATCTGACCTATATATACTGTCAATGAATATGATGTATTTTTTGTGTACGAACCTCTGTCCTGCATGGCAGTGAACAATGACATCACCCACATGAATCTGATCTATGTATATATATGTAGGAATGTGTATGTGTATATATATATATATATATATATATATATATATTATATACATATATATATATATATATATATACTTCATTTTTAGTCCATTTAACACGCGGACTTTGAACATACAATCAACGACCTCACCAGCAAGGAATCGAACCCTCGACCTACTGGGTGTGACTAGGGAACGCTTACCGGCTAGGCCACAAGGACACTAAAAGCAGTTCTAGACTCTGTTATATTTCACACAAAGCCTGTTCATCGAGCTGATGGCGCCGTGAACCTCATTGGGAAACTGCCCGTGCCTCGTATGTGGTGTCAGTAGCATTTTACCGAATCCAGCTGGTATGAAACGCGAGGTACATATATATACTTCATTTTTAGTCCATTTAACACGCGGACTTTGAACATACAATCAACGACCTCACCAGCAAGGAATCGAACCCTCGACCTACTGGGTGTGACTAGGGAACGCTTACCGGCTAGGCCACAAGGACACTAAAAGCAGTTCTAGACTCTGTTATATTTCACACAAAGCCTGTTCATATATATATATATACAGTATATATATATATATATATATATATATATATATATATATATATATATATATATATAAATACATATATATATAAATATATATATGCAAGTAAATCACTGTAGGTGCGCGTGATCTAGGTATATGCTGATAACCACCAGGAAAGAAGAAAACACGAAGTTCCCAAGCGCTTTCGTGTAATTCACATCTTCAGGGGTGAGTACAGACTAGATAGAGTAATGCAGAACAAGATGAATATATACAGAGGAGGGTGAGACCAGGTCCACAATGGTCAGGATCTACATGTCACTAAAGCAGATAAAGCCAACACAGTAGTGATTTTAAACAAAGATGACTATATCTCAAAAATGAATGACCTTTTATGTGACACTACAACATATTCTAAACTCATAAATAATCCTCTCAACACTGTCAACACCCAGTTCAACAAAAAACTTAAGTCCCTATTGAGAGGCAAAGCTACTCTCATTAAACATCTTACTTCAACGTCCCCTCCACTGCCTTACATGTACGGTTTAATCAAGACCCACAAGCCCAATAACCCAGCAAGACCCATCATTAGCTCTGTTGGGTCAATCTCTTATAAACTATCTAAATGGTTAGTTTCCTTACTAAACCCCCTAGTTGGCAACATTTCTAACTCCAATATCAAGAATAATATGGATCTGGTTGATAAACTCAATAACTTGCACATTAATCATGATTTTAAACTGGTCAGCTTTGATGTAACGTCACTTTTTACAAAGGTCCCAGTTGATGATTTACTAGAGTTCCTCATAGATTCCCTGGATAACATTTCACTGCCCGTCTCGAAAGATGACTTCATCGAACTCATCAAACTATGTATTAAGGATTGCAAATTCGAATTCAATGAGGAATATTATGCTCAAAAATTTGGTATGGCAATGGGTAATCCACTCTCACCTGTATTAAGCAACCTATATATGGAATTCTTTGAAAAGAAACTATTAAGTAATATTTTACCACCCTCAGCAGTCTGGTTTAGATATGTTGATGATGTATTATGTCTCTGGCCATGCAATGAGGACCTAAAAGTTTTCCTACCACAACTTAACAACTTAGCCCCCTCGATCAAATTCACTGTGGAATTAGAGCAAGACTGTAAATTGCCATTCCTAGACTGTCTGATACACAGAATAGGTAACACTTTCAAGTTCAGTATTTATAGAAAACCAACCAATGTGTGTTCATACATTCATTATTATTCTGCCCACCATAATAAAGTCAAACAGTCAGTATTTACAACAATGTTTTTACGTGCCTTGAGAATTTGCAGTCCGGAATTCATCGATGAGGAATACAAATATATATATAATATTGGCTCAAACCTTAAATACCCTAGATCTTTCATAGACAAATGCTTAAACATTACTAAGAAAACTTTTTATAGAACTGATCCCAAGCCCACCCATGACCATAAGAATATCTTAATATTACCATTTCACAAAAATTTCTCACACATTCCGGCACAGCTAAAATCTTGGAACGTCAATGTGGCATTTAAAAACTCATGCACTGTTAAACAAATGTTAATCAAGAACTCCCCCAACAACACAATTGGTTGCATTTATAAAGTTCCTTGCAAGGAATGTAATATGTTTTACTTAGGCCAGACAGGTAAAGATCTTGTAACTAGAATTAAACAACACAAATACAGTGTCAGGACAGGCCAGGAATCCAATGCACTGTTTGTTCATTTGAGGGATAACAAGCATTGCATTGACTGGGATAATGCCTCCTCAATATTACCATGTAATTCAATTGATAGTAGGAACATCATAGAATCTAGTCTTATTAAACATACCGAAGCATTCAACATGAATTTGAGTAACGGCTTGTACAAGCTGGACAACTTTGTAATTAAGAAGATTTGTGATCAGGTGAGAGGGCGGGTCACTGTCCCATCTGACCCAACCACCAACCGTTGTGTGCCATTTAAAGATTAGTAGGGTCATTACCTGACCATTGTGGACCTGGTCTCACCCTCCTCTGTATATATTCATCTTGTTCTGCATTACTCTATCTAGTCTGTACTCACCCCTGAAGATGTGAATTACACGAAAGCGCTTGGGAACTTCGTGTTTTCTTCTTTCCTGGTGGTTATCAGCATATACCTAGATCACGCGCACCTACAGTGATTTACTTGCATAAATGGATTCCACGCGCCACTTCTTCATCTTCTCTACAAGCTGTCCTGGACTGTCTCCTTTCGTTACTGAATACTCCTCTTCGATGATCAAGGCCCACAAATTGAAAATACGTTCGAAATTTCTCCAGACATGCCTCAGTGAAAAAGTTATGCCAAGATCAATCCTCCCACAACGTGTCCTTAAGATGTCTGACCGCCCCTTTGATGAGTTCCAAGAAATCATCCTTAAGAAACATTTTGAAATAAAGAAAATTGAAGTGGATGAAGCCTTCCGTATTGTAAGACAAAAAAAGCGCGCTTTTATCATGACCATACCGAGTTATTGGAAAAAGTTCATGTTGGACTACTGTTTTGATAACCTGAGACGTGAGCGTTCTGATCTTCAAGCCAAGATAGACCACAAATTGGCACTCCTTATTAGAAATAGTGATTGGACTAAGGATGCCAATAACAACTGTGTAGTGAATCTCTCCTCTAAACAACTAGACAATGATACCTTGTGTGCCCTCGGCTATGGTTTAAGTTTTGATGGTTCCAACAAGGGAGTCGACAGTGTTGACATAGCCAGAGCATTTTGCAATTTGGAGAAATTCAGTAATTTGACAAGTGAAGAAGTGAACATGTGTAAAGGTGTTGTGTATGCATCTATGTCCAAGCCTTGTGTTTCAAACTGTCCAGAAAGATTCACCAAAGCACTCCAAGCCCTTAAGAAAAATAAGGATCTACATGTCACTAAAGCAGATAAAGCCAACACAGTAGTGATTTTAAACAAAGATGACTATATCTCAAAAATGAATGACCTTTTATGTGACACTACAACATATTCTAAACTCATAAATAATCCTCTCAACACTGTCAACACCCAGTTCAACAAAAAACTTAAGTCCCTATTGAGAGGCAAAGCTACTCTCATTAAACATCTTACTTCAACGTCCCCTCCACTGCCTTACATGTACGGTTTAATCAAGACCCACAAGCCCAATAACCCAGCAAGACCCATCATTAGCTCTGTTGGGTCAATCTCTTATAAACTATCTAAATGGTTAGTTTCCTTACTAAACCCCCTAGTTGGCAACATTTCTAACTCCAATATCAAGAATAATATGGATCTGGTTGATAAACTCAATAACTTGCACATTAATCATGATTTTAAACTGGTCAGCTTTGATGTAACGTCACTTTTTACAAAGGTCCCAGTTGATGATTTACTAGAGTTCCTCATAGATTCCCTGGATAACATTTCACTGCCCGTCTCGAAAGATGACTTCATCGAACTCATCAAACTATGTATTAAGGATTGCAAATTCGAATTCAATGAGGAATATTATGCTCAAAAATTTGGTATGGCAATGGGTAATCCACTCTCACCTGTATTAAGCAACCTATATATGGAATTCTTTGAAAAGAAACTATTAAGTAATATTTTACCACCCTCAGCAGTCTGGTTTAGATATGTTGATGATGTATTATGTCTCTGGCCATGCAATGAGGACCTAAAAGTTTTCCTACCACAACTTAACAACTTAGCCCCCTCGATCAAATTCACTGTGGAATTAGAGCAAGACTGTAAATTGCCATTCCTAGACTGTCTGATACACAGAATAGGTAACACTTTCAAGTTCAGTATTTATAGAAAACCAACCAATGTGTGTTCATACATTCATTATTATTCTGCCCACCATAATAAAGTCAAACAGTCAGTATTTACAACAATGTTTTTACGTGCCTTGAGAATTTGCAGTCCGGAATTCATCGATGAGGAATACAAATATATATATAATATTGGCTCAAACCTTAAATACCCTAGATCTTTCATAGACAAATGCTTAAACATTACTAAGAAAACTTTTTATAGAACTGATCCCAAGCCCACCCATGACCATAAGAATATCTTAATATTACCATTTCACAAAAATTTCTCACACATTCCGGCACAGCTAAAATCTTGGAACGTCAATGTGGCATTTAAAAACTCATGCACTGTTAAACAAATGTTAATCAAGAACTCCCCCAACAACACAATTGGTTGCATTTATAAAGTTCCTTGCAAGGAATGTAATATGTTTTACTTAGGCCAGACAGGTAAAGATCTTGTAACTAGAATTAAACAACACAAATACAGTGTCAGGACAGGCCAGGAATCCAATGCACTGTTTGTTCATTTGAGGGATAACAAGCATTGCATTGACTGGGATAATGCCTCCTCAATATTACCATGTAATTCAATTGATAGTAGGAACATCATAGAATCTAGTCTTATTAAACATACCGAAGCATTCAACATGAATTTGAGTAACGGCTTGTACAAGCTGGACAACTTTGTAATTAAGAAGATTTGTGATCAGGTGAGAGGGCGGGTCACTGTCCCATCTGACCCAACCACCAACCGTTGTGTGCCATTTAAAGATTAGTAGGGTCATTACCTGACCATTGTGGACCTGGTCTCACCCTCCTCTGTATATATTCATCTTGTTCTGCATTACTCTATCTAGTCTGTACTCACCCCTGAAGATGTGAATTACACGAAAGCGCTTGGGAACTTCGTGTTTTCTTCTTTCCTGGTGGTTATCAGCATATACCTAGATCACGCGCACCTACAGTGATTTACTTGCATAAATGGATTCCACGCGCCACTTCTTCATCTTCTCTACAAGCTGTCCTGGACTGTCTCCTTTCGTTACTGAATACTCCTCTTCGATGATCAAGGCCCACAAATTGAAAATACGTTCGAAATTTCTCCAGACATGCCTCAGTGAAAAAGTTATGCCAAGATCAATCCTCCCACAACGTGTCCTTAAGATGTCTGACCGCCCCTTTGATGAGTTCCAAGAAATCATCCTTAAGAAACATTTTGAAATAAAGAAAATTGAAGTGGATGAAGCCTTCCGTATTGTAAGACAAAAAAAGCGCGCTTTTATCATGACCATACCGAGTTATTGGAAAAAGTTCATGTTGGACTACTGTTTTGATAACCTGAGACGTGAGCGTTCTGATCTTCAAGCCAAGATAGACCACAAATTGGCACTCCTTATTAGAAATAGTGATTGGACTAAGGATGCCAATAACAACTGTGTAGTGAATCTCTCCTCTAAACAACTAGACAATGATACCTTGTGTGCCCTCGGCTATGGTTTAAGTTTTGATGGTTCCAACAAGGGAGTCGACAGTGTTGACATAGCCAGAGCATTTTGCAATTTGGAGAAATTCAGTAATTTGACAAGTGAAGAAGTGAACATGTGTAAAGGTGTTGTGTATGCATCTATGTCCAAGCCTTGTGTTTCAAACTGTCCAGAAAGATTCACCAAAGCACTCCAAGCCCTTAAGAAAAATAAGGATCTACATGTCACTAAAGCAGATAAAGCCAACACAGTAGTGATTTTAAACAAAGATGACTATATCTCAAAAATGAATGACCTTTTATGTGACACTACAACATATTCTAAACTCATAAATAATCCTCTCAACACTGTCAACACCCAGTTCAACAAAAAACTTAAGTCCCTATTGAGAGGCAAAGCTACTCTCATTAAACATCTTACTTCAACGTCCCCTCCACTGCCTTACATGTACGGTTTAATCAAGACCCACAAGCCCAATAACCCAGCAAGACCCATCATTAGCTCTGTTGGGTCAATCTCTTATAAACTATCTAAATGGTTAGTTTCCTTACTAAACCCCCTAGTTGGCAACATTTCTAACTCCAATATCAAGAATAATATGGATCTGGTTGATAAACTCAATAACTTGCACATTAATCATGATTTTAAACTGGTCAGCTTTGATGTAACGTCACTTTTTACAAAGGTCCCAGTTGATGATTTACTAGAGTTCCTCATAGATTCCCTGGATAACATTTCACTGCCCGTCTCGAAAGATGACTTCATCGAACTCATCAAACTATGTATTAAGGATTGCAAATTCGAATTCAATGAGGAATATTATGCTCAAAAATTTGGTATGGCAATGGGTAATCCACTCTCACCTGTATTAAGCAACCTATATATGGAATTCTTTGAAAAGAAACTATTAAGTAATATTTTACCACCCTCAGCAGTCTGGTTTAGATATGTTGATGATGTATTATGTCTCTGGCCATGCAATGAGGACCTAAAAGTTTTCCTACCACAACTTAACAACTTAGCCCCCTCGATCAAATTCACTGTGGAATTAGAGCAAGACTGTAAATTGCCATTCCTAGACTGTCTGATACACAGAATAGGTAACACTTTCAAGTTCAGTATTTATAGAAAACCAACCAATGTGTGTTCATACATTCATTATTATTCTGCCCACCATAATAAAGTCAAACAGTCAGTATTTACAACAATGTTTTTACGTGCCTTGAGAATTTGCAGTCCGGAATTCATCGATGAGGAATACAAATATATATATAATATTGGCTCAAACCTTAAATACCCTAGATCTTTCATAGACAAATGCTTAAACATTACTAAGAAAACTTTTTATAGAACTGATCCCAAGCCCACCCATGACCATAAGAATATCTTAATATTACCATTTCACAAAAATTTCTCACACATTCCGGCACAGCTAAAATCTTGGAACGTCAATGTGGCATTTAAAAACTCATGCACTGTTAAACAAATGTTAATCAAGAACTCCCCCAACAACACAATTGGTTGCATTTATAAAGTTCCTTGCAAGGAATGTAATATGTTTTACTTAGGCCAGACAGGTAAAGATCTTGTAACTAGAATTAAACAACACAAATACAGTGTCAGGACAGGCCAGGAATCCAATGCACTGTTTGTTCATTTGAGGGATAACAAGCATTGCATTGACTGGGATAATGCCTCCTCAATATTACCATGTAATTCAATTGATAGTAGGAACATCATAGAATCTAGTCTTATTAAACATACCGAAGCATTCAACATGAATTTGAGTAACGGCTTGTACAAGCTGGACAACTTTGTAATTAAGAAGATTTGTGATCAGGTGAGAGGGCGGGTCACTGTCCCATCTGACCCAACCACCAACCGTTGTGTGCCATTTAAAGATTAGTAGGGTCATTACCTGACCATTGTGGACCTGGTCTCACCCTCCTCTGTATATATTCATCTTGTTCT
The DNA here is from genome assembly GCA_958450375.1 of Homarus gammarus. Classification (NCBI taxonomy): domain Eukaryota; kingdom Metazoa; phylum Arthropoda; class Malacostraca; order Decapoda; family Nephropidae; genus Homarus; species Homarus gammarus. The sequence goes on along the minus strand of CAUDMG010002410.1, from coordinate 1,470,882 downwards.
GCATTACTCTATCTAGTCTGTACTCACCCCTGAAGATGTGAATTACACGAAAGCGCTTGGGAACTTCGTGTTTTCTTCTTTCCTGGTGGTTATCAGCATATATATATATATATATATATATATATATATATATATATATATATATATATATATATATATATATATATATATATATATATAAAATACAGTTAATGAATGTGATGTATTTCTTTGTGTATGAACCTCTGTCTTGTGTGGCAGTGATAAGTGATTCCACCCTCAGTACCCTTCTACAGAGTCCTCCAGGAAAAATTAATACGAAAAGTAGAGACTTAGAATTAGAGGGGATATTCTGAAATGGATTACGGAGTGGCTACAAGACGGGAAACAGCCAGTAAGCATTACCAGCTGTTACGAGTGAGCGTTCCATCGTTGGTTGTGGATTCGCAACGTAAACGTCTTTTGTTTGTGACGTCATTCCTGCCCGCTTCCGCTCGCTTTGTTTACCACCAGTATGGGGCCGACAGTGTTAAGTTAAGTAAAGAGTATCTCCTTTCTTATTGTACAGTATGTTTCTAGTGGTATAATGTGTAAACCTTGCTCGACTTTTATAACACCAAGTAAAGTATTATTTGTGAAAGATTATTGTTAATCATATTTTAGAGTTCCAAGGAAAATAACTTACTTATTTATGAGTTTTCGTGTGGTGGATAGACCACCTTGTTCATCGTAGTGTCTAGACTAAATATGTCTTTACTTTTATGTTCATTATTTTGTCACTCTGTTGAGTCATTTATTTGATCAGATTGAATTTGTATTTGTATATTTTTGTACATAGTGATATGTTTATTTTATTGTTTGTTTGTTAATATATTCTGTAATTAAAACTACTGTTCTTATTTCAATATACCCCATAGTAATGAGGTGATGATTTTGGTGGGATCTATTCCTTGGACCTGTAATACAAAGAGAAGTTGAATTTGTAATTTTGTTACACCTTAAGAGGACAAGGGTCGTAACAAAATTGGCGACCTTGCCAGGATAGATCCCTTTATAACTCATTAACTATTGGGAATATTTAGATATAAAGATTCTTTATTGATTAATCATGGCTACTTTTGATGTTGAGGAGTTTGTTGAGAATCTATCCGTGAAAATGTTGAAAGACTGTGTTCTACGAAAGGATAAATGGATGAAACTTGCTGGTACATATGAAATTGAGTATCGACGTAGTCAAAGGAAGTCTGAAATTCAAAATGCAGTACTAACTGAACTTGTGAATGAAGAGGTGCTACCGAAGGGGGCGCTGACTTTGCGTTCATTTGACCCCAGGGAAGCTGCAGAGATCAGAAAGTTAGAAATGGAGCATGAGTTGACTTTGAAGGAAAGAGAAGAAAGGGAAAGAGAGCATGAAAGGCAGCATGAATTAGCGTTAGCACAGGTTAGCAGTAGAAGACAAGACTTACAGGCATTGTCTTTAGAATCTGAGACAAAATTGTTTGATGTGACAAAACACTTGAGACTTATGCCTGCTTTTGACGAGGAGGATCCAGAAGCGTTTTTCATGCAGTTTGAGAAAATTATAAAGTCTTTAAAGTGGACTGAAGAGTCGTGGATTGCTATGATTCAAAGTGTGCTCACTGGGTCAGCTCGTCAGCATTTCTGTCTTTGTCAAGTGAAATTTGTCGTAGTTATAAGTTAGTGAAAGAAGAAATTCTTAAGGCATATGAACTCATTCCTGAAACATATAGAGTGAAATTTAGGATTATGAGAAAGACTGATGTACAGTCGTATATAGAATTTGTTTATTCATTGAGTAAAATGTGTGGAAGGTGGATAAAGTCTAGCAAGGTAGAAACTTTTGAGGAACTTCTTCAGTTGGTGATTTTAGAACAGTTCAAAAGAGGAGAGAGAGATATTAGTAATGCTCATAAAACTGCTGCATTAGCTGATAGCTATGCCTGTCATGGGTTGCGTTGGGCCTCCCGCACAACCCATCCCAAATGTTTGTTTACGGTAGAGATAAGGCATCCGGCCAGCCATAACTGGGACATGTAGGGGGGGGGGGGCAGGCCAGTGAGACAGTGGTGTACTGTTCATCACTTCACGCCTCAAAAAAGAAGCAAATTTAGCCAGTGGGCTTTAGACCTTGGGTTAGAGAAGACCTCCTGCTCAGCGGACTTAAGATCAGGGGCCATACAGTCCTACCAGTGCTACGGGTCTGTGTGTGCAAATCCCCGAGATTTTTTTTGTTAAGTCCAGCGACAAGTTGACACGTCCTGTAAAGGAAGTGATCAATGGTAAGGGCCTGTTTGCGACAAGAGCACTCCAGGCCGGCCTAATAGATCTAAACGATTAATTTACCAGGTTGACAAACTCTCCCTTATAACTTACGGTACTGTGGCGTGAATGTGAGTGACTGACCTATCCATGCAAATTATAAGTCCAGTGTATGGAATTGTGCCAAATAAACGTAAGTGCAATCATCTGCCCGTATCTGGTTATGACATAATATAACCAATAACTTAGATGGATGTTGGAAGTTAGTGGAATTCATTAAATCATCATTTATCAAGTACATAGCGCATTGAATGCCGGAAGCAGAGCAAAATTCTACGTAGTGATACACCATAATCTCTTGGGTGAGTAACCAGTGTGAAGGTATCCGAGTTCTACGGTAAGAAAGCCACTTTCCTGCATTTAAAACGTAACAATTGGCGCCCGAACAGGGACGCAGACCGTAGATGATTGCACAATTGTATCGCCCACACCTACACCATGTCAGCTCGTGCAGCAGCTTTTGAGGAAGCACGTGCCCTCGGGCTGGAGGGGGCTGAGGCGGTTGCATACATGGAGAAGGCTGAGGAGAGAGAAGACAAGGCTGCGGAGAGAGAAGACAAGCGACGCGAGCACGAAGAACTCTTAGCCCAGCTAGACTTTCAGAAGGAAGAAAAAAAGCTGGAACATGAAGAGAGAGAAAAGGGAACGGGCGTTCCAACTGGCCTTAGCGGAAAGGAACCAAAATTCTCCCACTCAAAACGTCACTTAAAGGAAATTTCCTCAGATGCCCACCTTTAAGGAGGGCGAATCCATGGAAATGTACATTTCCCGGTTTGAGCATCTGGCAGAAGCCTACGAGCTTGATGACAGCATTAAGGAATTTGAGTTCCTGAGCCTATTTGATGGGAAGGCTTTAGGGATTCTTCGACGACTAGAGCGTCCTGAAAATAAATTCCCTGACATGAAGTCTGCACTGCTGCGGGCATATGGGCTGACTACTGAGCAGGCCAGGCATCAGTTCAACAGGGCAATGTTGGAAGAAAATGAAACGGTTGCACAGTTCCGGGATCGTTTAAGGGACTATGTGGCTCAGTGGATGAGTAAGGATGAAACCCCCAAGTCCATGGAAGGGGTTATAGACTTAATGGTGCGCACGCAGTTAGAAAGGTCTTGTCCCCCTGAACTTGTGGCTCAAATCAGGGCTAATGGAGTTAAGACGTCGAAGGAAATGGCAAGCAAATCAGACGCTCATTTCAGCGCTTTCGGGTACCACACTCGGAGGCGGTGGTCGAACAGGGAGTCGGCAGGTAACCAACAAAGTCAACAACCTCTACAGAAACAGCCACCGAACCCACCCAGGCAACAAGGAAATAACCAGCAACCACAACCGCAAAGACAGCAACAGAAACAGCACCAAGGCCCCCCGAAGTATCAGGACAGTTGGCGCCAGACCAACAATCCACGATGGAACCGGCGGCAGGAAGCCGCCGTGGCTCAGTTCGGAAGCCAAGGTGCCAGCAATAATAATCCACAAAGAGATCAGCAGCAGGAAGCCTCCGGTGTTCAAACTGTGGGCGGGGAGTGGCCTGACCTACCTTCCAGCAGGGCCGATCGTCATGCAACCTGAAGCAGGAGCTCATACCGAATCATGTCTACCCCAACACCTCTACTGACTAACTGCCGCCTCCAACCTCTCCTCGAGGGGTCACCCCACATTTCTTGTTAAACCTGGGTACGTTGGAGGAGTTCCAGCGACTGTCATGCGAGATAGTGGGGCATCGGGCTGTATTGTCAGGAAGGAATTGGTGGGGCAACATCAATACACCGGAGCACAAGTAAGTGTTAAATTAGCCAATAGTTACATTCAAACGGTTCCAGTGGCCAAGATTGAGGTGGACACCCCCTTCTTCTCAGGTTGGGTCACTGCAGCAGTCATGAGGGAACCTATATACGATCTCATCATTGGGAATATCAAGGGAGCAAGAAACAGTTGTGCAGTGGATGCTGCAACCCAAACTGATGCTGCCGCTTTGACCCAAGTTAATGCTGCTGCAGTCACTCGGGGTATGGCCCAAACAAAACCTCGAGTCACCCCATTGGCTATTGGCACATACTCTGATCTCATCAATAGTCAGGATGTCGTCCAAGAGCAAGAGGATGACTGCACGCTCACTTCGGTACACAAGAGTTTGATAGTTGGGACCATCAAGGAAACATTTGGGAATCGAACGAGGTTCGTAAAGAAGAGGAACCGTCTCTACCGAGAGACTGTGACGTCTCTGGGTGAAACACGACTGCAGTTCGTGGTTCCTTCCAAGTACCGCCTGGCTGTGTTCAAGCTAGGTCATTGCACTGCTCTTGGCGGTCATATGGGTAAAAAGAAGACCTTTGACCGCATCAGTGCAGCGTTCTTCTGGCCAAGGATGGGCCAGGAGATCACCAGGCTAGTCCGCTCTTGTGATGTATGCCAGAAAACCAGTGATCGAGGGCGAGTTCCGCCTGCACCACTACGGCCCCTCCCACTGATCTCTGAACCCTTTGAGAGGGTGGTGGTGGACATTGTAGGGCCGATAAACCCAAGGGCGAGCGATGGGGCAAAGTATATTCTCACCTTGGTGGACTTTAGCACGAGGTGGCCCGAGGCTGTGCCCTTGAGGAACATTGAGGCCACGACTGTTGCAGAAGCCATGTTGGAAATCTTCTGTCGGGTTGGTATTCCCAAACAAGTCCTCAGTGACAGGGGGACCCAGTTTACTTCTGCCATGATGGAGGAGTTGTTGCGGTTGCTATCGGTAAAGGGGCTAAAGACAACACCCTATCACCCGATGTGCAACGGACTCTGTGAGAGGTTTAATGGGACGCTGAAGAAAATGCTCAGGAGGATGGCAGCCGAACAACCTAAGGAGTGGCCGCGCTACATTGCCCCACTTCTGTTCGCGTACCGGGAGGCGCCACAGAGCTCGCTCAAGGTTTCTCCCTTCGAGCTTATGTACGGCGGGTCCGTCCGGGGACCACTACAGGTTCTTCGGGAACTGTGGGATGATGAGGAATCAGATCCGGAAGTCAAGACCACTTATACATATGTCATTGACTTAGCTGATCGTCTCCAAGAAACCTGTCAACTGGCAAAGCAAGAGCTGATAAAGGCTCAAGAGGTCCAGAAGACTTACTATGACAAGAAGGCCAAGCTTCGTTGTTTCAAGCCAGGTGATCAGTGCCTGGTTCTGTTGCCTATGATGCGCAATAAGTTACTGGCTCAGTGGAAAGGTCCATTCGACATTGCAGAGCGTGTCTCGGATCTGACTTACATCGTCCAGGTGGGATCTCGACGAAAGAAGTTTCACATCAACATGCTGAAGAAGTACTTCCAGTCACCGATCAGGGGTACAGTCTCCACTGAGGAAGACAGTCTCCACTGAGGAAGACAGGGACGAGCCTTCCCAGTGTGATTCAGGGGTAACTTGTGCTGCCACAGTGATCTCTGACAGTGATGAGGAGGATGGGCCTGTCACTGCACACTCCCGCCAGAGTGAGACTTTCACGGACGTTGAGGTGAACGGAAATCTATCAGCAGAGGAACGAGATGCCATTGGCTCTCTGTTGCATCGCTACAAGGACATCTTCTCTGATAAGCCAGGAGTTGCCCGGGTCGACTGTCACACTATTGAACTGACCAGCCCTACACCTGTTCGGGTAAAGCCCTATCCTATACCTATGCGACTACTGGACACTGTCAAACAAGAAAATGAGGAAATGGAAGCAGTGGGAATCATCGAGAAATCATCGTCTCCATATTGTAGTCCTATGGTAGTCGTCCAAAAAAAGGATGGGGGTGTCAGGATCTGTGGGGATTATAGGAGAGTAAATGCCATTACCCAGGTGGATGCTGAACCTTTGTGTGATCAGAAAACTATATTTTCAAGAATAGCTGGTTCCAAGTTATTTACCAAACTTGATCTGACCAAGGGGTTCTTCCAAATCCCACTGGACCCGAAGAGTCGGCAGATCACAGCCTTTGGTACGCCAGGGGGTCTTTATCAGTACAGAGTCCTTCCCTTTGGTCTCACAAACTCCCCTGCCATCTTCAACCGTGTCATGAGGCAAGTCCTAAACGGCATCAAGGGAGTTGAGGCATTTGTGGATGATGTGTTAATCCATTCAGCAACATTTGAGGAACACCTGGAACTCTTAGAGGAGGTGTTCCGGAGGTTCCAACAAAAAAACATGACAGTGAAACCAAGCAAGTGCGAGATCGGTCAGGCTGTAGTACAGTTCCTCGGGCACACTGTCGGCGGAGGACGCTGCACCTGTCAGAATGAGAAGATCAAAAAGGTCCAAGATGCACCACGGCCCACTGCAAAAAAAACAAGTGAGGTCATTTCTGGGCCTCGTAGGGTACTACCGGAACTTCATCCCAAACTTTGCCGTGGTGGCTCTCCCTTTATCCGACCTGCTCAAGAAACATGCATCTAACAAGGTGCAATGGGGACCTGAACAAGAGGATTCTTTCAGTGCCCTCAAGAACCTGCTATGCAAGCAACCCATCCTTCAACTGGTGAGGAAGGAAGAGCCTTTCATCCTCCGGACCGATGCTTCACAGGATGAGGTTGGCGCAGTGCTACTTCAAGAGGCAGACGGCGAGGTTTTTCCAGTTGCGTATCACAGTCGCAAGTTGAAACCTGCAGAGAGGAATTACAGCACGGTCGAGAAGGAACTTCTGGCAGTGGTGGAAGGCATCAAGAAGTACTACTACTATCTCTACGGAGGTGAGTTTGTGTTGTAGACAGACCACATGCCGCTCACCAGTCTCCGACCATCTAAGAATGCAAATGCTCGTCTGATGCCGTGGGCACTGTATCTCCAGCAGTTCAGCTTCGTCCTCCGGTACATCAAGGGCAGCCTGAATGTGGGGGCTGACCGCCTATCTCGACTTGTGGCGGAACCAGAGACTGTTTGAGAGGTCACCTTCCCAAATGAGTGTGGAGTTGGTCTAGGCTCCAGTCGACTCGAGCCTCCAAGCGTCTGGCGGTTCGTCATATGTTATGTATAATTTTCTCACACCCTTCTACACTTGAGAACATAACACAACACCTGTGCCACCTAAACAATGTCTACATACCCTACACCACACAACACGTTGCTCTAATGTAAATGTAGCGTGCTTACGCTTAGCATGAACTATTGCTCGGGAATTGTCACCCTCGCCGCGGAGTTTCCCTCCAGCCAAGAAAAAATAAAGTAAATGTTGAGGTTTTCCCTCAGTGGCGATTGGCGACTACATTCCGTTGCAGTGTTAGCGTTACACACACACCACAGCGTGAATGTCGAATTGTGTGTCTGGGCTAGGCATTCTCTTGATTGTATACAGGTGGTGAAAATTTATTCTCCAAGAGAAAAATTTTTCTTAGTAGGGGCGATTGTCATGGGTTGCGTTGGGCCTCCCACACAACCCATCCCAAATGTTTGTTTACGGTAGAGATAAGGCACCCGGCCAGCCATAACTGGGACATGTAGGGGGGGGAGGCAGGCCAGTGAGACAGTGGTGTACTGTTCATCACTTCACGCCTCAAAAAAGAAGCAAATTTAGCCAGTGGGCTTAGACCTTGGGTTAGAGAAGACCTCCTGCTCTGCGGACTTAAGATCAGGGGCCATACAGTCCTACCAGTGCTACGGGTCTGTGTGTGCAAATCCCCGAGATTTTTTTGTTAAGTCCAGCGACAAGTTAACACGTCCTGTAAAGGAAGTGATCAATGGTGAGGGCCTGTTTGCGACAAGAGCACTCCAGGCCGGCCTAATAGATCTAAACGATTAATTTACCAGGTTGACAAACTCTCCCTTATAAGTCCAGTGTATGGAATTGTGCCAAATAAACGTAAGTGCAATCATCTGCCCGTATCTGTGATCCCTCTATTATTATTATTACCAAGGGTAATGACTGATTGGTTATGACAAAGTATAACCAATAACTTAGATGGATGTTGGAAGTTAGTGGAATTCATTAAATCATCATTTATCAAGTACATAACGCATTGAATGCCGGAAGCAGATCAAAATTCTACGTAGTGATACACCATAATCTCTTGGGTGAGTAACCAGTGTGAAGGTATCCGAGTTCTACGGTAAGAAAGCCACTTTCCTGCATTTAAAACGTAACAATGCCCTTACTCACAAAATGCATCCTGTTAAATCTCAAAATCATTCAGGTAGAAAGGGTTTTGTAACCAAGGAAAAGGGTGGTAGGCAGGATAGTAGTACTGCTTCTTCTAGTAAAGTAAATTTTCGTGGAAACTCAGGTAAGCTTTCCAAGACCTATGCCAAGACCAAAGCATTTGTCTGTTTTTACTGTAAGAAACCAGGTCATGTGATTGCGAAATGCCCTAAATTGGAAGCAAAGAAGGAAGAGCCAGTGCTCTCATTCGAACCTCTGGAGAAGTTTGACAAAACTTTAGTGAGAAATCACCCAAAGGAGGATTCTTTTGAACCTTTCATGTTTGATGGTTCAGTTGCAGTTGAAGAATCAGGTGATCAGTACCCTGTGAAGATTTTGCGTGACACTGGTGCTTCCCACAGTATTCTGATGAAAGGATCTGTTCCCTGCGTGGAAGATTCCTATACTGGAGAGCATTTGGTGCTTAAGGGTGTCGGTGTGGTGATCACTGTTGCTTTGTGTAGGGTGTTTTTGAGAACTCCACTTGTGACTGGTTGGGTGACTATTGATGTTAAAGATTCTCTTCTTGTGACAGGGGTTACTTTTTTGCTGGGTGATGATATTGCAGGAGCCAGCGTGGTGCCAGATCCTGTGGTATCTTCGACTCTTACAGTGGAGAATAATATTGGTTTAATTGAAGAAGAATACCCTGATTTATTTCCTTTATGTGCACTTACAAGGAGCCAGACTCTTCGGAATAAGGTAGAGACCGTTCCTTCAGTTGACTCTAAGCTTTGTATTGCTGATAGTAATACACCTGGCAATGATGAAAATGATTTAGGTATTGAGAATCTGTTTGACAGTCAGGTTGATTCATTTGATAGTGACATTGGTGGGAGAGATGTGAGTAAGCTAAAGATTCAGTTAACATTCATTCCCCAAAATCTGAAGCTGATCTCTCTTCTGGTGACAACATTACCATTCAGAAAGTATCTGTCACTAGGGAACAACTGATAGATGATCAGCAGAGTGACTCCGAATTAGCTGAACTATATAGGAAGGCTGTGGATATGGAAGAAGCGGCTCGCTTGCCTGTTTGTTACTACATGGATTCAGGGTTACTTATGAGTAAGTTCAGATCTGTATCTGATCCTGCTGATGAGTGGAATGTTGTGCATCAGGTTGTGATTCCCAGATGTCACAGGGGAGAAGTCTTGAAATTAGCACCCGACTTTTTGGGAGGACATTTAGGAGTTAGGAAAACATACAAAAAGATTTTGTCGCATTTTTACTGGCCTGGAATGAAAGGTGATGTTGCCAGATACTGTAGAACTTGCCATGAATGTCAGATGGCTGGTAAACCGAATCAGGTCATAAAACCTGCTCCCCCTAAAACCCATTCCTGTGGTAGATGAGCCATTTAGCAGGATTATAATTGATTGTGTAGGTCCTCTCCCAAATACTCGATGTGGCCACCAATATTTGTTAACAGTCATGTGTACTACCACCAGGTACCCAGAGGCTATACCATTGCGAAACATCAAAGCAAAGTAAAGGCTCTGACTAACTTCTTCACTAAATATAGCATTGCTAGAATTGTAAAGTCGGATCAGGGTACTAACTTCACTTCTTTCCTTTTCTAGCAGGTGATGAATGAATTGGGTATTAAACAATACTTAGCTTCTGCGTACCATCCTCAAACCCAAGGTGCCCTAGAGAGGTTCCACCAGACTTTTAAATTCATGCTTAGGAAATACTGTATGGAGTCTGATAAGGATTGGGATGAAGGAGTACCACTTATGTTGTTTGCCATAAGAGAGAGTCCCCAAGATTCCCTAGGATTCAGTCCCTTTGAACTGATTTTTGGTCATGCTGTAAGAGGTCCTATGACTGTGTTGAAGAGAAGTTGGATAAGTAATCAGATAAAAGTCCCTTTCTCAGTGTATGTAGAGAAGTTTAAAGAGAAACTGAAGAGAGTAGGTGAGATTGCTCGTGAAAATCTGTCAAAAGAACAGGAGAAAATGAAAACGCAATATGATGATCATTGTCAAGGTAGAGAATTTAAGCCTGGAGATAGGGTTTTAGCACTTATACCTCTGTATAGAAATCCCCTTCAAGCTAAATATGAGGGTCCATTCACTATAGTTAAGAAATTAAATGACCTCAACTATGTCATAGCGACTCCAGACAAGAGAAAATTGGAGAGTTTGACTCATATAAACAGATTGAAACCGTATTTTCGTAGGAGTGAAGTGGTTTGTTCAGTAACAGGAGGAGAGGAGGTGGTCCCAGACACTGATTTCCAAGTGGATATCCCCATAAAAATCTGTAATTCCAGTATATTGTGTGACCCTACCTCTAAAGTGTCCCATCTTTCACAACAGCAGTCTCAGGATGTGGTGCAACTGCTGCAGGAGTTCAAGCCACTCTTCGACGATGTGCCACGCCAGTGTTCTCTGCTGGAACACGACCTAGTACTGCTGCCTGGCACATCTCCCATCAAGCAAGCACCCTACCGAATGAGCCCTGATAAGCGGGAGAAGCTGAAGCAGGAAGTGGAGTATCTGCTGGAACATGACCTAGTGGAGAGGAGCAGTAGTGCATGGGGCGTCACCCTGTGTGCTAGTGCCTGAACCCGACGGAAGTGTCCGCATGTGTACTGACTACAGGAAGGTCAACCTGGTGACACGTGCTGATGCATATCCATTGCCGCGCAACGACGACATCATCGATAGTGTGGGTCAAGCGTCATTTGTCACCAAGCTGGATCTTCTCAAAGGCTAGTACCAAATCAAACTCTCGGAAGAAGCAAAGCAGATTTCAGCTTTCGTCACTGCGGAGGGGCTGTGGCAATACAAAGTTAAGCCCTTCGGCCTCAAAGGAGCACCAGCAACATTTCAGCGAGCGATGCATATAGTGACGTCAGGCCTGCCTGGAGTGTACGCCTGTTTAGATGGTCTGGTCGTCGTCGGTGACACTTGGGTACAACACATTGGCCGACTCCATGAACTCTTCAATCATCTAGCAGAGTTCAACTTCACCGTAAACCTACCCAAGAGTGAATTCGGACATGCCACCTTAATCTTCCCTGGTCATGTCATTGGACAAGGGAAAATTGCTCCAATTGATGCCAAGGTTGCAGATATTCTCAGTCTACCCGCACCTCACAATCGAAAGGCTCTCAGATGATTTCTCGGGATGGTTGGATTCTACAGGAGGTTTTGTCAAAATTTTACCAGGGTGGTCACTCCCATGACAGATTTGGTCAGCCCAAAAAGAAAGTTTGTGTGGACTGATGAATGCCAGACAGCATTCAAAAAGGTTCGTGGGTTGTTGGCGACGGCACCTGTACTGCAACTCCCAGACTTTAAGAAACAGTTTGTGATACAATAGGATGCGTGTGGCACAGGTGTTGGTGCTGTGTTAATGCAAAAACGAAAAGATGGAATATTGCACCCAAACTGTTATTTCTCGGCCAAACTGAAAAGGCATCAACGGGGATATGCCACAATAGAAAAAGAAGCATTGGCCCTTTTTTTAGCTCTGGAAAAGTTGAGGTGTATATAAGTGGATCACCTTACCCAGTGATAGTTTATACAGATCATAATCCACTTCAGTTTGTTCATAATATGAGAAATAAGAACCAAAGACTGTTACGGTGGTCATTAGCTCTTCAACCCTATAATATAAAAATCAAACACATAAGGGGCTGTGATAATATTATTGCAGACACTCTATCTCGTGTTGAGTAAAAGTTCATTCAGAGCTTCTTAAACTTTTAAATTAAGAGGGAGATGTTACGAGTGAGCGTTCCATCGTTGGCTGTGGATTCGCAACATTAACGTCTTTTGTGTGTGACGTCATTTCTGCCTGCGTCCGCTCGCTTTGTTTACCGCCAGTATGGGGCCGGCAGTGATAACTTAAGTACAGAGTACCTCCTTTCTTATTGTACAGTATGTTTCTAGTGGTATAATGTGTAAACCTTGCTCGACTTTTATAACACCAAGTAAAATATTATTTGTGAAAGATTATTGTTAATCATATTTTAGAGTTCCAAGGAAATAACTTACATATTTATGAGGTTTTGTGTGGTGGATAGACCACGTTGTTCATCGTAGTTTCTAGACTAAATAAGTCTATACTTTTATGTTCATTATTTTGTCACTCGGTTGAGTTATTTATTTGATCAGATTTAATTTGTATTTGTTTATTTATGTACATACTGATATATTTATTTTATTGTTTGTTTGTTAATATATTCTGTAATTAAAACTACTGGTTGTATTTCAATATACCCCATAGTAATGAGGTGATGATTTTGGTGGGATCTATTCCTTGGACCTGTAATACAAAGAGAAGTTGAATTTGTAATTTTGTTACACCCTAAGAGGCCAAGGGTCGTAACAAGGCACTAAATCCGATTAGGGTAACGTCACTAGTGGAGTACCCCATTTTTCAGTAGTTGAACCATTATTATTTATTTTTACATAAACGACATAGATATAGGCGTGGACAGCAACATAAGTAAATTTGATGATGACACTAAAATAGGGCGTGTAATTAAATCTGACGAGGACTCTGCAAAACTACAGGAAGAACTAAACAAACTTTTCACATGGTCTGAAAAATGGCAGATGAAAATTAATGTGGACAAAAGTAAAGTACTCAGTCTAGGAGATGTAAACAGAGAAACCAGATATCAGATGAACAATGTTGCTATAGTGAAATTCGACTGTGAGAAAAAATTAGGAGTAATGATAAGTAGGAATATTAAACCAAGTCAGTTATGTGCAATTGCTCGAAATAAGGCTAAAAAAATACTTGGGTTCATACAAAGGAGTGTTAGTTACAAGACTAGTGATGTTATCCTAAAACTATATCTTGCTGTAGTGAGACTTCACTTGGATTACTCGTTCAGTTCTGGTCACCGTATTACAGAAAGGATATACCTGTACAATCCCTAGAAAGAGTTCAGAGGAGAATTACAAGACTAATCCCGGGCATTAGAAACCTTGAGTACAGAGACAAGTTAAAGCAACTTAATTTGCACTCCCTCGAGAGACGTAGAGGAACTAAATGGAAGTCAGGGCTAAACAAATGAGATATAACAAGTTACCAAACATCATCATTAATTCGAATACGTTGGATAGCTTCAAATATAGGTTGTGTGGATATATGAGCGATAGGGGTTGGGTGTAAACGGGACTGCCCAATATGGGCCAATAGGCCCACTGCAGTTTCCTCCATTCTTATGTTCTTATGTCCTTCCTTCTCTTTTACCTCCTCCTCCTCTTGAGCCTCTTCCATCTCCTTTTCGTCCACTTTCTTCTCCTCCTTTTCCTCCCCTCCTTTTATCTGATAAACAAAATTCTGACACTATTATACGAAGTAAACCTGTAGAGTTAAACAGCAGCACAAAATACAAAATCGAGTCGGGTAATAAAAAGTGAGACACAGACACACCACAACATGTTGTTTTAAGAAACACACACACGAGGGATCCTCTGTGTATAAAGTATCGGGTCCTTTATAAACTGTTTGTAACTCATTTACTTGTTTCATGTAAGCAAAAGATTTTTACCTTTATCTACATCCCAATATTTTGTGTTCCACATTTTATATCACTAGTCTTGTGTGTAATTTTCTGATGTTTATTAAAGCCCCATGACCTATAAATATTATGCTAACAAAAATAGTCCCTAATCATAATTCCCTTGTATAATTTTTTCCTAGCATCATATGATATTATCGTCCCTGTTCAAAAATAAGAATACAAAATATACCTCAAAGCTGAACAGTGTCATAAGTTCCTTATATAATATCACTGTCACCTCACCTTTTATTTACTCGTTATAATAATAGTAATAATAATCTTCCATCATCATCACTGTACACAACAAACATGGTAGTTCAGGTCTTGTATAATCGTGTGAGTCGTGACCCCTCCCATAAGGATAGTTCACGACACAAAATTGCCACAATTTAAAAGTTGTTTACCGTGTGATTACTGTCTTGCTCCTGGCCCTTACCAGGTGCTCTCAAAATCTTATCAGCCAATCCCTGCTTCATTCAGCACTTCATTAAGGTTAATTGAACCCGCTGTGTAACTCCTCTTTCTCGTCAGCTTCCTGGAATCTCATCTCTACAGCTTCCACTTGTGCCAAAAATTGTAAGTGAAACGTCAGTCTTGACGGAGAACTGCATATCCCTCACTCTGTCTGCGCTAACAAAAATACTCCTCCTCTCCTTCACGTCCAAACTATCACAAATACGCAACACAAAGAAGTTAAACAAACAAACTAAATAAACAAGTTAAACAAAGAAGTTACGCACAAACAATGGAAGTGTTCTCGCAACCAAACAATTTCAAAGAGCATACGAGATGGCACTAGACCATCAACACAGTCATACATGGCGCCACTAGACCAAACTAAACGCACATCAACACAGTCAAAGTGAGGCGGGTATAAACATCGTAATCCTCTACACGCACCGCACACCCACAAGTCTCCCTCTCAGCGCGGGCTACATTGTTTTACCCAACTTTTCTGACAGCAAATTCAGACTAAAAGAATTCTTATAATGTTTTCAGAAATTTAAATACGAGTCCAGCTATAGTGGGTTTGGATAGCAATTCCTATTTGGCGTTTTAACCTAGATATAGCAATTACAGGTTTACACACAAAGTACAGATACGATATCAGAAAATTTATCTTTGTTTTGAAGCTTAAGAGATTCTCAAGTTTGATCTGTTCGGATACTTTTTTCTTTAAAGATCCTTGAGAATATATACTTGCGTCGTGGCTGAAATGCGTCCAATAGTTGCGTTGTAGCATATCCAGTTTATAGAAAATCAAATCAAATGTCAATTATATTCATCCTCACATGTGTAATTGGTAGGAAATATACTCTAGAAACCTTATTCATATTGTAATATTAGTAGGATTCCTCCATTACAAGACTATATCCACTAAGTGGGTTAGATACACTACTAGTTACGTGGAAATCTAATTTAAGATCGTTTGAGAATCCGACTTCTGGTTGATACAGTCTAATACCTGGTACTTAGATGATGGCAGATGTGTACCTGGATGTGACAACATCAACAACAACAACAACAACAATACTAACAACAGCAACACGGAGACTCAATCACGTGCAACTCGGAATTCTGAATACTAATTGAAGTGAGACTGATTCAGGTTTGACGTAGAATTCCAAGGATTGACTCGGTTGTGACGCAGAAATGATGAGTATTGATTAAAATGTGACTGCGTGACAAATTATACCGTGTGCAGTGTGTATATATGATTATGTGACAACATGGTATGGTGTATGACAGTGTGTAGCAGTGTATGACAGCCTTTTACAGTGAATGACAGTGAGTGGCAGCGTGTTACAGTGTGTTACAGTGTGTGAAAACGAATGACAGTGTGTGCCAGGCGAGTATTGACTGACAATCAACAACAAGCAATGCAGCGACCAATGCGAGTCACAAAGCGTTTCATATATACTGTATACGAGTGTGTGTGAGTGTGTAATAATAATAACAGTAATAGTAATAATAACAATTTACGGTATATATCTGGAAATTCGGTATATAATACTGTCGAATTTCAGAGAACGAGTAAATAAGGCTTATTACATATTTACTGCACAGTTCGCTAAGTCATTGCCAGCTGTTTGCGTGCGCGCGTGCGTGCGTGCGTTTGAGAGAGAGAAAAAAGATCGCTAAACAAGATCAGGCTCACCAGGCTACTGTAAATCATTCAACTTGTGAAGTCTAATCAACATTAATATTCTTTTAAGAGGATATTGGTAAGATTACTGCCGAGCTGAGACGAACACGACTACCATCACGTTACCTCCATTATCACCACAACCACTACTACCTCCGCCACTATCATCACCACTATCACCCCTATCATCACCACTATCACCCCTGTCACAGCTACTACCACCACCACCACCACCACCACCACCACCACCTATTACCACCACCATCATCACCACGAACACTATCACCACCACCACCACCTATTATCACCACCATCATCAACACGAACACTATCACCACCACACTATTACCATCACCACCTCCACCACTGCTATCATCACCAGTATCACCACCCCACCATCTTCACCAGCACCATCAACTCCACCACTTAGTAAATATATCAGTTCCCATGTATAGAACCAAACACACAACGTGATTGAATACCTCTCACACAAATGTCAATAACAAAGTGTGCGGCCAGACATACTGCCTCACACTCCTGCACTCACGCAGTCGTGAATAAGTTACCTTCTATGTACAGAACTAAACAAAGAATTTATTGAAATACTCTGTAGCATTCAATGCCATAATATCCTGACCACGGGGGTTAGTTATACAGACCCTTTGTGATCTCTACTTTGTATTCCTTTTGCGCTACCGCTCACAGGATGAGTATGGGGTGCACAATAAACTAGCCCCTGCAAGTGGAAACATTAAAAATTAAATTAACACTACTATCACCAGTCCCACCACCACCACCACTATCATCACCCTACACACTATCACCACCACTACCACCACCACCACTACCACCACGACCACCTATTACCGCCGTCATCAACACCACCATCAACACCACCATCAACACCACCACCACCACCACTACCGCCACCACCACTACCACCACCGCCATCCTCACCAAGATTACCGCCATCACCACTACCACCACCACGACCACCATCACCACCATACCACCACCACGATCACCACTATCACCACCACCGCCACCACGATCACCACCACCATTACCATCACCACCACCACCACCATTACCACCACCACGATCACCACCATCATTACCACCACCACTACCACCATCACCACCACCACCACCATCATGACCGTGGGCCGTGAGAAAAGAGTCAACACATGAGACTCGCGGGTCCTCCCCATAGACTTCAGAACCACTGGAAGTCAACACATTAAAATTGAGTGAGTTTGTGCAGATGATGCCTGGTGCTTCACCAAGACCGAGTCATGTGTTTACTACAGGTTACCACACTTACTGGTGGGGGCCATTACCTGAGGGCCATGGCGCCACTACCCGAGGTAAGGGATCATGGCGCCACTACCCGAGGTAAGGGATCATGGCGCCACTACCCGAGGTAAGGGATCATGGCGCCACTACCCGAGGTAAGGGGCCCATGGCGCCACTACCCGAGGTAAGGGATCATGGCGCCACTATCCGAGGTAAAAGGGGCCATGGCGCCACTACCCGAGGTAAGGGATCATGGCGCCACTATCCGAGGTAAGGGATCATGGCGCCACTATCTGAGGCAAGGGATCATGGCACCACTATCCGAGGTAAAGGACCAAGACGCCACTAACCGAGGTAAAGGTTCATGGCGCTAGTACCCAAGGTGAAGGTACATGGCGCCACTAACCGAGGTAAGGGTTCATGGCACCACTAACCGAGGTAAAGGACCATAGCACCCCTAACCAAGGTAAAGGACCATGGCGCCACTAATAGGATGTAGAACTGGAAGCCACTAGACTCGAGGGAGGTATAGTCAGAGGGTCTTCGACGCCACTAGAGGGAGGTACAGTAAAAGGCTCTGGAAGCCACTAGAATGAGGTACAGTAAGAGGGTTTGGAGGCCACTAGAGGGAGGTAAAGTTAGAGGGTCTGGGGGACACTAGAGGGAGGTATATTAAGAGGGTCTTTCAGGCCATTAGAGGGAGGTAAAGTAAGAGAGTCTAAGAGGCCACTAGTGGCAGGCATAGTAAGAAAGTCTGGAGGCCACTAGTGAGAGGTATAGTAAGAGAGTCTGGAGGCCACCAGATGGAGGTACAGTGAGAGGGTCTGGAGGCCAATAGAGAGACGAAAAGTTAGAGGGTCTGGAGGCCACTAGAGGGAGTTACAGGAAGGAGTCTCAGGGCTAGTGGAATAATTTCACAGTCTCAAAAGCCTCTCACCATATTGTGAACCTCGACAAATATTACTGTACTTTATTCCATGTTAACCTATATTACTTTAATTTGTGCTATGTTAACCAATATTACTGTAATTTGTGCTATGCTAACCTATTTTACTGTAATTTTTGTTATCTAATATACTATAGGACTAGCCGTGTGTCAGTCTGTCTATCTGTCTGTCTGTCTGTTCTGGGCAGCCGAAATGGCACAATCGTTTTTCATCTAACTTGGTGGAAAAATCGCAAAAAATTCGTAGAGTGGGATAAACCTGGTCCCATGTCGATGGTTTCTTTAGGAAGGCATTAATTAACGATTTTATTTACGCTGGCAAAAGATGTCACTGTACGCTGTCAGCCGGCCGGATGATTGCAGTTATCGTACGGCTCCCTCCTCCTCCCCCCACTTTTTCTCTTAGCCTACTTTTTTTATGTTGTTTGGATTAGTAAAGGAAAGAAGATGAGTAAATAGAAGAATAAAGAAGGGGAAACAGAAAATAGTTAGAGATAACAGGTGGAGGAGAGCTGAGTTTTATCATGCATCTGGATGTTCAGTTTTAACGTTACCAGAGCATTTTCGGACCTTACAAGGCTACACTGTATACTTATTCCTGTAGTAAGTATTAGGCAGCTACCAAACAGGGAGGTACTACCGCCTGGGAAGATATTGGAAGCATAATGTGTTGTCTATGGTAGATCTTGCTGCCACATGGCATCACGAAAATTGTGACCAAGTCCCAGGTTGCTGATCTGACTCTGCCTCATTTACACACAATTGCAGGGTTTCAAATGTTTCTCTAACGACAACACAACATACATACTGTATATTGTTCCTCACTTTTGATTTTTTTTTTCATTTTGTATTTCTTTGTGGTTCTTTATTATTATTATTATTATTATTATAATTATTATTACTATAATTATTATTATTATTATTATTATTATTATTATTATTATTATTATTATTATTATTATTATTATTATTATTATTATTATAATTATTATTACTATAATTATTATTATTATTATTATTATTATTATTATTATTATTATTATTATTATTACTATTATTATTATTATTATTATTATTATTATTATTATTATTATTATTATTATTATTATTATTATTATTATTACTATTACATTTTCGCCTCCCAGGCCCCGATGTGGGTCAGTGACCTGTGTCTGGGTGGGCTAATTCACGTAAAAAATGAAAACAAAACATGGAAAAGGAGAATAGATAGAAAGATAATAACAGGAATGCATGGAGAAGATAGAAAGGGAGAAGAGAAGGAGAAGAAACATTATTATCCTTAAGAGGCGGCCAAGGAAAGGAGATGGGAGAGAGGGATAGTGAGAGGTGGAGGTATGAATGGAGGGATGTGTTTTTTAAAGTTCCCAGAATACCAAATTAAAATCACCTATTTGATAAGGAAAAAAAGTGCTAAATATGATGAGTAGTGTAATGGAGAGACATAGAGAAGCGGACAAACAAAAGACATAATACAGACAGATTCAAGGACAACAGAAAGACAGACAGATAGACAGACTTATGAAAAACAAAGACAACAGACACATACATACAGACAGACAGACGTAACTACACAAGGTGAATATAGACAGTGAAACAGACAGGAGGTTAACAAAAATAGACAGATTCATACATGCACAAATAGACAATATGGTAACTAGCATGACAGACAGACAGCTGATTGACTGCTTCACATTAGACAAACAGTCAGACACACGCCAACAACGGATAAGACAGACAGATTTGACGAGACAAAGAGTATAGGCGGGCTCACAGTCAAACACCACGCAGACGAACAGACAGTTGGGATGGCAATAGACAGGACGGATAGACTTGAGACAGATTAGAAGGCATTTATAAACAAGACCAACACCAAATTGACCATAGCTGCGCCAGTGAGGGTAGCTGGTCTTACATCCACCAGCGTAAATAATAAGACACATTGAAAACTAACACCCTTGCGCAGAAACAACATCGATGGTCGGTCAGTCATGTGAGATGGGCCTATAACTGACTAACGTAGATGATTGCTATGATGACTTAACACAGGTGATGACTTAAGCAGATGGTGACTAAACTAACCAGAATCAAGGTCACTTCTCTTCATAATAATTTATCTCGGAATGCCCATCGGTGATTCATAATATATTTATATTTATGATTTTAACCTCTCCTTATGGCAAATATTTCTTTAACTAATTATTCTAACCTTTATTCTATTCCTTCCTATAGTACACTAGATACTTAAAGTACCTAATAACCACGACCATGAATACAACAACCAGGACCATGATTATAGCAACCACGACCATGATTATAGCAACCACGACCATGATTGTAACACCTACGACTATGATCATAACAACCACGACTATGATTATAACAACCATGACCATGATCATAACAACCACGACTAAGATTATTACAACCACGACCATAGTAATAACGACCAAGACCATGATTATAGCAACCACGACCATGTTTATAACAACCACGACCATGATTATAACAACCACGAATATGATTATAACAACCACGACCATGATTATAACAAAAACGACCATGATTAAAACAACCACGACTATGATTTTAAACACCACGACCATGAATATAACAACCACGACTATGATTATAACAACCACGACCATGATTATAACAACCACAACCAAGATTAAAACAACCACGACTATGATTATAACAACCACGACCATGGTTATAACAACCAACAACCACGACCATGATTATAACAACCACGAATATGATTATAACAACCACGACCATGATTATAACAACCATGACCATGATTATAACATTCACGACCAAGATTATAACCACGACCATGATTATAACACCAATGACGATGATCATAGCAACCACGACTATGATTATAACAACCACAACCATGATTAAAACAACCACGACTATGATTATGACAACCACGACCATGATTATAACAACCACGACCATGATTATAACAACCACGACCATGATTATAACAACCCATGACCATGATTATAACAACCACGACCATGATTATAACAACCACAACTATGATTATAACAACCACGAATATGATTATAACAACCACGACCATGATTATAACAAACACGACTATGATTATAACAACCACGAATATGATTATAACAACCACGACCATGATTATAACAAACACGACAATGATTATAACAACCACGACCATGATTATAACAAAAACGACTACGAATATAACAACCACAACCATGATTATAACAACCACGACCATGATTATAATAACCTCGACCATGATTATAACAACCTCGACCATGATTAAAACAACCACGACTAAGATTATAACAACCACGACCATGATTATAACAACAACGGCTATGATTATAAAAACCACGACCATGAATATAACAACCACGACCATGGTTATAACAACCACGACTACGATTATAATAACCACGACTATGATTAAAACAACCACCACCATGATTATAACAACCACGACTATGATTATAGCAACCACGACAAAGACTATAACAAACCACGACCATGATTATAACAACCACGACCATGATTATAGCAACCACGAAAATGATTCTAAGAACCACGACTATGATTATAACAACCACGATCATAACAACCACGACCATGATTATAAAATGCACAAATATAATTATAACAACCACGACCACGATTAAAACAACCACGACCATGATTATAACAAACACGACCATAATTAAAACAACCACGACTATGATTATAACAACCACGACTACGATTATAACAACCACGACCATGATTATAACAACCACGACCATGATTATAACAACCACGACCATGATTATAACAACAACTACTATGATTATAACAACCACGACCATGGTTATAACACCCACGACAATGATGATAACAACCTCGACTATGATTATAACAACCACGACCATGATTATAACAACAACGACTATGATTACAACAACCACGACCATGAATATAACAACCACGACCTTGGTTATAACAACCACGACTACGATTATAGCAACCAGGACTATGATTAAAACAACCACGACCATGAATATAACAACCACGACCATGGTTATAATAACCACGACTACGATTATAACAACCACGACCATGATTATAACAACCACGACAATGATTATAACAACCACGACCATGATTATAACAACCACGACCATGATTATAACAACCACGACCATGATTATAACAACCACGACGATGATCATAACAACCACGACTATGATTATAACAACCACAACCATGATTATAACAACCAAGACCATGATTATAATAATCACGACGAAGATCATAACAACCACGACCATGAATATAACAACCACGACCATGTTTATAACAACAACGACTACGATTATAACAACCACGACCATGATTATAACAACCACGACGATGATTATAACAACCACGACCATGATTATAACAACCACGTCCATGAATATAACAACTCCGACCATGATTATAACAACCACTATCAAGATTATAACAACAACGACCATGATTATAACAACCACGACCATGATTATAACAACCACAACCATGATTATAACAACCACGACCAAGATTATAACATCCACGACCATGATTACAACAACCACAGATATGATTATAACAACCACGACCATGATTATAATAACCTCGACCATGATTATAACAACCCTCGACCATGATTAAAACAACCACTATCATGATTATAACAACAACGACCATGATTATAACAACCACGACCATGATTATAACAACCACAACCATGATTATAACAACCACGACCAAGATTATAACATCCACGACCATGATTACAACAACCACAGATATGATTATAACAACCACGACCATGATTATAATAACCTCGACCATGATTATAACAACCCTCGACCATGATTAAAACAACCACGACTAAGATTATAAAAACCACGACCATGATTATAACAACAATGGCTATGATTATAATAACCACGACCATGAATATAACAACCACGACCATGGTTATACCAACTACGACTACGATTATAATAACCACGACTATGATTAAAACAACCACCACCATGATTACAACAACCACGACTAGGGTTATAACAACCACGACCATGATTATAGCAACCACGACCATGATTCTAAGAACCACGACTATGATTATAACAACCACGATCATGAATATAACAACCACGAAGATGATTATAAAATGCACAAATATAATTATAACAACCACGACCAAGATTATAACAACCACGACCATGATTATAACAACACGACCATAATTAAAACAACCACGACTATGATTATAACAACCACGACAATGATTATAACAACCACGACCATGATTATAACAACCACGACCATGATTATAACAACCCGACCATGATTATAACAACAACGACTATGATTATTGTTAGGTTCTGAATAATAAGTTCTATATACAGGAGAGAACACAAACACCTGTATAGTTTTGTAGGTTCGGTTTACTGGATAAGAGTATGTACACAAAGGAGAGCAGCGGTCTCCCTGGCTAGGCTCCTTGTCAACTGCTATAGGCGATGTATGGCAAGTGATACATTAGCAGCTTCCATACGTCGCCAGGCACATTAATTAAGCATGTGGGATATGGTAAAAACATTGCCACACGCTGCTAGCTAGGCTGAATAAATAATACATAGATGGAGCACATACATAATATACATACATGATATATAATCCAGCATACATAATATACATACACCTCCCTCCCCCCTATACGCTCATAGCAAAGTCTTGAGCGGACCTTTTCTTTTGGATCCGTTCTGAGCGTCGAGGGACTTCGTCACTGGGAAGGGTATGGGACTCAACACTGGTGGCGGGGCCAGCAGACGGCATTGTTACGGGTCGGAGGAAACGGCGGTTCCTCCACCACACACGACCACTGGGTAACCGCACCTGGTAGTCCCGTGACCTGCCGAGACCCGTGACTACGCCTACTTTGTCCCAACGTAGGGAGGTCGGGTCCTGAACACGGACTTGGATGCCGACACTCAACCTGGGGAGAGAACGGGCGTGGTCATTGTAGCGGGCGACGACGTCCTGAACACGTTCGGCGGCTCGGCGATCACAATCCTCTGTCTTGGCCTGCCACTCCTTGGAGAAGGATTGAGGGTGAGCAGGGACACAAGAACGAAGGGGGCGTCCATACAAAACCTGGGCAGGGGAGCGTCCGGTGTAGTTAGGTGTGTTGCGGAGTTCAAGAAGACCACTGTCGAAGGCCTCGTAGTCAATGTTCCCAGAAGGGGCCACCTTAAGGATGAGGTGCTTCAGGGATTTGACAGCAGCCTCAGCGTGGCCGTTGGACTGCGGGTAATGGGGCGATGACAACACATGCCGGACTCCCCATCGGTCAAGGAACACAGCAAAGTCCAGGCTTGTGAACTGAGGCCCTCCGTCGGTTCGCAGGCGTACAGGAACGCCCACGTCACGGAAGTAGTGGCGGAACTTGCTGATGGTGGCGGCAGACGTCGTGTCATTACCGCACTTGATGACAACCGGCCAACCAGAGAGACGGTCGACGATAACGAGGAAGGACTTTCCTGACACACAGAAAAAGTCGGCCGACACAGACTCAAAGGGGCGGGTGGGGTTGTCGTCACTCATAAAGGATTCCTGCTGCTGGCTGGGTTGTAATACGCGGCGGGGCTTACACACCTGGACAGCATTGGAGATGTCGGGGTCGATGCCAGGCCGGAACACAGTCTGTCTTGCACGCCGTTTGGTGGCCTCGGCTCCACAGTGACTGTCGTGGAGGCGAGCCAAGGCGTGGAGACTTGAAGCAGCAGGGACAACTACCGAAGGAGAGGTGTCACTGGCCAGAGGTAGGGGTAGGGCGGCAGCAGGGTAGTTGCTGCCCCCTTCGTGCACCCTGTTGGCGTGTTTTACCTCGAGAATTGGTGTTGGGAAGTCCTGGGAGATGATGGCCAACTCTTGGCAATGTCTGTAGGACAGCAAAGGAGTCTGGACACCGTTATGCACATCAATCCAGGCTTGACACGACCTGTTGCCAAAGGTGACTTGTGCTTGGAGTGAACCCAGGGCCGGGGTCATCTGTGAACCATCTGCCATAAAGCGGAGATCCTTGGGGGGCGGTCCTAGATCACTTGGAGAGAGCCCCAAGCATTGCAAATGCTGGGGACCGATGACTGTAGCATCAGCGCCGGTGTCGGGCAACATCTGAAGACGGGATGACACACCGCCGTAGGTCACAATGACACTGATATACTGAGGGACTTTGGTCCTGGGACGCTGGGGGGAGCACACATTCCTAATGTGGCTCGAGCGTTGTCAAGAGTCGTCGTGCCTCTGATTGGAAGACTGTGGGCGGCCCTCTCTGGTGGAAGGGGGCTGAAGCTTCCGCCGACGCGGTCCCTTGGGTATGTTGGAAGGGCAACACTTGTCATAGTGGCCCAGACGACCACACACATTGCACTGGACGCGTTTGGCTGGGCACCGTACTGTGAGTGACCAGTGGCCCTTACGGTCACAACTGTTGCAGGTAGACTGAGCAGCTGGACACACCTGTGTTCCGTGCTGCTTACCACAGTTGTTGCAAAATAAACCGGGCGTGGACGTGGTGGGCGAAGGCGTAGGAACAGACTTCTTGTCCTTCTTATACCGGGACACAGCGCGTACAGCTGTAGGGGGAGCACGGATGGCAGAGGTGGCACACCTGGCAGCCTCATAGGAGCGACATATCGTCAACACATCCTTAAGAGAAGAGGAAGAGTCGAGGGAGGTGAGGCGTTGGACAAGTTCCTCGTCCTTAACACCCATCAGGATCACCTGCCTCAACTGGGTCTCCTCCTTTGATGTGCCGTTGTAGAACGTCCAGTACCTCCTCTACAGACAGTGAAGAGGATGGGGGTACCTGCAACGTATGTTCCAAGACACGCTGAATTTCCAAGGACAGGCACATACGCAGCTGGATGAGTTGTTTAGGCTGTGACAAACTCTGGAGATCCACCATTGTAGAATAATCAGTCCACCGTCGCCGCCATTCACGAAAAGTCTGGAAAGTCTCATCAGGCTTCAAGATGGGCGGCGTTTGAGCTGCTGCTTTAGGTGGGGCTGGGGGGCGTGAAGGAAGCATGGATGAGGTATCTGAACCAGTCAGTACCGAGGCAGTGTAAGAGCCAGGGGCTTGGTTAACAGTGAGGCGAGATATCAAGGCTTCAAACCGTTCACTGTCTTCCAATCTCCGTTGGTGGTCTCGTTTTGCCTCTGCTTGCCTTCTGTGCTCATCCGCCAAACGTCTGTGAGCTTCATCCTCGCGTTTCTCATCTCTCATAAACTTCAGTAAAGCAATTATCTCTGGAGACAACGCTGAATATTGAGGTGAGGGACTGCGCGATGTGGGGGCTGGAGCGTCGTGGCCGGCCTGGTCATCCATCTCTGCGGGGCTATCACCCGCCTGGCTCATCCAGACGCTGGGTCCACGGCTACTTAAGGCGTGAGACATAACTACTTCCTCTGTGTACTATGTCTTGAATCAGTGTTGACAGGTCAGCCCGTCGTTTCAACAAGATTTCAGACAAAAATTAATTAAATACACAGATAAGTAGGTTATATATATAAAATATATATAAGAAAGCCGCGCGGTCAGCGAGTGTTAGTACATGTACGTGTGCGAGTGAGTGTGTGTCCCGGGCGGGCAAAGCGTCTCGCCCCAGCTGTGAGGGGGGGTGGAGGCGGCGCTGTGAGGGGGTGGGGGGAGAGGCGCGGCGACTCCCAGTCAGTCCAGTTACCCTCAGAACGCGGTCAGAGACGGGTGCACTGAACTCTACTCCTTACAAATGCCCAGAACGTGCCGTATACCTTGGGAATCCTTTAGAACAAGGTCACACATGAATGGCACGAAACACACAATGCACTAAACACTTCACAGAAAATCACTGTCACTGACACTGCTCAAAGTTGCTGAAATTCTTCGAGGAGAGATGGCGCGGGAGTTGACCCAAGCGAGAGTCCATAGAGTCCATAGCCGGCTTTCTACAAACTTTGCACTATCACTCGTAATTATCCAGTAAGATCGGATCACTGCGCCATGTTAGGTTCTGAATAATAAGTTCTATATACAGGAGAGAACACAAACACCTGTATAGTTTTGTAGGTTCGGTTTACTGGATAAGAGTATGTACACAAAGGAGAGCTGCGGCCTCCCTGGCTAGGCTCCTTGTCAACTGCTATAAGCGACGTATGGCAAGTGATACATTAGCAGCTTCCATACGTCGCCAGGCACATTAATTAAGCATGTGGGATATGGTAATAACATTGCCACACGCTGCTAGCTAGGCTGAATAAATAATACATAGATGGAGCACATACATAATATACATACATGATATATAATCCAGCATACAAAATATACATACAATTATAACATCCACGACCATGGTTATAACAACCACGACAATGATGATAACAACCTCGACTATGATTATAACAACCACGACTATGGTTATAACAACCACGACCATGATTATAACAACCACGACCATCACTATACCAACCACGACTATGATTATAACAACAACGACCATTTTTATAACAACCACGACCATGATTATAACAACGAATATGATTAAACAACCACGACCATGATTATAACAACAACGAAAATGATTATAATAACCACGACCATGAATATAACAACCACGACCATGGTTATAATAACCACGAACAAGATTATAACAACCACGACCATGAATAGAACAACCACGACCATGTTTATAACAACCACGACTACGATTATAACAACCACGACCATGATTATAACAACAACGACTATGATTATTACAACCACGACCATGGTTATAACAGCACCGACAATGATGATGACAACCTCGACTATGATTATAACAACCACGACTATGATTATAACAACCACGACCATTTTTATAACAACCACGACCATGATTATAACCACGAATATAATTAATCAACCACGACCATGATTATAACAACCACGACCATGTTTATAACAACCACGACTACGATTAAAACAACCACGACCATGATTATAACTACCACGACCATGATTATAACAACCACGACCATGATTATAACAACAACGACTATGATTATAACAACCACGACTATGATTATAACAACCACGACCATGATTATAACAACCAAGACCATGATTATAACAACCACGACCATGATTATAACAACAACGACTATGATTATAACAACCACGACCATGGTTATAACAACCACGACAATGATGATAACAACCTCGACTATGATTATAACAACCACGACCATGATTATAACAACAACGACTATGATTATAATAACCACGACCATGAATATAACAACCACGACCAGGGTTATAATCACCACGAACAAGATTATAACAACCACGACCATGATTATAACAACCACGACCATGATTATAACAACCACGACCATGATTATAACAACAACGAATATGATTAGAACAACCACGACCCTGGTTATAACAACCACGACAATGATGATTACAACCTCGACTATGATTATAACAACCACGACTATGATTATAACAACCACGACCATGATTATAACAACCACGACCATCATTATACCAACCACGACTATGATTATAACAACAACGACCATTTTTATAACAACCATGACCATGATTATAACAACGAATATGATTAAACAACCACGACCATGATTATAACAACAACGACTATGATTATAATAACCACGACCATGAATATAAGAACCACGACCATGGTTATAATAACCACGAACAAGATTATAACAACCACGACCATGAATATAACAACCACGACCATGTTTATAACAGCCACGACTACGATATAACAACCACGACCATGATTATTACAACCACGACTATGATCATAACAACCACGACCATGAATATAACAACCACTACCATGTTTATAACAACCACGACTACGATTATAACAACCACGACCATGATTATAACAACAACGACTATGATTATAACAACCACGACCATGGTTATAACAGCACCGACAATGATGATAACAACCTCGACTATGATTATAACAACCACGACTATGATTATAACAACCACGACCATTTTTATAACAACCACGACCATGATTATAACCACGAATATAATTAATCAACCACGACCATGATTATAACAACCACGACCATGTTTATAACAACCACGACTATGATTATAACAACCACGACCATGATTATAACTACCACGACCATGATTATAACAACCACGACCATGATTATAACAACCACGACCATGATTATGACAACCACGACTATGATTATAACAACCACGACCATGATTATAACAACCACGACCATGATTATAACAACCACGACCATGATTATAACAACAACGAATATGATTATAACAACCACGACCATGGTTATAACAACCACGACAATGATGATAACAACCTCGACTATGATTATAACAACCACGACCATGATTATAACAACAACGACTATGATTATAATAACCACGACCATGATTATAACAACCAGACCATGATTATAACAACCACGACAATGACAATAACAACCACGACCATGATTATAACAACCACGACCATGATTATAACAACCACGACCATGATTATAACAACCACGACTATGATTATAACAACAACGACCATTTTTATAACAACCATGACCATGATTATAACAACGAATATGATTAAACAACCACGACCATGATTATAACAACAACGACTATGATTATAACAACCACGACTATGATTATAACAACCACGACCATGATTATAACAACCACGACCATGATTATAACAACCACGACAATGACTATAACAACCACGACCATGATTATAACAACCACGACCATGATTATAACAACCACGACTATGATTATAACAACCACGACCATGATTATAACAACCACGACCATGATTATAACAACCACGACTATGATTATAACAACCACGACCATGATTATAACAACCACGACCATGATTATAACAACCACGACCATGATTATAACAACCACGACCATGATTATAACAACAACGACTATGATTATAACAACCACGACCATGATTATAACAACCACGACCATGGTTATAACAACCACGACCAAGATTATAACAACCACGACCATGATTATAACAACCACGACCATGATTATAACAACAACGACATGATTATAACAACCACGACCATGATTATAACAACCACGACCATGATTATAACAACCACGACCATGATTATAACAACCACGACCATGATTATAACAACAACGACTATGATTATAACAACCACGACCATGATTATAACAACCACGACCATGATTATAACAACCACGACCATGATTATAACAACCACGACCATGATTATAACAACCACGACCATGATTATAACAACCACGACTATGATTATAACAACCACGACCATGATTATAACAACCACGACCATGATTATAACAACCACGACCATGATTATAACAACAACGACTATGATTATAACAACCACGACCATGGTTATAACAACCACGACCATGATTATAACAACCACGACCATGATTACAACAACCACAGATATGATTATAACAACCACGACCATGATTATAATAACCTCGACCATGATTATAACAACCCTCGACCATGATTAAAACAACCACTACAAAGATTATAACAACCACGACCATGATTATAACAACAATGGCTATGATTATAATAACCACGACCATGAATATAACAACCACGATCATGATTATAACAAACACGACCATGATTACAACAACCACGACCATGATTATAACAACAAAGACTATGATTATAACAACCACGACTATGATTATAACAACCACGTCCATGATTATAATAACCACGACCATGATTATAACAACCACGACCATGACTATAACAACCACGACCATGATTATAACAACCACGACCATGATTATAACAACAACGACTATGATTATAACAACCACGACCATGGTTATAACAACCACGACCATGATTATAACAACCACGACTATGATTATAACAACCACAACCATGATTATAACAACCACGACTATGATTATATTAATCACAACGATGATCATAACAATCACGACCATGAATATAACAACCACGACCATGTTTATAACAACCGCGACTACGATTATAACAACCACGACCATGATTATAACAACTACGACGATGATTATAACAACCACGAACATGATTATAACAACCACGACCATGAGTATAACAACCACGACTATGATTATAACAACCACGATCATGATTATAACAGCAACGACCATGATTATAACAACCACGACCATGATTATAACAACCACAACCATGATTATAACAACCACGACCATTATTATAACAACCACGACCATGATTATATCAACCACAACCATGATTATAACAACCACGACTATGATTATAATAACCTCGACCATGATTATAACAACCCTCGACCATGATGAAAACAACCACGACTATGATTATAACAACCACGACCATGATTATAACAACAATGGCTATGATTATAATAACCACGACCATGAATATAACAACCACGACCATGGTTATACCAACCACGACTACGATTATAATAACCACGACTATGATTAAAACAACCACCACCATGATTATAACAACCACGACTAGGGTTATAACAACCACGACCATGATTATAGCAACAACGACCATGATTCTAAGAACCACGACTATGATTATAACAACCACGATCATGAATATAACAACCACGACCATGATTATAAAATGCACAAATATAATTATAACAACCACGACCACGATTATAACAACCACGACCATGATTATAACAACAAGACCATAATTAAAACAACCACGACTATGATTATAACAACCACGACAATGATTATAACAACCACGACCATGATTATAACAACCACGACTATGATTATAACAACCCGACCATGATTGTAACAACAACGACTATGATTATAACAACCACGACCATGGTTATAACAACCAGGACAATGATTACAACAACCACGACCAAAACTATACCAACCACGACTATGATTATAACAACCACGACCATTTTTATAACAACCACGACGAATGATTATAAACACGAATATGATTAAACAACCACGACCATGATTATAACAAACACGACCATGATCAAAACAACCACGACATGATTATAGCAACCACGACCATGATTATAACAACCACGACTATGATCATAACAACCACGACCATGAATATAACAACCACGACCATGTTTATAACAACCACGACTACGATTATAACAACCACGACCATGATTATACCAACCACGACTATGATCTTAACAACCACGACCATGAATATAACAACCACGACCATGTTTATAACAACCACGACTACGATTATAACAACCACGACCATGATTATAACAACATCGACTATGATAATAACAACCACGACACTGGTTATAACAACCACGACAATGATGATAACAACCTCGTCTATGATAATAACAACCACGACTATGATTATAACAACCACGACCATTTTTATAACAACCACGACCATGATTATAACCACGAATATAATTAATCAACCACGACCATGATTATAACAACCACGACCATGATTATAACAACCACGACTATGATTATAACAACCACGACCATGATTATAACAACCACGACCATGATTATAACAACCACGACCATGATTATAACAACAACGACTATGATTATAACAACCACGACTATGATTATAACAACCACGACCATGATTATAACAACCACGACCATGATTATAACAACCACGACCATGATTATAACAACAACGACTATGATTATAACAACCACGACCATGGTTATAACAACCACGACAATGATGATAACAACCACGACTATGATTATAACAACCACGACCATGATTATAACAACAACGACTATGATTATAATAACCACGACCATGATTATAACAACCACGACCATGATTATAACAACCACGACCATGATTATAACAACCACGACCATGATTATAACAACCACGACCATGATTATAACAACCACGACATTATATAACAACCACGACCATGATTATAACAACCACGACCATGATTATAACAACCACGACCATGATTATAACAACCACGACCATGATTATAACAACCACGACCATGATTATAACAACCACGACCATGATTATAACAACCACGACCATGATTATAACAACCACGACTATGATTATAACAACCACGACCATGATTATAACTACCACGACCATGATTATAACAACCACGACCATGATTATAACAACCACGACCATGATTATAACAACAACGACTATGATTATAACAACCACGACTATGATTATAACAACCACGACCATGATTATAACAACCACGACCATGATTATAACAACCACGACCATGATTATAACAACAACGACTATGATTATAACAACCACGACGACCATGGTTATAACAACCACGACAATGATGATAACAACCTCGACTATGATTATAACAACCACGACCATGATTATAACAACAACGACTATGATTATAATAACCACGACCATGAATATAACAACCACGACCATGGTTATAATAACCACGACCAAGATTATAACAACCACGACCATGATTATAACAACCAGACCATGATTATAACAACCACGACAATGACAATAACAACCACGACCATGATTATAACAACCACGACCATGATTATAACAACCACGACCATGATTATAACAACCACGACTATGATTATAACAACCACGACATGATTATAACAACCACGACCATGATTATAACAACCACGACCATGATTATAACAACCACGACCATGAGTATAACAACAACGACTATGATTATAACAACCACGACCATGATTATAACAACCACGACCATGATTATAACAACCACGACTATGATTATAACAACCACGACCATGATTATAACAACCACGACCATGATTATAACAACCACGACCATGATTATAACAACCACGACCATGATTATAACAACCACGACCATGATTATAACAACGACTATGATTATAACAACCACGACCATGATTATAACAACCACGACTATGATTATAACAACCACGACCATGATTATAACAACCACGACCATGATTATAACAACCACGACATGATTATAACAACCACGACTATGATTATAACAACCACGACCATGATTATAACAACCACGACCATGATTATAACAACCACGACTATGATATAACAACCACGACCATGATTATAACAACCACGACTATGATCATAACAACCACGACCATGAATATAACAACCACGACCATGATTATAACAACCACGACTACGATTATAACAACCACGACCATGATTATAACAACCACGACTATGATTATAACAACCACGACCATGATTATAACAACCACGACATGATTATAACAACCACGACTATGATTATAACAACCACGACTATGATTATAACAACCACGACCATGATTATAACAACCACGACCATGATTATAACCACGAATATATTAACAACCACGACCATGATTATAACAACCACGACCATGATTATAACAACCACGACTATGATTATAACAACCACGACCATGATTATAACAACCACGACCATGATTATAACAACCACGACCATGATTATAACAACCACGACCATGATTATAACAACCACGACTATGATTATAACAACCACGACCATGATTATAACAACCACGACCATGATTATAACAACCACGACCATGATTATAACAACCACGACTATGATTATAACAACCACGACCATGATTATAACAACCACGACAATGATTATAACAACCACGACTATGATTATAACAACCACGACCATGATTATAACAACAACGACTATGATTATAACAACCACGACCATGA
Source organism: Homarus gammarus (assembly GCA_958450375.1). Classification (NCBI taxonomy): domain Eukaryota; kingdom Metazoa; phylum Arthropoda; class Malacostraca; order Decapoda; family Nephropidae; genus Homarus; species Homarus gammarus. The sequence goes on along the minus strand of CAUDMG010002410.1, from coordinate 1,435,593 downwards.
TTATAACAACCACGACCATGATTATAACAACCACGACAATGATAATAACAACCACGACCATGATTATAACAACCACGACCATGATTATAACAACCACGACCATGATTATAACAACCACGACTATGATTATAACAACCACGACCATGATTATAACAACCACGACCATGATTATAACAACCACGAATATGATTAAACAACCACGACCATGATTATAACAACAACGACTATGATTATAACAACCACGACTATGATTATAACAACCACGACCATGATTATAACAACCACGACCATGATTATAACAACCACGACAATGATTATAACAACCACGACCATGATTATAACAACCACGACCATGATTATAACAACCACGACTATGATTATAACAACCACGACCATGATTATAACAACCACGACCATGATTATAACAACCACGACTACGATTATAACAACCACGACCATGATTATAACAACCACGACCATGATTATAACAACCACGACCATGATTATAACAACCACGACCATGATTATAACAACAACGACTATGATTATAACAACCACGACTATGATTATAACAACCACGACCATGATTATAACAACCACGACCATGATTATACAACCACGACCATGATTATAACAACCACGACTATGATTATAACAACCACGACCATGATTATAACAACCACGACAATGATGATAACAACCACGACTATGATTATAACAACCACGACCATGATTATAACAACCACGACTATGATTATAACAACCACGACCATGAATATAACAACCACGACCATGATTATAACAACCACGACCATGATATAACAACCACGACCATGATTATAACAACCAGACCATGATTATAACAACCACGACATGATTATAACAACCACGACCATGATTATAACAACCACGACCATGATTATAACAACCACGACTATGATTATAACAACCACGACTATGATTATAACAACCACGACCATGATTATAACAACCACGACCATGATTATAACAACCACGACCATGATTATAACAACACGACTATGATTATAACAACCACGACCATGATTATAACAACCACGACCATGATTATAACAACCACGACCATGATTATAACAACCACGACTATGATTATAACAACCACGACCATGATTATAATACCACGACCATGATTATAACAACCACGACCATGATTATAACAACCACGACAATGATTATAACAACCACGACCATGATTATAACAACGAAGACCAAGATTATAACAACCACGACCATGAATATAACAACCACGACATGATTATAACAACCACGACCATGATTATAACAACCACGACCATGATTATAACAACCACGACTATGATTATAACAACCACGACTATGATTATAACAACCACGACCATGATTATAACAACCACGACCATGATTATAACAACCACGACCATGATTATAACAACCACGACCATGATTATAACAACCACGACCATGATTATAACAACCACGACTATGATTATAACAACCACGACCATGATTATAACAACCACGACCATGATTATAACAACCACGACTATGATTATAACAACCACGACTATGATTATAACAACCACGAATATGATTATACACATCACAACGATGATTATAACAACACGACCATGAATATAACAACCACGACCATGATTATAACAACCACGACTATGATTATAACAACCACGACCATGATTATAACAACCACGACGATGATTATAACAACCACGACATGATTATAACAACCACGACCATGATTATAACAACCACGACTATGATTATAACAACCACGACATTGATTATAACAACCACGACCATGATTATAACAACCACGACCATGATTATAACAACCACGACCATGATTATAACAACCACGACCATGATTATAACAACCACGACCATGATTATAACAACCACGACCATGATTATAACAACCACGACCATGATTATAACAACCACGACCATGATTATAACAACCACGACCATGATTATAACAACCACGACTATGATTATAACAACCACGACCATGATTATAACAACACGACTATGATTATAACAACCACGACCATGAATATAACAACCACGACCATGATTATAACAACCACGACTACGATTATAACAACCACGACTATGATTATAACAACCACGACCATGATTATAACAACCACGACTATGATTATAACAACCACGACCATGATTATAACAACCACGACCATGATTATAACAACCACGACTATGATTATAACAACCACGACCATGATATAACAACCACGACCATGATTATAACAACCACGACTATGATTATAACAACCACGACCATGATTATAACAACCACGACCATGATTATAACAACCACGACCATGATTATAACAACCACGACCATGATTATAACAACCACGACAATGATTATAACAACCCTCGACCATGATGAAAACAACCACGACTATGATTATAACAACCACGACCATGATTATAACAACAATGGCTATGATTATAATAACCACGACCATGAATATAACAACCACGACCATGGTTATACCAACCACGACTACGATTATAATAACCACGACTATGATTAAAACAACCACGACCATGATTATAACAACCACGACTAGGGTTATAACAACCACGACCATGATTATAGCAACAACGACCATGATTCTAAGAACCACGACTATGATTATAACAACCACGATCATGAATATAACAACCACGACCATGATTATAAAATGCACAAATATAATTATAACAACCACGACCACGATTATAACAACCACGACCATGATTATAACAACAAGACCATAATTAAAACAACCACGACTATGATTATAACAACCACGACAATGATTATAACAACCACGACCATGATTATAACAACCACGACTATGATTATAACAACCCGACCATGATTGTAACAACAACGACTATGATTATAACAACCACGACCATGGTTATAACAACCAGGACAATGATTACAACAACCACGACCAAAACTATACCAACCACGACTATGATTATAACAACCACGACCATTTTTATAACAACCACGACGAATGATTATAAACACGAATAACAACCACGACCATGATTATAACAAACACGACCATGATCAAAACAACCACGACTATGATTATAGCAACCACGACCATGATTATAACAACCACGACTATGATCATAACAACCACGACCATGAATATAACAACCACGACCATGTTTATAACAACCACGACTACGATTATAACAACCACGACCATGATTATACCAACCACGACTATGATCTTAACAACCACGACCATGAATATAACAACCACGAACATGTTTATAACAACCACGACTACGATTATAACAACCACGACCATGATTATAACAACATCGACTATGATAATAACAACCACGACACTGGTTATAACAACCACGACAATGATGATAACAACCTCGTCTATGATAATAACAACCACGACTATGATTATAACACCCACGACCATGATTATAACAACCACGAGTATGATTATAACAACCACGACCATTTTTATAACAACCACGACCATGATTATAACCACGAATATGATTAAACAACCACGACCATGATTATAACAAACACGACCATGATCAAAACAACCACGACTATGATTATAGCAACCACGACTATGATTATAACAAACACGACCATGATTACAACAACCACGACCATGATTATAACAACAACGACTATGATTATGACAACCACAACTATGATTATAACAACCACGACCATGATTATAACAACCACGACCATGATTATAACAACCACGACCATGATTATAACAACCACGACCATGATTATAACAACAACGACTATGATTATAACAACCACGACCATGATTATAACAACCACGACCATGATTATAACAACCACGACTATGATTATAACAACCACAACCATGATTATAACAACCACGACTATGATTATAATAATCACGACGATGATCATAACAATCACGACCATGAATATAACAACGACGACTATGATTATAACAACCACGACGATGATTATAACAACAATGGCTACGATTATATTAACCACGATATGATTATAACAACCACGACCATGATTATAACAACCACGACCATGATTATAACAACCACGACCATGATTATAACAACCACGACCATGATTATAACAACCACGACTATGATTATAACAACCACGACCATGAATATAACAACCACGACATGATTATAACAACCACGACTATGATTATAACAACCACGACCATGATTATAACAACCACGACCATGATTATAACAACCACGACCATGATTATAACAACCACGACTATGATTATAACAACCACGACCATGATTATAACAACCACGACTATGATTATAACAACCACGACCATGATTATAACAACCACGACTATGATCATAACAACCACGACCATGAATATAACAACCACGACCATGTTTATAACAACCACGACAACGATTATAACAACCACGACCATCATTATAACAACCACGACTATGATTATAACAACCACGACCATGATTATAACAACCACGACAATGATGATAACAACCACGACTATGATTATAACAACCACGACTATGATTATAACAACCACGACCATGATTATAACAACCACGACCATGATTATAACAACCACGACTATGATTATAACAACCACGACCATGATTATAACAACCACGACCATGATTATAAACCACGACATGATAAACAACCACGACCATGATTATAACAACCACGACCATGATTATAACAACCACGACTATGATTATAACAACCACGACCATGATTATAACAACCACGACTATGATCATAACAACCACGACCATGAATATAACAACCACGACCATGATTATAACAACCACGACTATGATTATAACAACCACGACCATGATTATAACAACCACGACTATGATTATAACAACCACGACTATGAATATAACAACCACGACCATGATTATAACAACCACGACTATGATTATAACAACCACGACCATGATTATAACAACCACGACAATGATTATAACAACCACGACTATGATTATAACAACCACGACTATGATTATAACAACCACGACCATGATTATAACAACCACGACTATGATTATAACAACCACGACCATGATTATAACAACCACGACCATGATTATAACCACGACTATGATTAAACAACCACGACCATGATTATAACAACCACGACCATGATTATAACAACCACGACTATGATTATAACAACCACGACCATGATTATAACAACCACGACTATGATTATAACAACCACGACCATGATTATAACAACCACGACCATGATTATAACAACCACGACTATGATTATAACAACCACGACCATGATTATAACAACCACGACCATGATTATAACAACCACGACCATGATTATAACAACCACGACCATGATTATAACAACAACGACTATGATTATAACAACCACGACTATGATTATAACAACCACGACCATGATTATAACAACCACGACCATGATTATAACAACCACGACCATGATTATAACAACCACGACCATGATTATAACAACCACGACCATGATTATAACAACCACGACAATGATATAACAACCACGACCATGATTATAACAACCACGACCATGATTATAACAACCACGACTATGATTATAACAACCACGACTATGATTATAACAACCACGACCATGATTATAACAACCACGACCATGATTATAACAACCACGACCATGATTATAACAACCACGACTATGATTATAACAACCACGACCATGATTATAACAACCACGACCATGATTATAACAACCACGACCATGATTATAACAACCACGACCATGATTATAACAACACGACTATGATTATAACAACCACGACCATGATTATAACAACCACGACCATGATTATAACAACCACGACATGATTATAACAACCACGACCATGATTATAACAACAACGACTATGATTATAACAACCACGACCATGATTATAACAACCACGACATGATTATAACAACCACGACTATGATTATAACAACCACGACCATGATTATAACAACAACGACTATGATTATAACAACCACGACCATGATTATAACAACCACGACCATGATTATAACAACCACGACCATGATTATAACAACCACGACCATGATTATAACAACCACGACCATGATTATAACAACCACGACTATGATTATAACAACCACGACCATCATTATAACAACCACGACCATGATTATAACAAACACGACCATGATTAAAACAACCACGACCATGATTATAACAACCACGACCATGATTATAACAACCACGACCATGATTATAACAACCACGACTATGATTATAACAACCACGACCATGATTATAACACACGACTATGATTATAACAACCACGACCATGATTATAACAACCACGACTATGATTATAACAACCACGACCATGATTATAACAACCACGACCATGATTATAACAACCACGACCATGATTATAACAACCACGACCATGATTATAACAACCACGACGAATGATCATAACAACCACGACCATGATTATAACAACCACGACCATGATTATACAACCACGACTATGATTATAACAACCACGACCATGATTATAACAACCACGACCATGATTATAACAACCACGACTATGATTATAACAACCACGACCATGAATATAACAACCACGACCATGATTATAACAACCACGACTACGATTATAACAACCACGACTATGATTAAAACAACCACGACCATGATTATAACAACCACGACTATGATTATAACAACCACGACCATGATATAACAACCACGACTATGATTATAACAACCACGACGATGATTATAACAACCACGACTATGATTATAACAACCACGACCATGATTATAACAACACGACCATGATTATAACAACCACGACTATGATTATAACAACCACGACCATGATTATAACAACCACGACCATGATTATAACAACCAAGACCATGATTATAACAACCACGACCATGATTATAACAACCACGACTATGATTATAACAACCACGACCATGATTATAACAACCACGACCATGATTATAACAACCACGACCATGATTATAACAACACGACTATGATTATAACAACCACGACCATGATTATAACAACCACGACTATGATTATAACAACCACGACCATGATTATAACAACCACGACCATGATTATAACAACCACGACTATGATTATAACAACCACGACCATGATTATAACAACCACGACCATGATTATAACAACCACGACTATGATTATAACAACCACGACTATGATTAAAACAACCACGACCATGATTATAACAACCACGACTATGATTATAACAACCACGACCATGATTATAACAACCACGACCATGATTATAACAACCACGACCATGATTATAACAACCACGACCATGATTATAACAACCACGACCATGATTATAACAACCACGACCATGATTATAACAACCACGACCATGATTATAACAACCACGACATGATTATAACAACCACGACTATGATTATAACAACCACGACCATGATTATAACAACCACGACCATGATTATAACAACCACGACATGATTATAACAACACGACTATGATTATAACAACCACGACCATGATTATAACAACCACGACCATGATTATAACAACCACGACCATGATTATAACAACCACGACCATGATTATAACAACCACGACCATGATTATAACAACCACGACTATGATTATAACAACCACGACCATGATTATAACAACACGACTATGATTATAACAACCACGACCATGATTATAACAACCACGACAATGATTATAACAACCACGACTATGATTATAACAACCACGACTATGATTATAACAACCACGACTATGATTATAACAACCACGACCATGATTATAACAACCACGACCATGATTATAACAACCACGACCATGATTATAACAACCACGACCATGATTATAACAACCACGACCATGATTATAACAACCACGACATGATCATAACAACCACGACTATGATTATAACAACCACGACCATGATTATAACAACCACGACTATGATTATAACAACCACGACTATGATTATAACAACCACGACCATGATTATAACAACCACGACCATGATTATAACAACCACGACCATGATTATAACAACCACGACTATGATTATAACAACCACGACCATGATTATAACAACCACGACCATGATTATAACAACCACGACCATGATTATAACAACCACAGATATGATTATAACAACCACGACCATGATTATAACAACCACGACCATGATTATAACAACCACGACCATGATTATAACAACCACGACCATGATTATAACAACCACGACCATGATTATAACAACCACGACTATGATTATAACAACCACGACCATGATTATAACAACCACGACCATGATTATAACAACCACGACCATGATTATAACAACCACGACCATGATTATAACAACACAGACTATGATTATAACAACCACGACTATGATTATAACAACCACGACCATGATTATAACAACCACGACCATGATTATAACAACCACGACCATGATTATAACAACCACGACCATGATTATAACAACCACGACCATGATTATAACAACCACGACCATGATTATAACAACCACGACCATGATTATAACAACCACGACCATGATTATAACAACCACGACTATGATTATAACAACCACAACCATGATTATAACAACCACGACTATGATTATATTAATCACAACGATGATCATAACAATCACGACCATGAATATAACAACCACGACCATGTTTATAACAACCGCGACTACGATTATAACAACCACGACCATGATTATAACAACTACGACGATGATTATAACAACCACGAACATGATTATAACAACCACGACCATGAGTATAACAACCACGACTATGATTATAACAACCACGATCATGATTATAACAGCAACGACCATGATTATAACAACCACGACCATGATTATAACAACCACAACCATGATTATAACAACCACGACCATTATTATAACAACCACGACCATGATTATAACAACCACAACCATGATTATAACAACCACGACCATGATTATAATAACCTCGACCATGATTATAACAACCCTCGACCATGATGAAAACAACCACGACTATGATTATAACAACCACGACCATGATTATAACAACAATGGCTATGATTATAATAACCACGACCATGAATATAACAACCACGACCATGGTTATACCAACCACGACTACGATTATAATAACCACGACTATGATTAAAACAACCACCACCATGATTATAACAACCACGACTAGGGTTATAACAACCACGACCATGATTATAGCAACAACGACCATGATTCTAAGAACCACGACTATGATTATAACAACCACGATCATGAATATAACAACCACGACCATGATTATAAAATGCACAAATATAATTATAACAACCACGACCACGATTATAACAACCACGACCATGATTATAACAACAAGACCATAATTAAAACAACCACGACTATGATTATAACAACCACGACAATGATTATAACAACCACGACCATGATTATAACAACCACGACTATGATTATAACAACCACGACCATGATTATAACAACCACGACTATGATTATAACAACCACGACCAATGATTATAACAACCACGACTATGATTATAACAACCACGACCATTTTTATAACAACCACGACGAATGATTATAACAACCACGACGATGATTATAAACACGAATATGATTAAACAACCACGACCATGATTATAACAACCACGACCATGATTATAACAACCACGACTATGATCATAACAACCACGACCATGAATATAACAACCACGACCATGTTTATAACAACCACGACTACGATTATAACAACCACGACCATGATTATACCAACCACGACTATGATCTTAACAACCACGACCATGAATATAACAACCACGAACATGTTTATAACAACCACGACTACGATTATAACAACCACGACCATGATTATAACAACATCGACTATGATAATAACAACCACGACACTGGTTATAACAACCACGACAATGATGATAACAACCTCGTCTATGATAATAACAACCACGACTATGATTATAACACCCACGACCATGATTATAACAACCACGAGTATGATTATAACAACCACGACCATTTTTATAACAACCACGACCATGATTATAACCACGAATATGATTAAACAACCACGACCATGATTATAACAAACACGACCATGATCAAAACAACCACGACTATGATTATAGCAACCACGACTATGATTATAACAAACACGACCATGATTACAACAACCACGACCATGATTATAACAACAAAGACTATGATTATGACAACCACAACTATGATTATAACAACCACGACCATGATTATAACAACCACGACCATGATTATTACAACCACGACCATGATTATAACAACCACGACCATGATTATAACAACAACGACTATGATTATAACAACCACGACCATGGTTATAACAACCACGACCATGATTATAACAACCACGACTATGATTATAACAACCACAACCATGATTATAACAACCACGACTATGATTATAATAATCACGACGATGATCATAACAATCACGACCATGAATATAACAACGACGACCATGATTATAACAACCACGACGATGATTATAACAACCACGAACATGATTATAACAACCACGACCATGAGTATAACAACCACGACTATCATTATAACAACCACGATCATGATTATAGCAGCAACGACCATGATTATAACAACCACGACCATGATTATAACAACCACAACCATGATTATAACAACCAAGACCATGATTATAACAACCACGACCATGATTACAACAACCACAGATATGATTATGACAACCACGATCATGATTATAATAACCTCGACCATGATTATAACATCCACGACTATGATTATAACAACCACGACCATGGTTATAACAACAATGGCTATGATTATAATAACCATGCTCATCAATATAACAACCACGACCATGATTATAACAACCACGACTACGATTATAACAACCACGACTATGATTATAACAACCACGACCATGATTATAACAACCACGACTATGATTATAACAACCACGACCATGATTATAACAACCACGACCATGATTATAACAACCACGACTATGATTATAACAACCACGACATGATTATAACAACCACGACCATGATTATAACAACCACGACTATGATTATAACAACCACGACCATGATTATAACAACCACGACCATGATTATAACAACCACGACCATGATTATAACAACCACGACTATGATTATAACAACCACGACCATGATTATAACAACCACGATATGATTATAACAACCACGACCATGATTATAACAACCACGACTATGATTATAACAACCACGACCATGAATATAACAACCACGACCATGTTTATAACAACCACGACAACGATTATAACAACCACGACCATCATTATACCAACCACGACTATGATTATAACAACCACGACCCTGGTTATAACAACCACGACAATGATGATAACAACCTCGTCTATGATTATAACAACCACAACTATGATTATAACAACCACGACCATGATTATAACAGACACGACCATCATTATACCAACCACGACTATGATTATAACAACCACGACCATTTTCATAACAACCACGACCATGATTATAACCACGAATATGACTAAACAACCACGACCATGATTACAACAAACACGACCATGATCAAAACAACCACGACTATGATTATTGCAACCACGACCATGATTATAACAACCACGACTATGATCATGACAACCACGACCATGAATATAACAACCACGACCATGTTTATAACAACCACGACTACGATTATAACAACCACGACCATGATTATAACAACCACGACTATGATCACAACAACCACGACTATGAATAAAACAACCACGACCATGTTTATAACAACAATGACTATGATTATAACAACCACGACCCTGGATATAACAACCACAACAATGATGATAACAACCTCGACTATGATTATAACAACCACGACTATGATTATAACAACCACGACCATGATTATAACAACCACGAATATGATTATAACAACCACGACCATTTTTATAACAACCACGACCATGATTATAACCACGAATATGATTAAACAACCACGACCATGATTATAACAAACACGACCATGATCAAAACAACCACGACTATGATTATTGCAACCACGACCATGATTATAACAACCAAAACTATGATTATAACAACCACGACCATGAATATATCAACCACGACCATGTTTATAACAACCACGACTACGATTATAACAACCACGACCATGATCATAACAACCACGACCATGATTATATCAACCACGACCATGATTATAACAACCCCGACCATGATTATAACAACAACGACTATGATTATAACAACCACGACTATGATTATAACAAACACGACCATGATTATAACAACCACGACCATGATTATAACATCCACGACCATGATTATAACAACCACGAAAATGATTATAACAACCACGACCATGATTATAACAACCACGACAATGTCAATAACAACCACGACCATGATTATAACAACCACGACCATGATTATAACAACAACGACTATGATTATAACAACCACGACTATGATTATAACAACCACGACCATGATTATAACAACCACGACCATGATTATAACAACCACGACCATGATTATAACAACCACGACTATGATTATAACAACCACGACCATGATTATAACAACCACGACCATGATTATAACAACCACGACCATGATTATAACAACCACGACCATGATTATAACAACAACGACTATGATTATAACAACCACGACCATGATTATAACAACCACGACCATGATTATAACAACCACGACAATTGATTATAACAACCACGACCATGATTATAACAACAACGACTATGATTATAACAACCACGACCATGATTATAACAACCACGACCATGATTATAACAACCACGACTATGATTATAACAACCACGACCATGATTATAACAACCACGACTATGATTATAACAACCACGACCATGATTATAACAACCACGACCATGATTATAACAACCACGACCATGATTATAACAACCACGACCATGATTATAACAACCACGATAATGATTATAACAACCACGACTATGATTATAGCAACCACGCTCATCAATATAACAACCACGACCATGATTATAAAAAACACGACCATAATTAAAACAACCACGACCATGATTATAACAACCATGACCATGATTATAACAACCACCACCATGATTATAACAATCACGACTATGATTATAACAACCACGACCATGTTATAACAACGACTATCATTATAACAACCACGACCATGATTATAACAACAACGACTATGATTATAACAACCACGACCATGATTATATCAACCACGACCATGATTATAACAACCACGACCATGTTTATAACAACCACGACCATGATTATAACTACCACGACGAAGATCATGACAACCACGACCATGATTATAACAACCACGACCATCATTATACCAACCACGACTATGATTATAACAACCACGACCACAATTATAACAACCACGACCATGATTATAACAACCACGAATATGAGTATAACAACCACGACCGTGAATACAACAACCACGACCATGGTTATAACAACCACGACTGCGATTATAACAACCACGACTATGATTAAAACAACCACGACCATGATTATAACAACCACGAGTATGATTATAACAACCACGACCATGACTAAAACAACCACGACTATGATTATAACAACCACAACGATGATCATAACAACCGCGACTATGATTATAACAACAACGACCATGATTATAGCAAACACGACCATGATTCTAACAACCACGACTATGATTATAGCAACCACGATCATGATTATAACAACCACGACCATGATTATAACAACCAAGACCATGATTATAGCAATCACGACCATGATTATAACAACCACGGATATGATTATAACAACCACGACCAAAGAATATAATAACCACGAACATGATTATAACATCCTCGACCATGATTAGAACAACATGACTAAGATTATAGCAACCACGACCATGATTATAACAACAACGACTATGATCATAACTACCACGACCATGGTTATAACAACCACAACCATGATTATAACAACCACGACTATGATTATAACAACCACGACCATGATTATAACAACCATGACTATGATTATAACAACAACGACTATGATTTTAACAACCACGACTATGATTAAAACAACCACGACTATGATTATAACAACCACGATTATGATTATGACAACCACGACCAAGAATATAACAACCACGACCATGATTATAAAAAACACAACCATGATTATAACAACCGCGACCATGATTATAACAACCACGATCATGAGTATAAAAACCACGACTATGATTATAACAACCATGACCATGATTATTACAAACACGACTAATAATTAAAACAACCACGACTATGATTATAACAACCACGCTCATCAATATAACAACCACGACCCTGATTATAAAATGCACAAATATAATTATAACAACAACGACTATGATTATAACAACCACGCTCATCAATATAACAACCACGACCATGATTATAACAAACACGAACATAAATAAAACAACCACGACAATGAATATAACAACCTCGACCATGATTATAACAACCAGGGAGTATGATTATAACAACCACGACCATGATTATAACAACAACGACTATGATTATAACAACCACGACCATGGTTATAACAATCACGACAATGATGATAACAACCTCGACTATGATTATAACAAAAACGACTAAGATTATAACAACCACGATGATGATTATAGCAACCACGACCATGATTATACAAACCACGACTATGATTATAACAACCACGACCATGATTATAACAACCACGACCATGATTATAACAACCCACGACCATGATTATAACAACCACGACCATGATTATAACAACCACAACCATGATTATAACAACCACGACCATGATCATAACAAAAACGACCATAATTAAAACAACCACGACAATGATTATAACAACCACGGCCATGATTATAACAACCACGACCATGATTATAACAACCACGACCATGATTATAACAACCACGACCATGATTATAACAACCACGACCATGATTATAACAACCACAACCATATTTATAACAACCACGACCATGATTATAACAACCACGACCATGATTATAACAACCACAACCATGATTATAACAACCCCGACCATGATTCTTTCAACCACGACTAATATAATAACAACCACGACCATGAATATAACAACATCAGCTATGATTAAAATAACTACGACCATGAATATAACAACTACGACCATGGTTATAACAACCACGACTACGATTATAATAACCACGACTATGATTAAAACAACCACCACCATGATTATAACAACCACGACTATCATTATAACAACCACGCTCATCAATATAACAACCACGACCATGATTATAACATACACGACCATAATTAAGACAACCACGATAATGATTATAACAACCACGACCCTGAATATAACAACCACGACCATGATTATAAAAACCACGAGTATGATTATAACAACCACGATCATGACTATACCAACCACGACTATGATTATAACAACCACGATCATGATTATAACAACCACGACCATGATTATAAAATCCACAAATATAATTATAACAACCACGACCACGATTATAACACTCACGACCATGATTATATCAACCACGCCTATGATTAAAACAACCACGGCCATGATTATAAGAACCACGATTATGATTATAACAACCACGACAATGATTATAACAACCACGACCATGATTATATAAACACGACCATGATTATAACAACCGCGACCATGATTATAACAACCACGACTCTGATTATAACAACCACGACCATGATTATAACAACCACGACCATGATTATATCAACCACGACTATGATTAAAACAACCACAACCATGATTATTACAACCACGAATATGATTATAACAACAACGACTATGATTATAACAACCACGACCCTGATTATAACAACAACGACTATGATTATAACAACCACGACCGTCAATATAACAACCACGACCATGGTTATAACAACCACGACTACGATTATAACAACCACGACTATGATTAAAACAACCACGACCATGATTATAAAAACCCCGACTATGATCATAACAACCACGACCATGACTATAACAACCACGACTATGATTATAACAACCACAACGATGATCATAACAACCACGACTATTATTATAACAACAACGACCATGATTGTAGCAACCTCGACCATGATTCTAACAACCACGACTATGATTATAAAAACCACGATCATGATTATAACAACCACGACCATGATTATAAAATTCACAAATATAATTATAACAACCACGACCAGATTATAACACTCACGACCATGATTATAACAACCACGACTATGATTATAACAATCACGACTATGATCATAACAGCCACGACTATGATTATAACAACCACAACCATGATTATAACAACCTCGACTATGATTATAACAACCACGACTATGAATAAAACAACCACGACCATGATTATAACAACCACGATTATGATTATAACAACCACGACCATGATTATAACAACCACGACCATGATTATAAAAAACACGACCATAATTATAACAACCACGACTATGATTATAACAACCACGACTATGATTATAACAACCACGACCATGATTATAAAATCCAAGAATATGATTATAACAACCATGACCATGATTATAACAACCATGACTATGATTGTAACAACCAGGACCATGATTATAACAACCACAACCATGATTATAACAACCACGGCTATGATTATAACAACAACGACTATGATTATAACAACCACGACCATGATTATAACAACCACGACCATGATTATAACAACCACAACCATGATTATAACAACCACGACCATGATTATAACAACCACGACAATGATTATAACAACCACGACTATGATTAAAACAACCACGACTTTGATTATAACAACCACGACCATGATTATAACAACAACGACTATGATTATAACAACCACGACCGTGAATATAACAACCACGACCATGGTTATAACAACCACGACTACGATTATAACAACCACGACTATGATTAAAACAACCACGACCATGATTATAACAACCACGACTATGATTATAACAACCACGACCATGACTATAACAACCACGACTTTGATTATAACAGCCACGATCATGATTATAACAACCACGACCACGATTATAACACTCACGACCATGATTATTATAACCACGACTATGATTATAGCAACCACGACTATGATCATAATAACCACGACTATGATTATAACAACCACATCCATGATTATAACAACCAACACTATGATAATAACAACCACGACTATGATTAAAACAACCACGACCATGATTATAACAATCACGATTATAATTATAACAACCACGACTATGATTATAACAACCACGACCATGATTATAAAACAACCACGACCATGATTATAACAACCGCGACCATGATTATAACAACCACGACTCTGATTATAACAACCACGACTATGATTATAACAACCACGCTCATCAATATAACAACCACGACCCTGATTATAAAATGCAGAAATATAATTATAACAACCACGACCACGATTATAACAACCATGAGCATGATTATAACAAACACGACTAATAATTAAAACAACCACGACTATGATTATAACAACCACGCTCATCAATATAACAACCACGACCATGATTATAAAATGCACAAATATAATTATAACAACCACGACCACGATTATAACAACCACGACCATGATTATAACAAACACGACCATAATTAAAACAACCTCGACTATGATTATAACAACCATGCTCATCAATATAACAACCACGACCCTGATTATATAATGCAGAAATATAATTATAACAACCACGACCACGATTATAACAACCACGACCATGATTATAACAAACACGACCATAATTAAAACAACCATGACTATGATTATAACAACCACGACCATGATTATAACAACCACGACCATGAATATAACAACCACGACCATGATAATAAGATCCACTACCATGATTATAACAACCAAGACGATGATCATAACAACCACGACTATGATTATAACAACCAGGACCATGATTATAACAACCACGACTATGATTATAACAACCACGACCATGATTATAACAACTACGACTATGATTACAACAGCCACAACCATGATTATAACAACCACGACAATGATTATAACAACCACGACTATGATTATAACAACCACGACTATGATTATAACAACCACGACGATGATTATAACAACCACGACTATGATTATAACAACCACTACTATGATCGTAACCATTACTATGATTATAACAACCCCGACCATGATTATAACAACCACGACCATGATTATAACAACCACGACCATGATTACAACAAACACGACTATGATTTTAACAACCGCGACTATGAGTATAACAACCACGACCATGATTATAACAACCACGATCATGATTATAATAACTACAACCATGATTATAACAACCACGATCTAAGATTATAGCGGCCACGACTTTGATTATAACAACCACGACCATGATTATAACAGCCACGACCATGATTTTAACAACCACGACTATGATTATAACACCACGACCATGGCTATAGCAACCACGAATATGATTATAACAACCACGTCCATGATTAAACACTCACGACCATGATTATAAAAACCACGACTATGATTATAACAACCACTACTATGATCGTAACCATTACTATGATTACAACAACCCCGACCATGATTATAACATCCACGACCATGATTATAACAACCACGACCGTGATTATAACAACCATGACCATATGGAAACGATGTCGCTGTACCCTGTCAGCCGGACGGCGGTTGCGCACAAGGCAAGCGGGAGCGTTCGAACTTTTACCCCTTAGTAAACTATACCACCGGACTCGCCAACGGCTCACGATCACTTGTGTTAAGCTATATTACTGTAATTTGTGCTATGTTGCTGTAATAACATATGCTATAGTAACTTTTTACTGAACTTTATGCCATGTAAGCCTATAGTACTGCACTCTGTTATATGTTAATCTATACTACAATAATTTATACAATGTTAACCTATATACTGAATATGATAGGCTACATGTGATGTAATTCAGCATTCTCGTCTCTCAAGCGAGCGGACCTTGGTTTGATCCACGGGCAAGGTGAAACTATGGGCAAATTTCTTTACGTCATTTTCCTCTGTCTACCCAGCTGTAATTAGGAACCTGGATGCTTATCGATTTTCGGATCGTATTCTGGGGTATTGTTTATCGAGTGCAGTTGGCGAGTTGTCTGGTCTTCTCTGACTATTCGTTGACACTGGGCCATGCAGCTCGTTAACTTAGGGTGTGGTTGTTGTGTTGGTGACAGCTTCGACACCTTAAACAAATTCACGCCGAGGTGGCCCTTGGGCCGGCCATCCTTGTTACAAGAGGGGCATCCATTATTTTTATTATATTTTACTGTACTTGATGCCATGTTAGCCTATGTTACTGTACTTTATCATATGTTAATCCATATTCCTGCAGTTTATGCCGTGTTAACTTATATTACTGTACTCTATCCTATCTGTACTTAATGCAATGTTAACTTTGTTTATATATCTTTCGTATCAATATGCATAGTGTGTGATGTTGTCGTACACTTATTCTTATTCACAAAAGATTTATGAAGATGTTTTTAGGAAGATATTTTCTCACTTATATATTCATTGAAAAAAAATTTATAGTCAATTTGTATACAGTGTTGTAGAGAACTATAGTGCGTTCGAGCATGGTGGCAGGTCAATTCAGGTAGGTCTGTTTTCGAACCTGCTATTTTGAACCATGACCTTATAGCCTAAAATCCTAGAACATATTGCATATATATATATATATATATATATATATATATATTATATATATATATATATATATATAAATATATATATATATATACTGTATGCAAGTAAATCACTGTAGGTGCGCTGATCCAGGTATATTCTGATAACCACAAGGAAAAAGAAAACACGAAGTTCCCATGCGCTTTCGTGTAATTCACATCTTCAGGGGTGAGCACAGACTAAGGAGAAATACATAACAAGGCAAATATATATACAGTAGAGGAAGGTGAGATCAAGTCCACAATAGTTAAGTTGTTAGGTAGTGACCCTACTAATCTTCAAAAAGCACAGCAGCAGTCGGTAGTCAGGTCAGAGGGTAAGATGACCCAACCTTCTCACCTGGTTACAAATCTTCTTAATTACGAAAGTATCCAGTTTGTACATACCATTATTCAAATTCATGTTGACGGGTTCGGTATGTTTAATGAGACTGGATTCTATAATGTTCCTACTGTCAATTGAATTACAAGGTAATACTGAGGAGGCATTTATCCCAGTCAATGCAATACTTATTATCCCTCAAATGAACAAACAGAGCATTGGATTCCTGGCCTGTCCTAACACTATATTTATGTTGTTTAAGTCTAGTTTTCAAGATCTTTACCTGTCTGGCCTAAGTAAAATATATTACATTCCTTGCAAGGAACCTTATAAATGCAGCCACCTGTATTGTGAGGGGAGTTCTTGATTAACATTTGTTTAACAGTGCATGAGTTTTTAAATGCCACATTAACGTTCCAGGTTTTTAGTTATAAAGGAATTTGAGAGAATTTTTTGTGTAATGGTAATAGTAAGAGATTCTTATGGTCATGGGTGGGCTTGGGATCGGTTCTATAAAAAGATTTCTAAGTAATGTTCAAGCATTTGTCTATGAAAGATCTAGGGTATTTAAGGTTCAAGCCAATATTATAGATATATTTATATTCCTCATCAATGAATTCCAGGCTGCAAATTCTCAAAGCACGTAAAAACATTCATGAAACTACTGACTGTTTGACTCTAATATGGTGGGCAGAATATTAATGAGGGTATGAACACACATTAATAGGTTTTCTATAAATACTGAACTTAAAAGTGTTACCTATTCTGTGGATAAGACAGTCTAGGAATGGCAATTTACAGTCATGCTCAAGGTATAATGAACTATCTAGGAATGTTAAGAAAAATGTAAGGAAAGCAAAGAGAGACTATGAAGTCAAAATAGCAAGAGAATCCAAGGCGAGCCTAAAGGGATTTTTCCAGGTATATAGAACAAAAGTCAAGGACAAAGTTGGGCCTTAAAAGTTAGGGAGGGGAGAAGTGATAAATGGCAGTGGAGAAATAAGCAAGGCATTGAACAACTACTTATCAATTTTCACAGAAGAAAAATGCGAGGAAATTCCAGAGGTGGAACTGATATTTAAGGGAAAGGAAGAAGAGAAATTAAAGAATATCACTATCAGAAAAGAGGATGTTCTTCAGAGGATGAATAAACTAAAGAAGACAAAATCCCCAGGGCCGGATGAAATTTTCCCTCGGGTCTTGAAAGAGTGTAGGGAACAGACAAGCGGACCCCTCGTAAATTTATTTACAAAATCATTAGACACTGGAGTTGTGCCAGACTTGTGGAAACAGACAAATGTAGTACCCATATTCAAAAAGGGAGACAGAGCATCAGCGTCAAATTATCGGCCGATCAGTTTGACGTCACCAGTGGGGAAATTTATTGAATCAATTATAGCAGATAGCATCCGATCGCATCTAGAGAAACGCATATTAATCTACGATTCGCAACATGGGTTTACAAAGGGAAAATCTTGTCTAAAAAATCTGCTGACGTTTTTTACGAAAGTCGTCGAGGTTGTAGATAATGACGAAAATTACGATGTTATTTACTTAGACTTTAGCAAAGCATTTGACAGAGTACCACAGCATCAGAGGATTCTGAGAAAAATTAAGGCTCATGGTATCGAGGGGAAAGTTTTAAATTGGATAAAATCATGGCTCACTGATACAACGCAGAGGGTCAGCGTAGATGGTGTTAAATCTGAGTGGGGCCGTGTAACCAGTGGGGTTCCCCAGGGGTCAGTACTAGGCCCACTCTTGTTCATAATCTACATAAACGATCTAAATACTGGGATCAGCAGTGACATAAGCAAGTTTGAGGATGATACCAGAATAGGGCGGCAGATTAATTCAGGGCAGGATGCAAATGCATTACAGGAGGATCTAAATAAACTGCAGGGGTGGCCTGAAAAATGTCAAATGAAATTCAACACCAGCAAGTGCAGCGTACTTAATATTGGAAGAACAAATACTGACAATGTATACAGCTTTAACAACATCAACCTAGAGAAGTCGACTTGTGAAAGAGACCTAGGGGTACTTGTAAGCCGAGACCTACGGCCTAGAAAACAGTGCGTTAATGTTCGAAATAAGGCAAACAGAGTATTGGGTTTTATATCTAGAAGTGCAAGTAATAAGAGTGCAGAGGTCTTATTGCAACTATATCTTGCGCTAGTCAGGCCGCACCTCGATTATGCTGTTCAGTTCTGGTGCCCTTATTATGGAATGGATATCAATTCACTAGAGTCGGTACAACGAAGAATGACGAAAATGATTCCGGGACTTAAAAACCTTCCATATCAGGATAGGTTAAAGAAACTTAACTTGCATTCCCTAGAAAGACGAAGAGTGCTGGGAGATATGATGGAAGTATTGAAGTGGGTGAAAGGAATCAATAAAGGGGATATAGATAAAGTTCTTATACAATCCGAGCAGGATAGGACTCGGAGCAACGGATTTAAGTTGGATAAGTTTAGGTTTAGGAGGGAGATAGGAAGAAACTGGTTCACAAATAGGGTGGTGGACGAGTGGAACAAGCTTAGCAACTTTGTACTAAGTGCTGGAATTCTTGAAAGTTTCAAAAGGAGGCTCGATAGATTCATGGATGATAGAGAGTGGTAGTAACTCTCGACAGGAGCTGCCATGCACAGGCCAACCGGCCTATTGCAGACTCCCTATTTTCTTATGTTCTTATGTTTTAATTCCACAGTGAATTTCATCGAGGAGGCTAAGTTATTAAGTTGCGGCAGGAAAGCATTTAGGTACTCATTACATGGCCAGAAACATAATACAGCATCTACATATCTAAACCAGACTGCTGAAGGTGGTAAAATATTACTTAATAGTTTCTTTTCATAGAATTCCATATATAGGTTGCTTAATACTGGTGGGAGTGGATTACCCATTGCCATACCAAATTTTTGAGCATAATATTCTCCATTGAATTCAAATTTTCAATCCCTACTACATAGTTTGATGAGTTCGATGAAGTCGTCTTTCGAGACAGGCAGTGAAATATTATCCAGGGAATCTGTGAGGAACTCCAGTAAATCATCAACTGGGACTTTGTAAAGAGTGATGTTACATCAAAACTGACCAGTTTAAAATCATAATTAATGTGTAAGTTATTGAGTTTTCAACCAGATCCATATTATTCTTAATATTAGAGTCAGAAATGTTGCCAACTAGGGGATTTAGTAAAGAAACTAACCATTTAGATAATTTATAAGAGATTGACCCAACTGAGCTAATGATGGGTCTTGCTGGGATATTTGGCTTGTGGGTCTTGATTAAACCGTACTTGTATGGCTGTAGAGGGGACGTTGAAGTAAGATGTTTAATGACAGTAGCTTTGCCTCTACATACAGACTTAAGTTTTTTGTTGGACTGGGTGTTGACAGTGTTGAGAGGAATATTTATGAACTTAGAATATGTTGCAGCATCACCTTCCTCTACTGTATATATATTTGCCTTGTTATGTACTTCTCCTTAATCTGTACTCACCCCTGAAGATGTGAATTACACGAAAGCACTTGGGATTTTCGTGTTTTCTTTTCCCTTGTGGTTATCAGAATATATATACTGTATATATATATATATATATATATATATATATATATATATATATATATATATATATATATATATATATATATATATATATATATAAACATACAAGTATGTCTGTGTGTTTGTGTGTGTGTGTGTGTGTGTCCGCACGAGGATCCCGGAAACTACTTTACCGATCTGCAGTGATGATGGATGGTGTCATATATAGTGATGATGATTGGTGTTAAATTTAGTGATGATGGATGATGATGTAATATGTAGTTTGATGGATGTTGTTATATATAGTAATGATGGATGGTGTTATATGTAGTGATGATGAACGATGTTATATGTAGTGATGATGGATGATGTTATATGTAGTGTTGATGGATGTTGTTATATGTAGTGATGATGGGTGGTGTTATATGTAGTGATGTTGGATGGTGTTATATGTAGTGATGATGGATGATGTTATATGTAGTGATGATGGGTGGTGCTATATGTAGTGATGATTAGACAATAAAATAATACAACAGTTTAATGCTAAAAAAAATATACTTTGCTGTACCGTTGTAGTGAAAAACATGGTGGAACTTACATAAACCGTTAATGAACTATTGATGGAAGAAGAAGTTTTTGGGACTGAACAGTGAGACAATGTGGAGGTTCCCGGAGAGTGGCGTCCTACCATGGCCTAGCGAATGAGCCGCCCATCTGTTTGTGGGTGGGTTTGTTTGTTTGGTTGTTCCCACGAGACTCTTCTGAAACTACTTTACCGATCTGTAGTGATGATGGATGGTGTTACATGTATTGTTGATGGATGGTGTTATATGTAGTGATGATGGATGATGTTATATGTAGTGATGATGGGTGGTGTTATGTGTAGTGATGATGGATGGTTTTATATGTAGTGATGATGGATGTTGTTACATGTAGTAATGATAGATGATGTTATATGTAGTGATGATGGGTAGTGTTATATATAGTGATGATGGATGGTGTTATATGTAGTGATGATGGATGATGTTATAAGTAGTGATGATGGGTGGTGTTATATGTAGTGATGATGGATGATGTTATATGTAGTGATGATGGATGATGTTATATATAGTGATGATAGATGATGTTATATGTAGTGATGATGGGTGTTGTTATATGTAGTGATGATGGATGGTGTTATATATAGTGATGATGGATGGTGTTATATATAGTGATGATAGATGATGTTATATGGAGTGATGATAGGTGTTGTTATATGTAGTGATGATGGATGGTGTTATATGCAGTGATGATGGATGGTGTTATAGTAGTGATGATGGATGATGTTATATATAGTGATGATGGATGTTGTTATATGTAGTGATGATGGATGGTGTTATATGTAGTGATGGTCGATGATGTTATATGTAGTGATAATGGATGTTTTTATCTGTAGTGATGATTAGACAGTAAAATAATAACAGTTTAATGCTAAAAAAATATACTTTGCTGTACCGTTGTAGTGAAAAACATGGTGGAACTTACATACACCGTTAATGAACAATTGATGGAAGAAGAAGGTTTGGGGACTGAACACTGAACAGTGAGACAATGTAGATCCTCCCGGAGGGTGGCGTCCTACCATTGCCTAGGGAGGGCGGCGATTCTGCTAGTGTGTGTATATGTATATATATATATATATATATATATATATATATAGATATATATACTTCATTTTTAGTCCATTTAACACGCGGACTTTGAACATATAATCAACGACCTCACCAGCAAGGAATCGAACCCTCGACCTACTGGGTGTGACAAGGGAGCGCTTACCGGCTAGGCCACAAGGACACTAAAAGCAGTTCTAGACTCTGTTATGTTTCACACAAAGCCTGTTCATCGAGCTGATGGCGCCGTGAACCTCAATGGGAAACTGCCCGTGCCTCTTATGTGGTGTCAGTAGCATTTTACCCAATCCAGCTGGAATGAAACGCGAGGTACATATATATACTTCATTTTTAGTCCATTTAACACGCGGACTTTGAACATATAATCAACGACCTCACCAGCAAGGAATCGAACCCTCGACCTACTGGGTGTGACTAGGGAGCGCTTACCGGCTAGGCCACAAGGACACTAAAAGCAGTTCTAGACTCTGTTATGTTTCACACAAAGCCTGTTCATCGAGCTGATGGCGCCGTGAACCTCAATGGGAAACTGCCCGTGCCTCTTATGTGGTGTCAGTAGCATTTTACCCAATCCAGCTGGTATGAAACGCGAGGTACATATATATACTTCATTTTTAGTCCATTTAACACGCGGACTTTGAACATATAATCAACGACCTCACCAGCAAGGAATCGAACCCTCGACCTACTGGGTGTGACTAGGGAGCGCTTACCGGCTAGGCCACAAGGACACTAAAAGCAGTTCTAGACTCTGTTATGTTTCACACAAAGCCTGTTCATCGAGCTGATGGCGCCGTGAACCTCAATGGGAAACTGCCCGTGCCTCTTATGTGGTGTCAGTAGCATTTTACCCAATCCAGCTGGCATGAAACGCGAGGTACATATATATACTTCATTTTTAGTCCATTTAACACGCGGACTTTGAACATATAATCAACGACCTCACCAGCTGGTGAGGTCGTTGATTATATGTTCAAAGTCCGCGTGTTAAATGGACTAAAAATGAAGTATATATATGTACCTCGCGTTTCATGCCAGCTGGATTGGGTAAAATGCTACTGACACCACATAAGAGGCACGGGCAGTTTCCCATTGAGGTTCACGGCGCCATCAGCTCGATGAACAGGCTTTGTGTGAAACATAACATATATATATATATATATATATATATTTATTTATTTATTTTATTTTATTCTTTTTCTATTTTTTATTTTTTTTTGGTGATATGCTTTACCGAATGCCTTGATATATTTATTTATAAGTAAAACTATCGAGAAAATTGCAATGAAACTCTTGGTTAACTGCAGGATTTATTTAGTTCTAGTTAAAACAAAGATAATGGCAAATCATTCAGAATTCTCTTTGAGATTTTTAGGAAACTAAAAAAAAACTTTTGAAACAAAGTTTCTTCATAGTTGATGATGTTTTAAGTACAATTATATAATGCGACAAAACACTTGAACATTTTCAACCACTTTCTCTGCTACTAAGTTACATAGCTGTGAAATACAGGTGGGTGTAGGTGTAATGTCACTGGTGAGCGGTGGGGGTAAACTCTCACTGGTGGGTGGTGTGTGGTGTGGGTGTACTCTCACTGGTGGGTGGTGGGGGTGTACTCTCACTGGTGGGCGGTGAGTGGTGGGGGTGTACTCTCACTGGTGGGCGGTGAGTGGTAGGGGTGTACTCTCACTGGTGGGTGTTGGGAATGGACTCTCACTGGAGGGAGGTGGGCGGTAGGGGTGTACTCTCTCGTGTGGGTGGTGGGGGTGTACTCTCACTTGTGGATGGTGGGTGGTGGGGGTGTACTCTCACTGGTGGGTGGTGGGTGGTGGGGGTGTACTCTCACTGGTGGCTGGTGGGTGGTGGGGGTGTACTCTCACTGGTGGGTGGTGGGTGGTGTGGGTGTACTCTCACTGGTGGCTGGTGGGTGTACTCTCACTAGTGGCCGGTGGGTGATGGGGTTGTAATCTTACCGGTGGACGATGGGTGTTTTTTTCTTTTTCTTTTTTTTTTTTTAGAGAAAGGAGGGGTTAAAGAAGATTAGAGATTGGGGAAAGAAGTTATAGCTCGGAAATTGAAGAAATTTAGGAGGAGGTAACAGAGGGCGGACTGACCGCCTAGCTAAGCTAATGGTGTGTTAGGGTTGTGTCATGGGTTAGTTACTGTCTGTCGACATAGGCACTAGACAGCCTACCCGATCCCACATATGGATGTTTTAAGGGCCTTATTTCATATTCCGCCAACCCTACTGGCGGATGCTGGTCTAGGGAGGTTGTCTATTGCCTGGCTGTATAGATCGGGGGTTGGTAATGGACCTTTTGAGATTTGGTAACTTTTTGATAACCATGTATTGTTGTTGTCGTTATCTGGTGGGAGTCTTTGAAGGAGTTCTTGCACTGGCCGTTCTATCGTTTGCCAGACTTTGCTGGCCAGGGTGTGCAGCTGCTGGTAGATGGGTTTTATTCTCAGGTCTCTATGTATCTCGGCTGTGGTTCTGGTGAAGGGGTATCTTTCAACTTGGCGAATCTTAGGGCTTCATTTTGGACCACCTGTAATTTTAATATTTGAGTGGTGCTCATAGTATGAAGAGGTACTGCTAGGTAAGTTAATATCGGTATAATAAATGATGTCACCAGGCCGAGTTTTATTTTTTCAGGAAGCGCTTTAATGCAGTATAGTTTTCTCAGCTCTCTTCTTGCCTTTTCCTTCCTGGTGTGGACATGATGGGAGTCACCTGTCGTGGATATATACAGTCCCATGAGGGTGCCTCTGCTTTTGTATTCTATCAGGGCATTATTGGTTATCAATGGATGGATATTCCTTCTGCATATGGATTTCACTGTGAATTTCGGGAGACTGGTTTGGATTTTCCATTGTTTTTCGTAATTATTTACCCTTTCTAATTCCCTGCTGGTGTTGTCGACCTGTAACGATCGCGATTTTTCTTGATGTGTTGTTATTTGAGTGATGTCATCTGCATACATAATATCTTCGTTACCTATTCTAGTGGGAGGCGGGGTGTCACTTGTGTAGACGATATATAGGGTGGGAGAGAGGACGCAGCCCTGAGGGACTCCGCTCATGAGTGGGAAGGTCTCTCCTGTGTGTTGTCCTACTATCAGTCTGGCATTTCTGCCGTCAAGAAAGTTGCAAAACAGGTTTTCAATGTTGGCGGGAAGTCCGAGTTGGAGCATCTTATATTTTAGACCGTTATGACAGACTTTGTCAAATGCCTTCGGTAAATCCCGGAGTTAGATTATTGTACATTGTCTATCACTCGCTGCGGCTCTGGCTATTTTTCACATGCCAAGGCTATTGCTGTTGTTGTGGACTTCCCTTTCCTGAACCAGAATTGTCTGCAGGTTGATTCTGTTGGTTGTTTCCAGGTAATTTCTCAGACGGTTATTGATGATTTTTTCTAGAATTTTTCCAGGTACTTCGAGGAGGGAGATCAGTCTGTAGTTTAGTGGGACGGCGGGGTTGTTTCCTTGTTTTGGTGTTAGGGTAATAGTGGCCTCTTTGAATTTAGTTGGGAAGTTACCCGAGGCGAGGCAAGCGTTCATTGTGGTTCTCAGTCTCTCCATGGCCTGAATAGCCAGGGCTATATTTTTGTATTGGAGATGGCTGTGTTGAGTTCTTCCGAGGTGATTGGTTTGGACAGTGGGCTGTCCACTCTCAGATCCTCCCATATTGTTTCAGGGGAAGGCTGATTGCGGTCTGTCTGGCCCTGGAGTTCATCAAGGACGAGCTCCTCGTGGGTAACATAAAATCCCCTGTTCTCTTCATTTGTGATTCGAAAGATGTTCCTCCATATGTCCCTGAGTATGGGTTCCTTGTCTTGGTTGTCATATATTTTACTTCCTGCGTGGTCATTTATATATGATGACTCGTTACGGCTGCAACCTTTCAGTCTCTTAACTCGACGCCAGATCTCTCCTGGGTCATTGTATGTATCTGAGAGTTGTTCATCTATTTCGGCCCATTTGAGGTTGCTTTTTTCCAGAGATTTGTTTTTATTTCCTCCCGTATTCTTCTGTATGTATTGTAGCTTACGATGTCCCAACCACGGGTCTCTGCTCTCTGTTGTAACAGTTGGAATTGGTTTGTGAGGGCTATGAGTTCTGGAGTCTATTGTGGGTGTGGGAGAGTTCTGTTTTTGTTTAATGGCCTCGTGGATGTCCGCCTCGGAAGTGGAGTGGTTGTACTTCCATTTCATCTTGCCATCAATTACTCCTTTAGCGACTTTATCACGTATACAGTCCTCGTTGATGTGGTGTGGTATGTAGATGCACAGTTTCAGGTCTTTACCTGATAAATCGCTTGGAGTCTGAAAGACAGGTATCATCTCAGGTGTGGGTACTTGTGCATCCACTCCAGAGACTACTGTTGTCTCCTCTGTGGTTGTTGGAGTCTGAGGGACAAGTATTATCTCTGGTGTGGGTACTTATGCACCCACACCAAAGACTATTGTTGTCTCCTCCTAGGTTGAGGATGTTGCCCTGAACAGTTTTGGGATGGGCAGATTGTGGTGGCGTAAGCATTTTTCGAGAATTGTTTGAAAGCAGCCTGGGTGCAGAACCTCCTCCTCATGGGCGTGTTTGACAATCATGTTGGCTAGAATGTCACGATCATGGAAGTATCTATATCTGGCATTCAACATGCAGAAGTCGGGGTCCCTACCATCACTACATGTCTGTATGTCCGTGCAGTGACTGCAGGAGTCGGGATTCCCATCGGCAAAACAGTCTTATCTGGTGATATTGATGTTTTTTGTGGCTTTTTGTTGTGCTTCCTTGATTTTGTCCGTTCTTTTTGGGACAGTGCATGGACATAGTGCTTTGAGGCCCATCACCTTTAATGCATTTTAGTGGTGCATTACATTGGGTCCAGGTATGTTCCTTAGAGGTACATTTGGAACAGATCTTGTATTCCCTGGGTTTGGGGCAGTTCACTCTATGCTCTCACTGGAGGGCGGCTGGTTGTGGGGGTGTACTCTCACTAGAGGGCGGCAAGTGGTGGGGGTTTACTCTCTCTTGTGGGTGGTGGGTGGTGGAAGGCGGTGGGTTTATGGGGCTGTACTCTCTCTGGTGGGTGGTGGGTGTTTGGGTTGTATTCTTACTGGTGGGTGGTGGAGGGTACTGTCAGTGGTGGTTGTCTGCTTTATTTGATATACCATCATTTGTTATCATCAACCTAATTTGGTCTGTTTTATTTAACTTTCCGTCCACATCTACATAAATTGTATGATTCACACCTCTATACTTCACGTCAATATAATTAGGATTATATAATTACTCTCTATGTGATTTTCAACTGTATAACCGGCGCTCTTAGTTATTAGAGATACAATTTTTAACTACAATCATTAATTATCTAGTTCGTAATAGTACAATTATTATCTCTATAATTGATTATAAGCTGAAAATAAATGAAAAAATTATATCTATGGTGTGATGATAGTACTTAGCATTATATTCCTGACATGCCAACAACTCATTTATGTCTAATTCTACGTCAAGTCTCGAGTCTTTCATAACAAGTCTTAAGTCTCGAGTCAGAACTGATACAAGTTTTTGTTCGTTCACAGAGTTCGTAGTACTCAGTTTAACAACCCTGAAGCTGAATGCCTAACTGTGTAAATAAATCAAGCTTCACCCATCCCTCATCTGGCTGAGTCTGCCTCACCCTCTTACTGCACCACTGGGTCAAGTCTCACTCACAAGCGAAGGTTTACTTTGTGCATTCTTGCCTGTATTCCCAACTGCTTTTCACCTTATAAATGCCGAGCAAAGATAAATATGATAGTGATGAATACACACATGGGAGAATCAGGTAGAGACACAAATGAAATGACATAGCTGATGAAGAGACGAGCTTCCTCTGATGAGTCAGCTGATAACATGGGTTATACTCAAGTAGTGGTTCTCAACCTGATTTCTACAGAACCCTGGGGCTCCCGCAAAAAAAAGTTGGTAATGGTGCAATATTTTATTAAGTTATTACATGTATTTTTATGTAAACGTCCTTGAAAAGTCACGTGTTGTAGTGCCTAGTTGCTAGATGGCACCAACACTCAACTGACCATCACTTGGTTAAGGGTATCTTTTCTGTGAGACTGGATTTACCGGCTGCTTGGAGGGTGAGCTGCTCTTGTTTTATTACTGTGATGATTATGAACCATTTCAATATGATATTTTTTATATTTTGGAGCACTGCTATTGATGATAGTATACATGTGGCCAAGTTCTAACTGTTCTACTCTGTAATCAACAGTAAATAAACCAACACTGCTAAAGTGTTCAAAACCAACATGTTTTTTGGGTGGATCATTAAGTGTATTATATCTTACTCTGCTGTTTAGCATAACCTCCATTAACCTTAAAGAACAACCATAATCGAAATGACATTGAATCAAAGCCCATAATTTCTTTTAAGTAAAATTTTGGGGGTATATTTATGAAAAAAAAATTAAACTAGTTATTGCACATTTTCATATGAATTGGTATGCACGAAGAAGATTAGAGTTATTTCACTGAAGTCTCAATCTAAATATTTCGAGTATTAAGTCTCGAGTTAAGTCAAGTCAGATTTCAGTCGCGTCCTAGTCAAGTTTCAAGTCCGCAAAAATAAGGTGTGGAGTAGAACTCGAGTTTGAGTCACAAACTGGACTCACCATCTTTGTAATATATTCCTACAACTAAAAATAACCATAAAATGCCAAGTCTCCCTTTTTGAGACCTTAATTGGCAAGACTCCTCGCTTCATTATAATTTATAATGAATAATTACGAAAGAGCGCAATTCTCATTTGTCTTACCTTATTATTATTGCTCATAGTACTTACGATTTACTTTACACACACACACACACACACTTTTTTCCCCAAAGAATATATATTACACCTTTCATTTATGTCTAATCATTTATGACAAAGTGTATATCATTAGAAAATAACAGGAAGCAACAACATACATTATTTATGAAATCAAGAAAGTGTTGTCGGTAAAACATGTTGACCTTAGAGGTGGAGAGAAAATGACACTTAGACAGATCACCTCAGAGGAGGAGCAAAGGTGACACTGTTCCATATGGCAAGTTACTTTTCAATTTGTTTTCTACTTTACTTTTCTTTGACTATTTCTCGATAGGAACTTTTGAAGAAACTATTTCGTATTTTATAGAAGGTTTAGTGATATCTGATGCCAAATCATTAATGGAGATTAAATGTCTTGGAAATGTTTAAACCAATGTAATAAATTAAGTCTATTCTGTTTTTGTTACCAATCTCAGAATTTACAGAATTACCAGTTCTACTATTACTACTACAACTATTACTACTACTACTTTTTTTGTAAATTGGCCTCCAGCCTCCCCCAATAGCCATACCTTCGCCACCACTTTATTACCTTAATATTAAATATCCTAATACATAAGTAGCTATCCTAGCTGTATTGAGTTAATTGGGCCACAGATCTACGCGGCATTCAGTGACTGTTGCCTCATTGTCAATATCTGCAACTGTTGTCGGCTTTGGGGCCGATGCTCTCGTTCCCCTGAGGCAGAACAAAGCCGACCTAAGGAGAGAGAAGGACAGTCGACATCTCATCCAGGCTGTAACATAACTTCTGGGCTGCTGCTTCTGTTCGGAGATCACCTCCGCGAGTCTGGCGTAGAAGCATCTTGCACTTGGTCCCATCCCACCAGAGGTTGTGAACACTAGAGGAGTAAAGCTGCCTTGATCAACGTTCTAAATTCTCTCCCCAGGTGCCCTTATCTTGTCGTTCTCGTTCCTCCTGTGGGCAGCATCGAGAGCTAAGTTACGGTGACATGCGGCCATGGGATCAAAAATCCTGATGTCAAAGAAGGCTCGGTGTCCCAGCGTCCAGAATACTCGAGCACTGATGTCAACACGGGCTTCGTTGGATGTGCTTGAAGTTCTATGTTGGAAAATCTCACCGTCCAATGGAAGGAGAGGTCGGTTCTACCCTGACATCACGACAGATTTCCTTCAACATATTTGCCGTGAGATCCCTTACTTCGTCATGCCTCATGCATATGAAGCCCCCTTTCTTGCACACCATAGCGTGATCGACGTCATAGGAAGAGCCACACACGCATTGGGAGGGCAAACCTTAGAGCATTGGCATCTGTAAATTATTGTTTATTGAGACTGAAACCATTTGCCCTTATCGGTATCGTAGTTAACCAGTTCGAGGCGCCCACCTCCTGCGCTATAGCTACTTTTTTTTCAAATTCTCTGGTACTTGCAGCAACAGTTGCTGCAACTTATCACTTTGGCCGTGCTGTCGTTCTGTTGTAATGGACCTTCGAACCTTGTTTACTTCACTGGTATCCACCTCCTCTGTTGCCTTCTGAGGTATTATGTGGTCCATGAGGGCTGTCGTGAGCTTAACTGAGTTTTGATGTTCGGTGGCAGCAATCTCCTCTAGATTGCTACTACTACTTCTACTACTACTACTACTACTACTACTACTACTACTACATAATAATAAAAATAATAATAATAATAATAATAATATTAATAATAATAATAATAATAATAAAAATAATAATAAAAATAATAATAATAATAATAATAATAATAATAATAATAATAATAATAATAATAATAATAATAATAATAATAATAATAATAATAATAATAATGCACATGTGTATATCACCCCACACTTCACCATCACACTGTATATAACATGCCACACCTAATTATATGCTGTGCATATTACTCTTCAGTTCATAAACATAATGTGTATATCACCCTCCACTTCACAAACACACTGTGTATATCAAGCGCTACACTTAATAAACATTCTGTATAAGCATGCCACATTTCACATGCTGTGTACAGTATATCATGCTTCACTTTACAAAAACACTGTGTATAATACGCTACACTTAAAAAACATACTGTGTATATCACGCCACTTCACAAATGCAACATTTGGTCATTAAAGTTTGTTAGTCAGTTGAGCATAATGGCTGGTCCTTGTTTTCAATCACCAGTTCTTTGACGGGATTAAACTTCCGGAGGCAATATTCCCTTCCAATTAAAACACAGGCATATGAAACTTCTATTTCGATTCGGAGAGGATTCATTCATGTAACACACACACACACACACTAGTACTACTACTTCATCCTTGACCACCGAAGGGTCAAGACGTATCTGGCGCTGCTCTGGAGGTTGCCAGATCAACTGTTATGTTGGCACACACCCCAACTCCCTCCCACGAACCCCTCCTCCCCATCGGAATATCAACAAGTTTTCGCCAGAAGTTACAATTCATTTCGGAAAGGAATGGAATCAGTGTTGAACAGATGAACAGTGCTTAAGCCAGTGAAAACAACGCAACAGTAACAGTATGAGCTGCAAGTCGTACCCAAGCTAATCTTCACACAGTGAGGTCCCTGGTGCCCAGTGATAACTGCCCATGAGACCCAACAACAAGCAGTGATGTGTTAAGCCGTCCACGATAGGGAGGCCTGGGTCCGCACCTGACTGTACACCACTTGAGTGAGTGAGGTCCTGCGACACCAGGCCACGTGGTGTACCCATGAAGCTACGACACCACGTAGTGAATGAGTTGCTACAGCATCATATGTGGTCCGTCATCTACAATCTATGTGAGGGAATTTCTACACCACGTGAGGTCCGGCCTGAACTAACTCGTGTAAGTGACCATAGGAAATGGCCGCCGTGGATCGTTGTGTTGTGGGGGAAGAGGGGGTAGTGTGTGAGGAAAGACGACCCCGTGGCCAATCTGTTAAGTCAGCTGGAGCAGTTGAGGAGAGAGCTAGACGATTTTAAAGGGGGAGAACGAAGCCCTCAGGACTGAACTCCTTCAGGTAGGTGTCCTGCCTAGCAGGACGCCTGCAAAGGAGGGTCAGGGGTAGCAGGGGTGGATGGTTGTCTCCAAGGGGACTAGGGTCAGACTCAGGAAAGCTGACCAGGGTGTGGAGTACAGTAACCCCTACCAAGTGTTGGAGGAAGCTGGCGAGGAAGAGAAGAGGCAGGACGATGTGGTGCCAGGAGAGAAAATGGCAGTTGTTCAACCTCTGCCCAGTGGTAAGGTGGGAGTAGTTGGGGACAGCCAGGTAAGGTTCTTAGATAGGACTTTTTGTGCAAGAGATAGGAAACGTAGGACTAGGGTGTGTTTTCCTGGGGCTGGGATAGGGCATGTAGCTGAGAGGATAGATAGGGTTTTGTCAGGGGAGGGTACCAAGCCAGTAGTGTGTCTTAGTGTGGGAGGAAACAACATAGGAAAGGTTAGGAGTGAGGAACTTTTCAAGAGGTATAGGGAGGCGCTGGGGAAGATTAGAGATAAGGGAGGGATCCCGATAGTATGTGGTGTCTTGCCTAGAAGAGGGGTTGGTCGTGAATGGCTGTCCAGGGCAATTGCTATAAATTTCCGACTGGAAAAACATTGTGCAAACAATGGTTGGGCATTCATGGATAGCTGCCAACCATTCTATGGCAACGACTACCTGTACAGTCGTGGCGGAGTACACTTGTCTCGTGCGGGGGTAAAGACGTTGTCTGCATCCCTGGAGCGTAAAATTATCACTCCAAAGGGGGGAGGGGGGGGGGGTTCGCCAGTAGAGAGAGGTCGGGGTAAGTGGGAGTCAAAAAACAAGCAGGTCCTGGGAAGTAAAATTGGTTACTCAGGACAATGGGTAAAGCAGGACCAGGGAAGGGTAGGTTTAAATGTATACTATACAAACAGTAGGAGCGTTAGAAATAAAATAGACTTGCTGAGAGCAGTTTTATGTACCGAGAATGTAGACGTCATAGCAATCACCGAAACTTGGATGAATCTGGCGAGCAAAAATATTTTATCAGAGTACCACATAGAAGGGTACAACCTTTTTCACAAGGACAGGGAAGGTAGGAAGGGGGGAGGGGTCGCACTCTTCGTCAAGGATACATTAAATTGTTGTATTAATAATTCAATAAAAGGTGAAATAGGAACCGAGTCTGTATGGGTAGAAATCACAGAAGGAAGAGAAAAAATAAATATGGGATTGATTTACAGGCCCCCAAGTCTTGGGAAAGAAGCAGCTCAGCCCATATGGCAGGAAATGAGTAGTGCAGCAAAATATAACAACCTATGCATTATGGGAGATTTCAACTTCAGAAATATTGACTGGGACAACATTGTAGGTGACTATGAATCTGAAGACTTCCTAGACGCAGTACAGGACAATTATTTTGAAACAACTAATTACAGAACCTACTAGAGGTGACAATATATTAGACCTAGCATTAACAAGTAAAGAAAATATTATCAGAGGTATCACAGTAGGGGAAGAACTAGGTAACAGTGATCACAGAGAAATCAGGTTCATCCTAAATTGGGAAACGAAAAACAATAACAATATGGTCAGAGTTCCAAACTTTCGGTTGGTGGATTATCAGGGATTAAGAAGGTACCTAGGTGAGGTCACCTGGGAACAGTCAGGTCAGTCCCCAGTAGGAAAGGGTGAGGTCACAGATGACACAACAATTGATCATGATTATAATATATTCACTAGTACACTACGTAAAGCACAAGAACAAAATATACCATACAGAAAAATTAGGTTAAATAAGAACGAGCCAAGGTGGATGACCAGAAAACTTTAACATGACATAGGAATAAAGAAAGGAATTTATAAGAAATTAAAGGGAGGGGAGGAGCAGCTCAGAAATAGGTATAATGAACTATCCAGGAATGTTAAGAAAAATGTAAGGAAAGCAAAGAGAGACTATGAAATCAGAATAGCAAGAGAATCCAAGGCGAATCCAAGGGATTTTCCCAGGTATAAAGAACAAAGGTCAAGGACAAAGTTGGGCCTTTAAAGTCAGGGAGGGGGGAAGTGATCAATGGCAGTGAGAAATAAGCAAAGCATCGAACAGCTACTTTATATCAGTTTTCACAGAAGAAATTCAAGAGGAAATTACAGAGGTGGAACTGATATTTAGAGGAAAGGAAGAAGAGAAATTAAAGAATATCACTATCAGAAAAGAGGATGTTCTTAAGAAGATAATTAAATTAAAGAAGACAAAACCCCCAGGGCAAGATGAAATTTTCCCTCAAATTTTTAAAGAGTGTAACGAACAGATTAGCGGACCCCTCTTAAATTATTTACAAAATCATTAGACACCGGAGTTGTGCCTGACTTGTGGAAACAGGCATATGTAATACCTATATTAAAAACGGGAGACAGAGCATCAGCGTCAAATTACCGGCCGATTAGTTTGACGTTAGTAGTGAAGAAATTTCTTGAATAAATTATCGCAAATAGCATTCGATCGCATTTAGAGATAAACAAATTAATCTACGACTCTCAACATGGGTTTACAAAGGGAAAATCTTGTATAACAAATCTGCTGACGCTTTTTAGGAAAGTCTTTGAGGTAGTAGATAATGACGAAAATTACGATGTTATTTACTTAGACTTTAGCAAAGCATTTGACATAGTACTGCATCAGAGGTTTCTGAGAAAAGTTAAGGCTCGTGTTAGCAAGGGGAAAGTTTTAAATTGGATAAAATCATGGCTCACCGATAAAACACAGAGGGTCAGCGTAGATGATGTTATATCTGAGTGGGGCTGTGTAACTAGTGGGGTTCTCCAGGGGTCAGTATTGGGCCCACTCTTGTTCATAATCTACATAAACGATCTAGATACTGGGATCAGCAGTGACATAAGCAAGTTTACGGAGGACACCAAAATAGGGCGGCAGATTAATTCAGAACAGGATGCAAATGCACTACAGGAGGATTTAAATAAACTACAGGAGCGGTCAAAAGAATGGCATATGATATTCAACACCAGTAAGTGCAGCGTACTTAATATTGGAAGATCAATTACTGTCAATGAATACAGCCTTAACAACGTCAACCAAGAGAAGTCCACTTGTGAAAGTGACTTAGGGGTACTTGTAAGTCCGGACCTAAGACCTAGAAAGCAGTACGTTAATGTTCGAAATAAAGCAAACAAATTATAAGGTTTTATATCTAGAATTGTAAGTAATAAGAGTGGGAAGGTCATATTGCAACTATATCTTGCGCTAGTCAGGCCGCACCTCGATTATGAAGCTCAGATCTGATGTCCTTATTATAGAAAGGATATCAATTCACTGGAGTCGGTGCAGCGAAGAATGACGAATATGATTCTGGGACTTAGAAACCTTCCATATCAAGATAGAGTAACGAAAGTAAACTTGCATTCCCTATAAAGTCAAAGAGTGCGGGGAGATATGACAGAAGTATTTAAGTGGGTGAAAGGAATCAATAAAGGAGATATAGTTAAAGTTCTTATAATATCCGAGGAGGATAGGATTCGTAGCAACGGATTTAAGTTGGATAAGTTTAGTTTTAGGAGGGAGATAGGAAGGAACTGGTTCACAAACAGGGTGGTAGACGAGTGGAACAAGCTTAGCAAATTTGTAGTAAGTTCTGGAACGCTGGAAAGTTTTAAAAGGAAGCTAAATAGATTCAGCGATGATAGAGAGTGATAATAATTCTCGATAGATGCTGCCATGCACAGACCAACCGGCTTATTGCAGACTCCATATTTCTTATGTTCATAATACCATCTGTGAGGGAATTATTACACCACGTCTGGCTCCTCATAACACCATCTTTAAGGGAATTACTCCACCACGTGAGGTTCCTCATAACACCATCTGCAAAGAAATTACTAAACCACTTCAGACTCCTCATAACACCATTTATGAGGGAGTTACTACACGGCGTGAGGTCCCTCATAACATCATCTTTGTGGGAATTACTACACCACTTCAGGCCCCTATTAATATCATCTGTGAGGGAGTTACTACACTATGTATTTGCTGTTCAACACCTCAGTGCATGTGACCTACATGATATCCACTGTAAACAATAATTTGTATGTTCACTGTATGTTCCTTTACCTTTCTCGAATGAAAGCTTTTGTTAATCCCCCCCCCCCCCCCCATGTCATTGTATGTAATAAGTCATTGACGTCCAATATCAGCAGCGAGATCCCGCTGGTAAGCAGAGGACCTCCTGCTTTATACACCTTGGCTGGGATTCCATCAGGCCATTGTGTCTTTTTATTGTTTCATCAGTTTGATTGCAGTAGCTACCTCATCCAGGGATGGAGGATAGCTGAGGTGGATCAGCTCTGGAAGCTGAGGGACCTGCCTTCATCGTCTTTAATTTGGGAGTTACCGTTCGATGAGCATAGGGAGTCTGTGCCATGAGTGACTGGCCCATAAAATGTTTTAGTGGAATTTAGAAAAATCGCTCATCTTGTGTTGATCTGCATGTTTTTGCGTTTCACGTGCTTTATTTTTAAACCAATCGTTCTTCATATTGCGAAGTTCGTGCTGGACCACAGCTTTCTTCTTGCAGA
Organism: Homarus gammarus; assembly: GCA_958450375.1. Classification (NCBI taxonomy): domain Eukaryota; kingdom Metazoa; phylum Arthropoda; class Malacostraca; order Decapoda; family Nephropidae; genus Homarus; species Homarus gammarus. The sequence continues at coordinate 1,395,535 of CAUDMG010002410.1, read as the reverse complement.
AGGCATCAGCTTTGGTTCTAGACTGAAGGTTGTTCTGCCAGTAAATTAAAGCAGCACCTTTATAATTGACGAGTACATTGATTTTCGTATCATTTTCATCAAACCAGTCCTGGTGTATTCTTTCGATCTGGCCGAGGGGGTGTATGTAGGTTCTTGTCATTACAGTGTCGAGAATACCCCATTCGGCACTGGGATTTGGGTGGTTTGTTCTCGTTTTTTTTTTTATCAGCCCATGTTCAAGCTGCTCTCTGAGAGTAATTATTACCTCTGTATCCTCTAGAGTAGTCTAGACGCTCAGTGTTAAAACCTCTTCTGTAGGCTTATTGCCTTCGTCGTTTTGGGGTGACATCAAGTGAGAGCTTGGCTCTGATGAGTAGATGATCAGTGTCGCTGTGGTCTGAGCCACGCATGACTAGGGTGATGAGGACTTCTCGGCGATGTCTTTCTCTGACAATGATGTAGTCAATGAGATGCTAGTGTTTGGATCGTGGATGTTGACACGAACCTTGAACTTGTCGGCCTGCCTAAACAAGGTATTGAGGATAGTGAGGGTGTGTGCAGCACACTTGCCGAGGAGGAGTTGGCCGTTGGGATTACAGTTACCTAGTCCATTTCTCCCTATGGTTCCCTGCCATATGTCAGCATTCCTGCCAACTCTGGCATTGAAATCACTTGAGAGCACAACGTTATCTTCTCTGGGGATAGAAGTAAGCACACTGTTAAGGTCGGTGTAAAAAGCCTCCTTGATGTCATCCTCTGCATCCAAAGTTAGGAGAGTATGCACTGATGAAGAAGACATAACGTGAGTGATTCAGTGGGACTCGGAGGGTCATGAGGCGCTCGTTGATCCCAGCAGGTATTTCAGTTAGCTTATGTAGAATGCATTGGAGGATGGCAAAGCCAATTCCATAAATGCGGTTTCTCTCCTCAGCAGGCTTACCCTTCCAGAAGAAGGTATAGCCAGACCCCTGTTCTGTTAGTCGACCCTTGTCTGGAAGCCGGGACTCACTAATGGCTGCTATGTCGATCTTATACCTAGACAGCTCTTTTTCCACAAGGGCAGTTCTTCTTTCAGGACGCTCATTTGTGCCAGAATCCAAAAGGATCCTGATATTTCATGTAGAGACAATAAGAGGTTTCATAGTTTGTTTTCGTTTTGATCTGTGATTATGATCGCGTTTTCGACCTCATAAAGATGACCTTACTGGGTGCGTTTCCCCAGTCAAGTTGGTTCTTTAGGCATGCTATGTTTAGGTCACATTTTCAGGCCATCTCCCCATGTGGGGTGAGCAGAGTGTCACCTCAAAAGGGCTGTTTAGTCACACAGACAGGACCGGATTGCACTTCTGTCTAGATCCCAGTGCATAAACAACCATGCTGCCCATTAGGGTGTGTCAATTTAGGGGGTGAACTGGCTAAATTGAAAATCGAGTAATTTGGTAGCAATTTATTGTAGTCTTTATGCATGCAAAACAATATTCTGGCATAAATTTTTTTTTATAATAAGTCCTACCTACATCAAATGGATTTTTAAATGTACATATTTGTGAATTTATAACATAACCAGCGTTTGCACACATGTTACTGTTTCAAGTTTCAAATTATTATATTTTATTATCCGTAGTCTATTTGAAAGTAACCAATGCCTTCATACTCTCTTTGCTTTGGTTTCTTGTCATCAGTAGTCTGCTTGCTATTTGTGCTTTGATGTAACCTTCTCGCCTCTCGTGGCTGTAAACATGGCCCGCTGCTTCTGTGACCATTTTCACACATCTCTCCACACTTTGAGTGTGGGAAGGCCACTTCGGCACCTGCATTGGAGTCTCTTTAAGGTTTCTCAATTCTTGGCTAGTTAGACTTGTTGTCAATGGTGGCTCTAAGACTTCCAAACTCAAGTCAACCAATTCTGACAATTTGGTGGCATTGACGTTTATTGGGGGAACTTTTCTTGAATGAAACGAACAGTCTCCCAACTGGTCGTCATCTATTAGCGTTCCTCTAATCTTTAGAATGACTTCTACAGCCTCGGTTCGGAGATTGGTACATTGACTGCAAAGCATTGCTTGCAAAACTGCTTCTGATCGAGCATACCAAGCGGACCTTCTTGCCACAGGTAACACGATGTCCCTCACTACCTTCCTCTGTGTTCTTACTAGCTGCAATTGAAACAAAAGGTGATTGGGCCCATCCACCCACATAGGATTAAGTTTCACACTAAACCACTGGGGAAGATAAACTCCAATAATAAATTCAACAATTAACCTCAAATTCTTCAGCACTTTGCCCTTCAATTCGTGTTTGGAAATCCAAATCCTGCAGAAACGAAGAGCTGTAGTTAACCAACGGCTGTGACTGACAGGTCCAATCTCCAAGAGAGCCAATGACTGAGGCACTTCTCCTGATCTTATTGCTTGGGCAATACGATAAGCATAGGATTGATCTGTGCTGAGATCTTTGATGACTCCTTCAGACAACGCCGGAAGGGGAGGGCCAACTTCGACCTTTGGAAAGGTTGTATTTATTTCTAGTTGTGTTGCTTCATCCAGCATGATGCCAAGGGGACCTGACCACTTGTTGTTGCTCTTTGTAGGACCATCAAGTTCCTGGATGAGATGACGAAGAGGTAGCTCGCCTGTATGTAAATCACATACAATCCAAACAAGTCTTCTTCCTAGTTTTTTCTCTAAATGCGTCATTACACCCCCCTGCCATCCGGTGTTCACTGCAGTTGAATCTCCACCAACAGCCTGCAGTGAACTGCCAAGTCCTCTCTCCTGAACCCAACATAAAATATGATCAGCAATGACCTCTGCATGTTTCTTCCCTTCTACTTCAGTTTCGGGAGCAAAGTGAAACAAAAACCGACCACCAGGCTCAGAACAGACAGAGTAGTGTTCTTCTTTGATGAGACCTGGAAACTTTCTGTTCACTCCCTCTACTTCTAGCAAAACTTTTGTGTCATCTATTCTTCCATCAAACAAAAGACAGGAGAGCCCTCCCTCGCTTAAATCTTTTTCATGCTGATCAGATATTTCCTTCATTATTTTTTCTTGTGCTCTTCTAATTTTATTATGATCTATCACCAAAGATACATCCTCTCGGCTGATGAGGCCTGCATCTATCCAAGCGGCAGTTGCAATTTCTGCAGCCTCACGAAGTCCAGCATGGTGGCGAATACTAGCTAAAGCAATGTTTGAAATATTTCTTGTGTTGTATTTCATTTTCTTTGGTAAAGGTTCAGATGGCTCTTTGGAACTATCATCTGATGTTGCTTCCTGTTCATCAGAAGAACTATCAAAGAAGTGATAAACATCTTGACACAGCTCTTCCTCTCTTTGGATGGCTTCTTCACTCTTCATTTTCTTCTTTTGTTCCCTCTCTCGGATTTGTTCTCTCTTCTTGGCATTAGCAATCTGCTTCTTTGTTTCTGAATAATCTATTGAACCCATTTGCATACTTCCTTGGCCTTCTGCCTTTGTCCTCTGTGCCTTTATAAATTCAAGCTCTAAAACAGGGATCTTCTTTTCACGAGGACAACCACAATCAATGTGGGAATTATTTTCTCTCTTACCTGAGTGAGAACAGTTGGATTCAGAACATAATTGTATGGAGCACTTGCAGGTCAAAATGTCAAACAGAGTATCAAGTGTGTGCAGAAATTCATTTTTCCTGGCCAAGTTTCCTTTACCAAGTGATGTTTCAACTGCTTTGTGCCATAATTTCGTTAGTTTTAGCTCAATAGTTCGACACTGATTAATCACAGGTGGTTTGAATAGTGCATTAGCTTTTGTCCATTGATGCAGAAGAGGGACTATCATGTCATTTATGAGTTCTTTATCTGTATAGTTCCTTCTGTCCTTTGCATTTTTTTCTCGAAGGAGTAACCCTAATCTTAGCATGTCTCTCACTGTTGGAAGTTCTGATACAGGAAGCTCCTTCCCTTTACCAACTAGCAGGCTCAAGTGGGTTGACAACTGACTTCTTGTCTTCAATTTTGACATCTTCACACTATCTGACAAATAGAAAAATATTTCAATGTTTCATAATTCAATTGTTGTTTCAAAAAATATCAATTTGTTTATCAAAAATGCTGTAACAGAAATAACATAATAATTTCTTAGAACATAATGTTTTATACAATGATATAAGTAACTGCGACAATCAATATGCCCTACTTACAATAATTAAAATGTAGAATTCGTCTGGTAGAGTAGGTGCAAGTGCAATGAGAGCAAACCACCGTCTATGATATCTAGAAGGAGAGTGAGCCGGGCGCCTTATCCTCACGCTTGGTACAAGTCAAAACAAGAATTAAACTGTCCCACACGGAGAGCCTGTTCATGTTCATGTTCTGACATGCATATTGTACACAAGCTATAGAACCATAAAATACTCCATAATCCATATGCTTACATGAGATTAGTTAATATCAAGTGAATAATTCTAATCAAGTCTCATTAATTTGTTGAAATACTGATATTTGAAACTTTAAGGTATAATTGATGTAGGTGAGGGTTATTTCAATTCATTTTTGTTTGCTAATCTCAAGTTTAGACATAAAGAGGCACAATATTTTGACTACCAAATTTGATTTTTAACATGTTGACAAAATTGACACACCCTACTGCCCATGTGCTGACCTGTGACTACAGATTTCCGACAGTCATCTCTGCCTGTCCTGATCTACACTCGTCCATATGTAACTTATCATCTCTGTTCATTGTATATTTTCAGCCTTCGGGCTGCCATGTTATCTTAATAAACCGTTAATTATTATTATTTATTATTGTTAAACACATACGCAAACACACACTACCTTTCTGTTACTCGGAATCTAATATAGCGATCATCCAGCTATGATACAATGGTATGATTTATTAAAGATGCCACCTTCGATGGAGTGCTCTGATGTAACTCGAAAAGCCGATACGGGACCGGCAGGTCTGTCCATAGATGATATACGTGTGGTCGGCTACATCTCATTCGGAAGGGGCAGCCTCAGCGTCGTTCCGGCGCGCTGACGCTCATCCTCCTCACTATGCAGTCGACCTAACTCGAAAGTATTGACACCTTCTTGTATGGTGCTCCTCCACGCGTTATTGTGCGGAATAGTTGTCTCTCGGGTGAGGGGTTTAATTTGGCACTTTTTTAGGACTGTCTTAAATCTATTCTTATCGCTTTTCCGTTGCCTACCAGTGTTACGTTTACCATTCTTTGCAGCGAACTCGATGGATGGAACGTACACGATGTTGGTGAAAGTTCTCAATTGCCTTGAGGTGCCTTCTGTCTGTGACCCATGTCTCGCTACGTGCAGCTTTGTAGATAATATTAGCTCCCTACAGCTGAAGACACGGGTACAGAGTCTGCCAAAGGCTAGAGATGTACATTCAAACCGATGTTGAGTCTCTTCATCGATGTCCGCAGTAATGGACAGGTGGGAGCCAAGATACTGAAGTGGGTAACATTAGAGATGGTAGTACCGTGAATCTCGATGAATGAGGGAAGTGTGGCTGAACCAGGGGAAGATTGAAAGGGAATCTGAGTCTTATATACATTCACATTGAGGCCGAAGTGTGCATACGCATCTGCGTAATGTGCTCATCATCTCCTGTAGGTCGCATTCAGTGTGAGCAACGAGGGAGAGGTCGTCTGCATTTTTTTTTTTTACGGGAATTAGCCCACCAGGGCACAGGTCAAACGACCCACAACGGGGCCTGGGGGGCAAATACTGGAGTTCAGTATTGGAAGTGGTCGGCACCTCTGTTCTTGATTGGACTCGTTTTATGTTGAAAAGTCCCTACTGGATGTCGACCTCACCGGCTAAATTAGCATGGGAACGAATAAGGAAAGCAGCCAACAAAATGGAAAAGAGGTTTAATGCCAGTATGCTGCCTTGTTTTACCCCCGTTTGGGTTGGGAAGAACCCAGACCTTGGTCAGTGCAGGGCACTGCTGTTCGTGCCATCGTGGACTTACCTCACAATGACGATGAATTTTGTGGGCAACCTAAACAACTGAGTTGACCGAGTTGAAGGTCTGAGAAAGGTCGATGAAAGCCATGTACAAGTCACAATGCCTTTCTCTACATTTTTTCTCTATCTGGAAGGCAGCAAAGATTAAGTCAGTGGTGCCACATGATGGCTTAAAGCCACATTGGGATTCTGGAAGTAAGTTTTCCGCCCCAGGAACAAGTCTGTTTAGGAACACTCTGCCAATAATATACCTTTCTGTGAACAGCAGCGAAAACTTGCAGTAGTTGCCACAGTCTGACTAGTCTCCATTGTTTTTTTAAATATTGATGAAGGAAACGTTTTTAAGATCTTAGGGGATTTCCTCCTTCTCTCACATATTCTCCAAGGGAGAATGGAGACGATTGGTAAGCAGAGGTCCTCCTTTATACAGGATGGAGGTTAGCTGAGATTGATCAGTTGTGGGTGCGTAGAGACCTGATGGGTAGTGAGGACATCCACACCAGTGTTTCGGTTGAGCAGGGAATTGGAGTGCTTTTTCCAGCGCTGACGGATGCCTTCTTCTTTAATTAGGGAGTTACCGTTGGATGAGCTAAGGGGGACTACGCCTTTAGTAGTTGGGCCATACATTGTTTTAGTGGAATTGAAAAATTCACATATTTTTTGTTGATCCGCATTATTTTTTTGTTTTCTTTTTTGCATTTCACACATGTCATTTTTCCACCATTCAGCCTTGAGATCAAGAAGTTTGCTCTGGGCCATCGGTTTCTTTTGGCAGAAGGTATCATCTTTTGCCCGAGATTTAGGGTTTTCTGCCATTCAGTGAAACCAGAACGCTTACCATTGACGAATGCATCGATTTCCTGGCTATTTTCACAAACTAATCCTGATGTTTTCTTTCGATAATACCGAGAGTCTCGCTGCAGATTTTGTGATAACATCGTCGAGGATACTCTATTCCTCACTCAGATTTAAGCTGTTTGTTGTTCGGTTGTTTATCACCCCATCGGCATGCTGCTCTCTGAAAACATGTTCTACTGTTTGATCCTCCAGTCGCATGGTATTCAAATCTTTTCTGGAGGTTTGTTGTCCTATCCGTTTCAGGTCGACATGAAGGGAGAGTTAGGCTCTGACGAGCCAACTATCTGTATCACAGTGGTAATGAGGACATCTCGGCTATCTCTTTATCTGACAATGATGTAGTTAATGAGATACCAATGTTTGGATCGTGGGTGTTGCCAAGAACCATTGAATCTGTCTGCCTGTCTAAACAAGGTTTTGGTGATAGTGAGGTTGTGTTCAGCACACTTGCTGAGGAGTAGTAGACCATTGGGGTTACACTTGCCCACTCTGTTTCTGCCTATGGTTCCCTGCCATAAGTCAGCATATCTGCTAACTCTGGCATTGAAGTCAATATGGAGCACAATCTTATCTATTCTGGGGATAGAAGTAAGCACTCTGCCACGGTCGGTGCAAAGGGCTTCTTTGATGACATCCTCTGCATCTCGTGTTGGGGTGTATGTACCGATGAAAAAGGTATGATGTGAGTAATTCAGTGGGACTCGGAGCGTCATAAGACCCTCGTTGACCTCAACAGGCATTTCAGTTAGCCTATATAGGGTAGATTGGCGAATAGCAAAGCCAACTCCATAATTTCAGTTTCTCTTTGCAACAAGCTTACCCTTACAGAAGAAGGTATAGCCGGAACGCTGTTCTGTGAGTTTACCCTTGTCTTGGAGCCGCGATTCACTATTGGCTACTATGTCGATGTTATACCTAGACAGCTGTTTTGCCACTAGGGAAGTTCTTCTTTCAGGATTATTATTTGTGCCAGTATCCAAAAGGTTCCAGATATTCCATGCAGCGACTATAATAGATTGTATAGTTTCTTTTTGCTTTTATCTGTGATTATGTCCGACTGCATTTGCATGATCTTACTGGGTGCGGTTGCCCAGTCAGGTTGGTTTAGGATACCTTTTCCAGCCCATTCCTATGTGGGGTGAGCAGAGTGATCTCCAAATTGCACTGCTACCGAGGTCCCAGTGCATAAACTACCATCTTATCTATACCACCCATGTGCAGGGTTGTGACTAGAGACTCCCGGCTGTCATCTCTGCCTGTCACCGTCACCATTCGTCTGTCACCATCGGATTCTTTGGAGGTATTGGGGTTCTGATGATGATGGAAAGTATGATGACCTGGATGATGGCTTCGCGTGAGTTGATTTATGTGACGATGCAGGAGCACAGGCTGAAACAACTTATTTTGCCTCTCCATTTTCCTGATCAAGTGGTACAGGTAGCTGCAGCAACTGGGGTGAGGGAGAGTTGCAATGGGTTTCCCATTAGTCGCCTGTCAATCTCGCATTGCCTTCATACCCCAGTGTAGTCGTTGGGTTCCCGTGCTGGTCACCTCTTCCGCTTATTCCACCATTGAGGTCTTATTGGAGCTCTGTAAGCATGTCTGCTTGATGCGGGGCTCCACTGTAGCCTTTTCGTTCGGGGCTTACTCCCGTAGCCTTATACCTACAAAGTTTAATCCGCAAGGGAGCAAGGCAGTGGTTGATAGGCGCCAGGGCGAGTCCACATTCCAGTGGGACCCACTGCTGCTCCGAGATCCCCTGCTGGTCTAGTCTGGGGCCACGAGGCACCTAGTTATCATGAGTTGCCACAAAGAGGCACAGCATAAAACTTGATGGTGAAGAGTCTGCTTCCATGTTCACCATGAGGGCTAGCCAATGGCCGTAGATGAAAACAGGGAGATGCAAGCAGTGCCTGCACCTTAACACTGACATAATGCTGCCAGACAAGACGCATTACACCACCATGTGCGCGCGCGCACACACTCACACACACACACACACACACACACACACACACACACACACACACACACATTCAAAACTTTTATTAAAGAAGAAGCAAGTCTTAGTGCTGTACACACGTACTTATACGTATATATTCAACAAAGTTGGACCTCTTGTGAGAATTTATAACATATATGGTATATTATATATTTGTGTTGTAAGTGTGGTTGAAGAACACCTTAAAGTGGAGAGAAAGAAGGTGGTTCACTCAGCCGTGATACACACAGCTCCTGCACCACTCTGCTCCCTCATATTCTCCACTCCAGACAAAACAATTGGATCATATTCCCTATTTCTCAACACAGTCTTGATCAAACCTGCCGGGGAAATAAGATGAGAAATGGAGGGATCTGCACACACACACAAGAGCTAAAACAGTTTTATTTTAGAGAAAATATTAGGAAAGTCTTGATTTTCTGAACTTCCATTATGATACAGTTGGGTAGTAAGTATTTATGTTCCTTCTACGAGAAATGGTTTTCTCTGAGCGGAGTTACCTGTCATTTTATCTATTAGTGCCAAAAGTAGCTGGTAGTTACAGTGTGATGTGTATAAATACCCCGTTGAACTCACCACACTATCACACTCCTCCAACAGTACCAATATTGACGTACAGGTAATCGGAAATGGGATATGGAAGCTATTTCCATGGAACACCTTAAACCTAGAGACACGTGACCGTCCATTACTGTATCACATCGACGGGAAACTGAAACGAAGATAGCATTGACAATCAACTAGAAAGTAAAACGTAATGGAAGGACAGCGAAGAGATAAATTATGAGGTGTCAGTCAACCAGCAACCTAAATTACCTACAACATTAATGATATCACTCTGATTAATATCGTTGGGAACATTCTTTCTGCCTCAAACTGACAATGATAATAATGGGCGACACAAGGAGGAACAAGTGGCCATCCGCGTCTTCTCCTTCATATTTCTACTACTACTACTTTCGCTACTCCTACTAGTGCTATTATTACTACTACAGTATTTTCGCTATTGCTACTAGTGCTATTATTACTACTTCAATTACTTGGAGACGATATAGCGTAAGTTGTTGAAGTCACTTTCATGGTCATCAAAAACTATAACACCTACAATAATTTCACTTAAAATATTGGGAGTATAATGAAAAGGCGACATTCGGCAACTAGCAAGGTTTCAATCAGATGGTCGTAAATCCCTCCACTAAGATAGAGGATTTATGGTCTTATCGCTCCACCAGCTGTCGCTATTAGAAACTCATTAGCCTAAAACTACCAGCTGAAATATATACCGTTGAAATTACGTTACTATAAAAAAAAACAGAAAGACCTAAATAACGTTGGCGGCAAAAAGTCAGTGTTGCCACTCATAAACAACTGTGATTGACATTTCAAAAGGGATTGCGTAATGATTAAACAAGAAGTCAGCGGTGTCAACAAACGCAAACACATGAAGTTGCGTGCAAGTATTTTTTTCCTCGATTTTTTGTTGTTGTTAATATCGCTACACCGATTTATTAATTTTATTTTTTTGAGGGGGCCAACTGTACATAATTGTTCATGTGTTAGGTTGACCTTTTGATCTCTGGGCCACAGGTGATACACATATCACTGTCGGTTACCACAGCAGCCAGTAATTATCTCCCATAATGGTGAATGAGTAATATTTTAGACGGCAGGTAAAACTCTCATCAACCTGTGACTGAGATAGCTTTTTATACCAGTTTCTTATTGTAAGTAACTTAGCAGTCAGTAGTAATGGATGAATTTTATGATCTGTGGCTTTGATGCTTGATAATACAGTAATTATAAATTGTTGTGATTAAGATAATGAAAATAAAAGAGAAAAAATGAAAACAGTAACAATGTATTCATCATCACTATTATTGAAAACAACACTGATAATAATAATAATAATAATAATAATAATAATAATAATAATAATAATACACGTAATTTTCCTACGTTATGCACAGTCTTGTAATTGACATCATTAAACAACATATAACACTAAAGGCGACCGAAGATTTTTGTTTTTTGTTAGTATTCACTAAAAGAGAGAGAGAGAGAGAGAGAGAGAGAGAGAGAGAGAGAGAGAGAGAGAGTATTGGTCTGTCCACACACACACACATACAGGTAGTAGGCAGCTACCAAACAGGGAGGTACTACCACCTGGGAAGATATTGGAAGCACAATATGTTGTCTAATGGTAGACCCTGCTGCCTTATGGCATCACGAATATTGTGACCAAGTCCCAGGTTACTGATCTATCTTTCTGCCTCAATTACACACAACTGCAGGGTCTCAATTGTTTCTCTTACTTTAACAACACAACATACATATATCGTTTCTCACAATTTATATTTCTTTTCATTTTTGTATTTCTTTATGGTCCTGTATTATTATTATTATTATTATTATTATTAATATTATTATTATTATTATTATTATTATTATTATTATTATTATTATTATTATTATTATTATTATTATTATTATTATTATTATTATTATTATTATTATTATTTTATTATTATTATTATTATTATTATTATTATTATTATTATTATTATTATTATTATTATTATTATTATCATTATTATTATTGTTGTTATCAGTGTTGTTATTAGTATTAGTGTTATTATTATTTAATTTTTAATTTTATATTTCTTATTATAAATTTTATTTACTATGAACTAATTAATATTATTATTATTGTTATCATTATTACATTTTCACCCCCCAGGCCCCGATGTGGGTCAGTGACCTGTGCCCGGTTGGGCTAATCCCTATAAAAAAAATCTATTATATAAAACAAAGAAGTATGTCTGTGTGTGTGTGTGTGTGTGTGTGTGTGTGTGTGTGTCCGCACGAGAATCTCGGAAACTACTTCACCGATCTGAAGTGATGATGGATGGTGTTATATGTAGTGATGATGAATGGTGTTATATGTAGTGATGATGGATGGTGTTATATGTAGTGATGATGGATGATGTTATATGTAGTGATGATGGATGGTGTTATATGTAGTGATGATGTATGGTGTTATATGTAGTGATGATTAGACAATAAAATAATAACAGTATAATGCTAAAAAAATATACTTTGCTGTACCGTTGTAGTGGAACTTACATATATCGTTAATGAACTATTGATGGAAGAAGAAGTTTTGGGGACTGAAAAGTGAGTCAATGTGGAGCCTCCCTGGGGCGTCCTACCGTGGCCTAGCGAATGAGCCGCCCGGACCAAACTTGGCATGGGTAGCAAATGTCATGTTGGGATCTCAAAAAAACTCCAACCAACCCGATCCGACACACCCAACCCTACCCGACCCGTTAAACCACACAAAGGTTGAAAAGTCGTATCACATCCCACATATTATATTTAATTTTGTCCTTATATATACTACTACACGGTCACTACAACACCATTGGACCCCAGGTCGCCTCTCAACCTCGCTCACAATGAGAATCCAGTGTGCAACATCAAAAAAGGATCGGCAAAGGCAAAACTCTAATAAAAATGCAGCCTCATAGTCTGGAATGAATGCCTCAAGGCATCATACCTTTGGAGAAGTGTTCAGACACTCACCCTATCCACAAACATGAGAGTACATCTACAAGGAGATCAGGATGCTGCACGGTTTGCAGACCTTCCACTACAGATTGGGAATGGAACTTTCCCTGTTGATTCAGAAGGACAAATAATCATTCCTCAAAGATGTGGAAATGTTGTAAAGTCTTCAACTGAGCTCACTAACATTGTCTACCCAAATATTATCCACCACTACAAGGATCACAAGTGGCTGCGTGAACGCGCAATTCTGGCACCAAAGAATGAAACAGTGGCTGAAATCAACATGACTCTACTCAGACAGCTTCCAGGCAGTGAGACCTCATTCAAATCTGTTGATACAGTAATCGACCAGGACCAAGCAGTCCAGTACCCTGCAGAATTCCTTAATTCTTTGGAGCCCGCTGGAATGCCTCCTCACCACCTCACTCTCAAGATTGGAACTCCTATAATGCTCTTAAGAAATCTTGAACCACCAATCCTCTGCAATGGCACAAGACTGGTGGTGAAGAACATGATGCCACATGTACTGGAAGCTTCAATACTGACAGGAAAAGCTAAAGGAGAGGACGTTTTAATACCAAGGATACCTCTCATCACCACTGACCTACCATTTGAGTTCAAGCAACTTCAGTTCCCGGTTAAAGTGAGCTTTGCCATGACCATCTACAAAAGCCAGGGACAGTCCCTGAAGATGGTTGGCCTAAACCTGGTGTTTCCTTGCTTCTCTCATGGACAGTTCTATGTTGGATGCTCCAGAGTGACAACTGGCAAAAATCTGTACATACTTGCTACTAATGGCAAAACCAAAAATGTGGTCTACCTTAATGCATTACAGTGAGACAATGTGGAGCCTCCCGGAGGGTGGAGTCCTACCGTGGCCTAGCGAAAGAGCCGCTAGAAAAATAAATAAAATACAAAATCACTCATTTTTTCTTATACTGTAACCACAAGACTTGACTCCATGAGTGGAGCTCCTTGCTGTTCCTGTATGCACGATCAAAGTCACCCGCAGTCCCGCATGCTAGTGGTGGTGCGCGCTAGTTTTGGTGCATGCCACTGGTGGTGCACGATAGTGTTGGTGCATGCTAGTGGTAGTGCACGCTCGTGGTGGTGCATACTAGTGATGGTGCATGCTAGTGGTGGTGCACGCTAGTGGTGGTTCACGCCAGTGGTGGTGTGCGTTAATGGTGATGCACGTTAATAGTGGTGCATACTAGTGATGGTGCATGCTATTGGTGGTGCACGCCAGTAGTGGTGCACGCTAGTAAGGGTGCACGCCAGTGGTGCTGCACGCTAGCGATGATGCACGCCAGTTGTGGTGAGCACTAGTGGTGGTGTACTTTAGTGTTGGTGCATACTACTGACGGTGCCCGCTAGTGTAGGTGCATGCTAGTGGTGGTGCGTGCACGTCAGTGGCGATGCACGCTAGTGTTGGTGCATGCTAGTGGTGGTGTGCAGTCAGCAAAAAAAAAAACTGCAACCCTTGGTTTGATGGCCTCTGCAACGATCACTGCCTTAGGCCATGTCAATTTGGTATAGTTGGTATTTATGGTTGTGTGATGCATTGTATAACCAGTATGATGTACTTTTTTTATATCAAATATAGTTAATACAGATAAATTAACAGGAATCACCCGAGTAAATGCGTGTTGTTCAGAATTTTTGGCCCAGTTTATCATATTGTATAACACAATAAAGGTGCAACAAAATTTAGTTGACCGGCAATCATCACAGTCAACCGCAGATCTTCACAGTAAACCACAGACCGTCACAGTGAACCTTAGACCATCACAGTGCACCACAGACCGTCACAGTGAACCACAGACCATCACAGTGAAACACAGACCGTCACAGCGAACCACAGACCATCACAGTCAACAGGCAGACCTTCACAGTGAACCACAGACCGTCACAGTGAACCACAGACCGTCACAGTGATCCACAGACCATCACAGTGAACCTCAGACCGTCATTGTGAGCCACAGACCACCACAGTGAACTGCAGACAATCACAGTGAACCACAGACCACCACAACTAACCGCGACCGTTACAGCGAACCACAGACCATCACATTGAACCACAGATCGTCACGGTAAACAACTCACCGTTATAGTGAACCACTAACAGTCACAGTGATCCACTAACCGTCACAATACACTGTAACGAATCAAAACTCGTATAGAAGATATAGAAAGAATTTATAGTAGTAGGTTCGTAGAGTGAGGAAAGTTTGGTAGCGTGGACGGTTAGTTATTTAACTGTTAATATAATATTAGGGGGAATTTTCTAAACGCCACTCCAATTCTAAGTACACCTGTTTATTAATTAACTGAATAACACAGACACATTAATAGAACAATATATCGAAGTTACTTGACACTAACACTCAGACACAAACATGAAATGGATACACCTCCCACCGTAAGTAACTCACCCTTGGATTGCTCTGACAAAGACTCACATGTGACCTGATGGAGGCCCAGCAGGTGCTGTTGAACGGAGTGCTGGACTATCTCTCCTGTGGGAGACTCTTTTACCTGGAGATGCAGTGCTTGGGAAGAAAGTCTCCCTCTGGGGAGGAGCTGTCCCCAAGACGGAGCTGCAGGTCCTTTATATTTGCGTGAGCCGGAGGATGTCGTCACTAATCTGGGTGTGTCTAGTCAGGTGACAGGTGTACGGACAAGCGGGTAGCTTCTTGAGTAACAGGGTCATGTCGCCGGGTAAACCTCACCACCACTTCTTCCCCGAGAAGTCCGTCAGATCTCACCCAGCTGACTTGCCCTGGATCACACCTCGGATCAAAAGACTTATGCAACAGAGAGACAGAGCCTTTCATCTCAATTACCACATCCGCTACAGGTCCCTTCGCAACCGAGTCATCCGCGAAATACGCAGTGCAAAGAAGTCCCACTACCCAACCAAATTACAACACCTAAAGCAGACCAACATCAGTCAATGGTATGGTAAGCTTAAAGAACTCTGTGGACTAAACAATAAGACACACCCCCTCCCCTTCCTTAGCCATCTCACTAGTGTTGACGCAGCTGAGCAAACAAACAACCATTTCGCTACTATATGCCAGACGCTCCCCGGGCTTGACACAACCACTCTCCCTGCTTACCTATCAGCCCCCCCTCCCACTGACCTAGTAGAAGAATTTGAAGTAGCAAAACGCCTGGACAAACTAAAATTAAAACGCTCTACCACCCCCATTGACTTACCAGTGAAACTCTTCAAGGAGTTCTCCCCGGAGCTTGCTAAACCCCTATGCTCCATCATCAATGCTTCTCTCAGTCAAGCCAGATGCCCAGCTGACTGGAAGACCTCTTATGTATCACCAGTGTCCAAGTCAACCAGCCCACACTCCTTAAATCAGCTACGACCTATTGCAATCACCCCAATACCCAGCCTAATCTGTGAAAGTTTTGTGTTCGACTGGGCTTATGCTGATATTGCAGGAGTCGTAGACCCTCAGCAATTTGGCAACATGAAAACTTCCTCCACCACTCACTGTCTTATCAGCTTTCTCGATTACATATACCGCCATCTCGAGAAACGAAAAACGTCTGTAGCTGTCGCCTTCATTGATTTCACTAAAGCATTCGACCTAGTCGACCACAATATAATCATCAACAAAGCTATTGACCTCGGGCTTCGGAGAAGTGTTATACCATGGCTTACAGACTTCCTCAGTGACCGACGCCAAGCTGTACGCTTCCGAGGGGCTGTCTCCACCTTTCAGTCACTCACCTGTGGCGTCCCCCAAGGCACCAAGATGGGACCACTCTGCTTCCTTATGCTCATCAATGATGCCCTAAGAGAAACCCCCGCTCGCTGGAAATATGTTGACGACTCCACCATTGGGATCAGCGTCAACAATTCTGCTCCCAACTATACCGCCCTTCAGGATTTATTGAACAGTCTCCAAAACTGGGCCACCAACAACCATGTCACCATCAACCATACTAAGACCATGGTTATGCACATCAACCTCTCCTCCGACATTGTCCCACCTCCTTCCATTACTTTAGGTCCGAACACACTCCAGGTTGTAGATTCCACGAAGCTTCTCGGCGTCACCATAGACAACAAACTAAATTGGAAACCACACGTCAGTGAAGTTGTCAAATCCTCCAGTTTCCGTCTCCACCTCCTCCGCCGACTCAAGTCCCTCGGAGTTCCTGCACCCGAGCTCCTCAGTGTTTACACAACATTCATACTTCCCAAGCTCACCTATGCCTCCCCCACCTGGTCTTCCTCCCTAAATGCCACACAACGTAAACACCTAGAAAAAGTGCAAAAGAGGGCATGCAAGATAATTCTCTCCCCTTCCTACTCCACATATCAAGAAGCGCTCAACACACTGACCCTTTCGACTCTCACTGACCATCACCACGACCTCATCTGCAAATTTGGTAAGAAGCTTCTACACCATCCTTGACACCGGCTCCTACTACCACCTGAGATCCTTAGCCCGAGAATTGCTGTTCGACACCACAACCGCATCGAGCCCATACGTGCACGAACTGATCGCTATAAGAACAGCCCAGTCCCAACCATTGTAAAAATTATCAATAACTTGTAATAGACCAGTGTATTCACCCCCAGTAAATACTACTTCTTGCACTGTCACTATGTTGAAATGCACTGTAGTTTGAGCTTTTCCCCATCTAGTTATTATATATCTTATTTGTATCACTTATGTAACTTGTATATTATTTATAATTCGAAACCCATTCCCCAAATATGTAACTGTATATTTTCAGCCTTCTGGCTGCCAAGCTCTTTCAATAAACCGTTAATTATTATTTATTAAAGCTAATCGCGTGGCGGTGAGAACTTCGGGTCAATAAGACTGACCTCTCTTGGATAAGATCTGGACAGCTTGTCAAGGTGTAGTTTCTTGAGTAACACACTCAAAACACCCGGTTCTCAAGTACCTTGTCCGTGACCTCTCCTGGGTCAGGTCTTACTGTCACTATAGGGTGTGTCAGCCTATGTGGGCATCTACGTATGAACATAAGAACATAAGAAAATAAGGAGTCTGCAATATGCTGGTTGGCCTGTGCATGGTAGCTCCTGTAGAGAGTTACTAGCATTCTCTATCATCCATGAATATATCTAGCCTCCTTTTAAAACTTTCCAGCGTTCCAGCACTTACTACAAAGTTGCTAAGCTTGTTCCACTCGTCCACCACCCTATTTGTGAACCAGGTCTCTCCTATCTCCCTCCTAAACAAAACTTATCCAATTTAAATCCGTTGCTACGAGTCCTATCCTGCTCGGATATTATAAGAACTTTATCTATATCCTGTTTATTGATTCCTTTCGCCCACTTAAACACTTCTATCATATCTCCCCGCACTCTTCGTCTTTCTAGGGAATACAAGTTTAGTTTCTTTAACCTTTCTTGATATGGAAGGTTTCTAAGTCCCGGAAGTATTTTCGTCATTCTTTGCTGCACCATCTCCAGTGAATTGATATCCATTCTATAATAAGGGCACCAGAACTGAACCGCATAATCGACGTGCGGCCTTACTAGCGCAAGATATAGTTGCAATAAGACCTCTGCACTCTTACTACTTACACTTCTAGATATAAAACCTAATACTCTGTTTGCCTTATTTCGAACATTAACGCACTGTTTTCTAGGCCGTAGGTCCGTGCTTACAAGTACCCCTACGTCTCTTTCACAAGTCGACTTCTCTAAGTTGATGTTGTTAAGGCTGTATACATTGAAAGTATTTGTTCTTCCAATATTAAGTACTCTGCACTTGCTGGTGTTGAATTTCATTTGCCATTATTCTGATCAATCCTGCAGTTTATTTAAATCCTCCTGTAGTGCATTTGCATCCTGCCCTGAATTAATCTGCCGCCCAATTTTGGTGTCATCCTCAAACTTGCTTATGTCACTGCTGATCCCAGTATCTAGATCGTTTATGTAGATTATGAACAAGAGTGGGACTAGTACTGACCCCTGGGGAACCCCACTGGTTACACAGCCCCACTCATATTTAACACCATCTATGCTGACCCTCTGTGTTCTATCGGTGAGCCTTGATTTTATCCAATTTAAGACATTCCCCTCGATACCATCAGCCTTAACTTTTCTCAGAAGCCTCTGATGCGGTGGTACTCTGTCAAATGCTTTGCTAAAGTCTAAGTAAATAACATCGTAATTTTTGTCATTATCTACTACCTCGAAGACTTTCATAAAAAACGTCAGCAGATTTGTTAGACAAGATTTTCCCTTTGTAAACCCATGTTGAGAGTCGTAGATTAATTTGCTTTTCTCTAAATGCGATCGGATGCTATCTGCTATAATTGATTCAAGAAATTTCCCCAGTACTGAAGTCAAACTGATCGGCTGGTAATTTGACGCTGATGCTCTGTCTCCCTTTTTGAATATGGGTACTACATTTGCCTGTTTCCACAAGTCTGGCACAAGTCCCATGTCTAATGATTTTGTAAATAAATTTACGAGGGGTCCGCTAATCTGTTCCCTACACTCCTTCAAGACTCGAGGGAAAATTTCATCCGGCCCTGGGGATTTTGTCTTCTTTAGTTTATTTATCCTGTTAAGAACATCCTCTTTTCTGAAAGTGATATTCTTTAATTTCTCTTCTTCCTTTCCCCTAAATATCAGTTCTACCTCTGGAATTTCTGCATGAATTTCTTCTGTGAAAACTGATAAAAAGTAGCTGTTCAATACTTTGCTTATTTCTTCACTGTCATTAATCACTCCCCCCCCCCCCTTACTTTAAAGGGACAACTTTGTCCTTGACCTTTGTTCTATATACCAGGAAAAATCCCTTGGGATTCGCCTTGGATTCTCTTGCTATCCTGATTTCATAGTCTCTCTTTGCTTTCCTTCCATTTTTCTTAACTTTTCTGGATAGTTCATTATATGTGTTGTATTTCTCTAGGCTGTAAGCTGTAGTCTGATAAACAATCATTACACAACTACTAACCGTCACAGTAAACCACTAACCGTCACATTAAACCACTAACCGTCACATTAAACCACTAACCGTCACAGTGAGGCACTAACCGTCACAGTGAGCCACTAACAGTGACAGTGAACCACTAACACTAACAGCAAGCCACAAACTGCCACAATCAACCATTAACCATCACAGTAAACCAATCACTGTCACAGTAAGCCCCAAACCGTCACAGTGATCCACTAATCGTCACAGAATACCACTAACCGTCACAGTGAACCACTAACAGTCACTGTGAACCAATAACCATCACAGCAAGCCACAAACTGTCACAGTTAACCACTAACCGTCACAGTAAACCAATCACTGTCACAGTAAACCCTAAACCATAACAGTGAAGCACTAACCGTCACAGTGCACCACTAACCGTCACAGTGAACCCGCAGAACAAATCAAGGACATCACAATGAACTTAGAGTGAAATACAACATACAACATGTGTACATGACTCAACGCTCAAACAGCTGGGGAATAGAAGATGCAACACACAATTAGCTGGTAATTCGGTCCACCTCATTACTTCATGGTGCTGCCTTGTATATATTTCATCAATAGCTCTCTCTCTCTCTCTCTCTCTCTCTCTCTCTCTCTCTCTCTCTCTCTCTCTCTATCTCTCTCTCTACTTTAGTTATCAGTTTAAGTTTAGGTTTAGAAGAATTAATTTTGTACATCTCTGATACAACTATACGCCGCCAAGAGATCACAGAGGAAAGGTTATTTATATTTTAAAAAAGTAACTAATGATCGATCCAACCGGGTTCGTTATCTCAATACATGTATGCACTGTATACTACTTCTGCTACTAATACATTTTTTAATGTGGCCTCCAGCCTCCTCCAATAGCCACACCTACGTCGACATTTTATTGCCTTAAAATTAAATATCCTAATACAGAAGTAGCTACCCTAGCTGTGTTGAGTTACTGTTGTCAAAACGCAGTTCTGTGCGACATTCAGTGGCTCTTGCCTCATAGTCAATACCTGCGACCGTTGTCGACTTTGGGACCGACGATCTAGTTCCCCTGAAGCAAAGCAATGCAGACCTAAGCAAAGAGAAGTACAGTCAGCATCTTAACCGGGCTGCTGCTTCTTCTCAGCCAACACTTCCACCAGTCTTGCGCAGAAGCGTCTTGCACTTGGACCCATTCCGCCAGAGGTTGTGAACACTAGAGGAGAGAAGCTGCCCTGATCCACATTCTGAATTCTCTGGCCATCTTGAAGTTCTCGTTCCACTTGTGTGCAGCCTCAAGAGACAGGTTACGGTGACATGCGGCCATTGGGGTCGAATATCCTAACATCAAAGAAGGCTTGCTGTCCCCCGAGATAAGAATCCTCGAGCGCTGACGTCCACACTAGCCTCGTTAGATGTGTTGGAAGTCCTGTAACGGAGGTTTTCACCGCCCAATGGAAGGAGGGGCAGTTCCACCATGACAAATTTCTTTCAGTAAATTTGCTGTGAGATCTCTTACTTTGTCATGCCTCATGCATACGAATCCCCCTTTCTTCCACACCATGGCGTGGTCAATGTCCTTAGATGAGCCACACACGCATTGGGAGGGTAAACCTACTACTGACCTTCCATACCTTAGACCAATGGCATCTGTAAATTCTTGTTTATTAAGGATGAAACCTTTTGCCCTTATCGGTAACGTTGTCATCCAGTTCGAGGCACCCACCTCCTGGGCTATAGCTCTTTATTTTATTTTGAAGCTCTCGAAAAACTGCAGCATCAGTTGTTGAAGTTTATCACTTTGGATGTTCTACCGTTCTGTCGTAATGGACCGTCGAATCTTGTTTAATTCATTGGTATCCACTTAACTTCTGCAATATGACCTATCATGTGCTCAGTGAGGGCTGCCATGAGCGTAACAGAGTTCTGATGTTCTGAGACAGCAACCTCCACTGAATTAGTCAATCCCATTCCATCCAGTCTCGGTGGTAGTGCAAGGCGTGACCTTTCTGCTGGGGTTAAATGAGGGGTTTTCACTAGTGTTGGGATAAAACCGACCTTGATGGCTTCTTCCAGAGAGTGGAGGAGGGGTCCCACATCATGGATAGTGCGCATCAAGTAATTCCAGCGATGGGTGAATGCCTCAAACACTGCAAGTGGCTCAGTTTTAGTATTATCTAACAGAGCTTGGATTTTTTTACTCTCTCATTTACCTCTCCCGTAACGTACACGGTCTTGAAATCATTCGTGCCGATTATCGCACTTAGATGACTTTGGTGGTCCTTTCCTATTTTGACCTCACTTCCGCCGAACATCTCCTTTGGCCGTTCATGGTATTCTCGCTTCACAATGAGGAAGGACTTGCTTGCATTTGGGTGGGCCACGTAATATTACCATGTCCCACAACTTTTTGATGTCTGCCACTTTTCCTGCTCCTGTAAGGTCATCAGCATATGCCACTTGCTTGACCTTGGTTGTTTCATAGTATATTGTGTGTTGGAGCACGAATTGATCTATTGCATACATTGCCATGGCGACTGGATCCCCCTGCGTAGTTCTCTCAGTTGACTGTGTGATGGAATCTCCTCTCTGGGCTTTGAAGCTTGTTATATAGAGCTTCCTGTAGGTGTAACATTGCGGTTGATTATGTTGAATGCGTTGGAAGCGTGAACCAGGAGTACTGCCTCACAATTACACTGCTCAAATGTCTTTCTCATGGCGTGAATGGCAGCTTCACCCCCAGCCTGGTGGCCATCACACACATGCAGTTTCCATGCAGCTGCCCTGACATTATTAATGACCACCTCCATTATCCATTTTCCAATGATCCGTCTCAGCACTTTCCCCACCCATTTTGGGGGATGAGGCGGCAGGCCGTCAGAGCTTGTAGGTGAAGGCAGCATGAGGTTGCTAGCTTTCTTGCAAGGGCGGCGGTGGCATTGCAGAGTTCACCTGCTGCTTCACCAAACTTGTTAGTGCTGAGGATGACTCTCAATCCGTCTGCATCCGGGCCTGTAGGGCCTGCACCTCCTGTGTCTTCAGTGCTTTTTTCCACACCATCCCTCATGCTATTTTTTCGAGCATGACAGCATTTGGATGGACATAGTCACCCTGGATCCGAATACCTTCTTCTGCACTTGCAGGGGGATGTTTTTGCTTCAGTTGCTGTAGGGTTTCTCTGTTTATTGGCATCTCACCACCGGCAGGTTCCTCTGTAAGAGATCTTACCGCCAAGGACACTTTTCTCAATCGCATATTGTTTCAAACTTTCTGGCAACATCCTCAGTGGCTTGCTTTCAGTCTCCTGTAAACTTCAATCTCTGCTGTCGTGTTCTTGCCTCACTTAGGAGATCATCAAGAGCCGGTTCTGCTACATTGTCTGTCATCTGTTCATTGGAGCTACATTTTCCTTGCACTTACACCTTGCATGTGTTCTTTGGGAGAATAGATAAGGAATTTTTGCCAGTATGTGGAGAACTATTGGGGCCAGGGAGCTGTCATGAGTGTTATTATGTATGAGGCGAGTCATCTCTCTCATCATTTCCTTGGTGGCCCCGCACTTTGGTTGTTCGAACTGGTTATGTAGGGACCACCTGACAACTTCCGAGTAGGTTTTTTTGACCCACTTCTCTGCATCTTCCCCCGAAATGCCTTTGCAATGTGGTAGCTGCCTGTCATTCACCTCGTGTACATCTGCTATTGTTGGAGCAGCATTTTTTGGTACTACATTTTCAGACTGAGTGGAGTCACTGCTTTCATTCAAGATATCGTCAGGCGGTGTTGTCCGGCCGATATCCATTGTGTCCTCCATGGAAGGGTCTCTGCCCAGAGGACTCTGACAGTTGTTTCCCTTCCTGCACCCCACACAACAGCGGTGATTTCTCACACATTCACAATTTGTGCAGTTTTGTTTCCGGCTAGAACAGATGCAATGACAGTTACCCGGCATAATGCTCCACACTTCAAGCAACAGGAGTATCTAGCGAGGGAAGCAGTAGATTGTTAGTTTTGCGTGGTGGGTGAGGAGGCACAAATACATGAGTGCCTCGGATCTCCCAAGTATCCTGTGAAAAGGAGGCATTACGACCTAAGGGCGCTTGGTTAATGCGGGTCACAGTGCGATTTCACAGGATATCCGCCACTGACACCTGCTTTGGTCTCATTAGGAGGAATCTAATTCTCATGCAAAGAGCCAGAGAGGTGATAGGTATACACACAGAAAATTTGCAATTGATGACGTATGGGATGAGAAGAGCCTTCAGTGCCAGTGATATGGGTGACGTCAAATATTCACCGACACAATGTGAAATTCCTGTTTCCACATACAGATTATATCCCTCCAATTTCACTGTAGACCAAGGAGGACGCACAACTACACCCTATTAGGGTGTGTCATAGGAGGGAAGATCAGCTAAAACTAATGGCCCATCACTTTTTTGGTAGATTTTAGTGTATATAAACAGAAAATAATTTCAGTTTCAATATTTTGCAACCTTTTGCTAGGTAAATTTTAGCGTGAAATTTATCGAAAATCTAACGTACAGCTGCATTAGTGCATTACAATTAAACAGTGAACATTGCTTTCTGACTTCATTCTTTAACAACCCAACTAACAATATTTTTTTCTGTTTCAGATTCTGATGCATTTATAAGTTGATAATATTTGCGATGGCTGCTTGTGTCAGGACGAGGAACCAAAAATCCAGCCATCTCAGTCACTATCTTGGGTCTGGGAGAGAGCTCCTGAAGTTGGAGTTGCCTACATTGAGAGATGCTTTGAGATACGGTGTTTTAATCAGGCAAATCAGTGAAAAAACCAAAGAACTTACACAAACAAAGACATTGCCAGTGATAAGACCAAAGCTGTCTTGGCACAGTACACTCTGGCTAGCGCTCAGTTCAAGCCTCCAGTCATAACAAGTCAGAAGAAGATTAGTGAGAGACTGCTAGCCAGTTGGGAAAAGGCAAGAGATATCTCTCTTGGGAGAGGAAAACTTGCAGTTAAGGACAGCTTTGCCAAGCAACTGGTCCAGTTATTTGACATAATTACTTGCAAGTGCCCAATTGTTCTCTGTCCTGAGTTTGGATGCGATCGTGACTGTAAATCCGAGGCCAACATCTCCTGTATTTGCAAGCGTGAACTGAAGATTCCTGTGATAGAACTGGCATTTGTCAAAGCACAGAGAGAGAAGACTGGCAGTATAGGGGCTCTCATGATTTCTAGCCAAGATATTCCGGAGTCCAAGAGACAGGAGGCTGCCACAGAGAGACAGAAGAGGAGAAGAGTTGCCGAGGAAAAGAGACTTGAGAAGGCCCAGGGTGAGGTAAAAAAGGCCGATGATTGGAGTCAAGCTGATTCAGAGTTTAATGACTTCCCCATGGCTGATCCGAGTGCTGACCAGGAGAATGGTGACTTTGTCCCTAACCCAGAAAATAATGATCCCAAACCTTCCAGGCATAAGATTCGAAATAGGAAAGATATCCCGAGCATAGATCTGGCCAGCATGCGACACCACACTGGTCTCAGAGAAACTGCAGAGATAGCAACAGCTGCCTGGATTAACGGTGGTTTGATAACACCTGATGATGTTCACCTGGTGATAGATCATAACAAAGTAAGGAGAGCTCAGGAGAAACTTGTCAGTAACCTAGAAGAGGAGTTTGATAAGGGGATAAGAGAAAATGGAATCAATTGTTTGTTCTTTGATGGGAGAAGGGATGACACTAAAGTGTTCATGAAAGTTGGAGATTCTGACAAGTTGTTCCCTGCCATGGTGAAGGAGGAACACTACTCCTGCTGCAGTGAACCAGGAGGGAAGTATTTGTGGCATTTCACTCCAGAGAAAGATGACATCAGGAAACCAGCTGAGATAGTGGCAGATAAAATTGTGAACTGGCTCAGAGAGAGGAACGTAGACCAGACCCTGCAGGCCATTGGAGGGGACAGCACCAACACGAACACAGGATGGCAAGGAGGGGTCATACAGTGGATAGAGCGGAAGATTGGGAGGAAGCTGGTCTGGATTGTTTGTGACCTCCACACCAACGAGTTGCCACTCAGACATCTGATCCAGGAGCTGGATGGCAAGACTCTTTCAAACAACAGATGGTCTGGTGCTCTTGGCAAGATGCTGGATTCTGCCACTGAGTTAGAAATAAATCCGAGCTTTGAAAAAACCACAGTTGGCCCTCCACTCGTTGAGCTTGCACATACTGTCATTGACGACCTGAGTACTGACCAGTACTATGGTTGCATGATTTGCAGTGCCATCAAAACTGGGGTCATGCCTGATAGACTTACTTACCTGCAACGGCTCTCAGGTTCTGCAGAATTTGGGTCGCTCATCATAAACTGAAAGGGAACCAGCTTCACAACCTGAAACTTATTGTCCAATTCATCGTGAGTGTCTACTTGCCAAATTGGTTCAACACCAAGGTCAAGTCATCGTTCTCCGAAGGTCCGAGGCATGTTCTCTTCCAGCTTGAGCTCCTGAGGAGTCAGCCAAGGAAGGTTGTTCAGATTGTGGAGCAGACTGTGAGGAGATCTTCCTGGTATGCTCATCCCGAGGCAGTTCTGCAGACAATGCTCTGCAGTAAGGATGAGGAGGAGAGAAGAGTGGCAGTCAAAAAGATCTTGGATATGAGACTTATGAGAGGATCTGGGCATGACGAATCAGTTGGTGACGATTCCTTCAGGGTCAGGAAGACTCCTGAAGTCAATCTAGGTGCCAAGACCCTCACTGATCTCATAGATCTGGATAACATCCAGGCTGGCAGTGAGCCCCCTCTTACCTGCAGCCTCACCAATGTTCAAGTCAGAGCTTTCCTGGACAACCTCATGCATGTCCCTGTCTGGCCCTCGCACACCCAGAGTATAGAGCGTTGTGTACAGCAAGTGAGCGAGGCCAGCAGTCACGTGTACAGCCAGGAGAGGAGGGAAGGCTACATCCGAGCTCAGGTTGTCAGCAGGGAGGTGGTGAGTAGAAACAGAAGCAAGAAAGACATGTTCTCTATGGTGTGCAGCAACACCGGGTCGTAGTAGTAAAACCGGTTTTTGTATTTGATGATTTTGTTTTCTAAAGGAATATTAAATTTAATAAATGTGTCAAGATCATTCGTTTCACTATTCTGGATCATTTTCATCCTAATAAATTAACCTGATACATTTACTTTACTTTAAATAAGCTATTTAGTGGTGTTGGTAAAAGGGTGGGAATACTGAATTTTCATAAGATTTCAAGTTAAAATTTACCTAGGAAAAAATGAAAACTTTTCAAATCTGAAGATATCACATGATTCTGCACATAGAACTACATCATTAATACGATGGGCCGATTTTTCAAACTCCAAAAAAAAATTCGCCTCTGTATGACACACCCTAACACCCTATCCCTTCTTCTCCTACTTCTACTAACACTACTACTACAAAATAATAAAGTGGCCTCCAGCCTCCCCCGATAGCCACACCTTCGCCACCATTTATTTACCTTAATATTAAATATCCTAATACAAAAGAAGCTATCCTATCTGTGTTAAATTAGTTGAGCCGCAGATCCATGCGGCATTCAGTGACTGTAGCCTCATAGTCAATATCTGCAGCAGTTGTCGGAGTAGGGGCAGAAGCTCTCGTTCCCCTGAGGCAGAGCAAAGCCGACCGAAGGAGAGAGAAGGACAGTCGACATCTCATCCAGGCTGTGACATAACTTCTGGGCTGCTGCTTCTGTTCGGAGATCAGCTCCGCGAGTCTGGCGTAGAAACATCTTGCACTTGGGCCCATCCGACCAGAGGTTGTGAACACTAGAGGAGTGAAGCTGCCTTGATCAACATTTTGTATTCTCTCCCCATATGCCCTTCTCTTGTCGTTCTCGTTCCTCCTATGCGCAGCATCGAGAGCTAGGTTACGGTGACAGACGGCCATGGGATCAAAAATCCTGATGTCGAAGAAAGCTCGCTGTCCCCGCGTCCAGAATCCTCGAGCACTGACGTCCACACGGGCTTCGTTAGAAGTGTTTGAAGTCCTATGTTGGAAGATCTCGCCATCCAGTGGAAGGAGGGTCGGTTCTACCATGACGTCCCGGCGGATTTCCTTCAACATATTTGCTGTGAGATCCCTTACCTCGTCGTGCCTCATGCATGTGAAGCCCCCCTTCTTGCAGATCATGGCGTGATCGCCATCATAGGAAGAGCCACACACGCATTGGGAGGGCAAACCATCTATCTCCCTGTATGCCCTTATCTTGTCATTGTCGTTCCTCTTGTGCACAGCATCAAGAGCTATGTTTCGCCTCCGTATGACACACCCTACGGAGTCGAATTTTTTTTATTTTGAGTTTGAAAAATCGGCCCATGGTATTAATGATGTAGTTCTATGTGCAGAATCATGTGATATCTTCAGATTTGAAAAGTTTTCATTTTTTCCTAGGTAAATTTTAACTTGAAATCTTATGAAAATTCAGTATTCCCACCCTTTTACCAACACCACTAAATAGCTTATTTAAAGTAAAGTAAATGTATCAGGTTAATGTATTAGGATGAAAATGATCCAGAATAGTGAAACGAATGATCTTGACACATTTATTAAATTTAATATTCCTTTAGAAAACAAAATCATCAAATACAAAAACCGGTTTTACTACTACGACCCGGTGTTGCTGCACACCATAGAGAACATGTCTTTCTTGCTTCTGTTTCTACTCATCACCTCCCTGCTGACCACCTGAGCTCGGATATAGCCTTCCCTCCTCTCCTGGCTGTACACGTGACTGCTGGCCTCGCTCACTTGCTGTACACAACGCTCTATACTCTGGGTGTGCGAGGGCCATGCAGGGACATGCATGGGGTTGTCCAGGAAAGCTCTGACTTGAACATTGGTGAGGCTGCAGGTAAGAGGGGGCTCACTGCCAGCCTGGATGTTATCCAGATCTATGAGATCAGTGAGGGTCTTGGCACCTAGATTGACTTCAGGAGTCTTCCTGACCCTGAAGGAATCGTCACCAACTGATTCGTCATGCCCAGATCCTCTCATAAGTCTCATATCCAAGATCTTTTTGACTGCCACTCTTCTCTCCTCCTCATCCTTACTGCAGAGCATTGTCTGTAGAACTGCCTCGGGATGAGCATACCAGGAAGATCTCCTCACAGTCTGCTCCACAATCTGAACAACCTTCCTTGGCTGACTCCTCAGGAGCTCAAGCTGGAAGAGAACATGCCTCGGACCTTCGGAGAACGATGACTTGACCTTGGTGTTGAACCAATTTGGCAAGTAGACACTCACGATGAATTGGACAATAAGTCTCAGGTTGTGAAGCTGGTTCCCTTTCAGTTTATGATGAGCGACCCAAATTCTGCAGAACCTGAGAGCCGTTGCAGGTAAGCAAGTCTATCAGGCATGACCCCAGTTTTGATGGCACTGCAAATCATGTAACCATAGTACTGGTCAGTACTCAGGTCGTCAATGACAGTATGTGCAAGCTCAACGAGTGGAGGGCCAACTGTGATTTTTTCAAAGCTCGGATTTATTTCTAACTCAGTGGCAGAGTCCAGCATCATGCCAAGAGGACCAGACCATCTGTTGTTTGAAAGAGTCTTGCCATCCAGCTCCTGGATCAGATGTCTGAGTGGCAACTCGTTGGTGTGGAGGTCACAAACAATCCAGACCAGCTTCCTCCCAATCTTCCTCTCTATCCACTGTATGACCCGCCCTTGCCACCCTGTGTTCGTGTTGGTGCTGTCCCCTCCAATGGCCTGCAGGGTCTGGTCTACGTTCCTCTCTCTGAGCCAGTTCACAATGTTATCTGCCACTATCTCAGCTGGTTTCCTGATGTCATCTTTCTCTGGAGTGAAATGCCACAAATATTTCCCTCCTGGTTCACTGCAGCAGGAGTAGTGTTCCTCCTTCACCATGGCAGGGAACAACTTGTCAGAATCTCCAACTTTCATGAACACTTTAGTGTCATCCCTTCTCCCATCAAAGAACAAATAATTGATTCCATTTTCTCTTATCCCTTTATCAAACTCCTCTTCTAGGTTACTGACAAGTTTCTCCTGAGCTCTCCTTACTTTGTTATGATCTATCACCAGGTGAACATCATCAGGTGTTATCAAACCACCGTCAATCCAGGCAGCTGTTGCTATCTCTGCAGTTTCTCTGAGACCAGCGTGGTGTCGCATGCTGGCCAGATCTATGCTCGGGATATCTTTCCTATTTCGAATCTTATGCCTGGAAGGTTTGGGATCATTATTTTCTGGGTTAGGGACAAAGTCACCATTCTCCTGGTCAGCATTCGGATCAGCCATGGGGAAGTCATTAAACTCTGAATCAGCTTGACTCCAATCATCGGCCTTTTTTACCTCACCCTGGGCCTTCTCAAGTCTCTTTTCCTCGGCAACTCTTCTCCTCTTCTGTCTCTCTGTGGCAGCCTCCTGTCTCTCTGTGGCAGCCTCCTGTCTCTCTGTGGCAGCCTCCTGTCTCTTGGACTCCGGAATATCTTGGCTAGAAATCATGAGAGCCCCTATACTGCCAGTCTTCTCTCTCTGTGCTTTGACAAATGCCAGTTCTATCACAGGAATCTTCAGTTCACGCTTGCAAATACAGGAGATGTTGGCCTCGGATTTACAGTCACGATCGCATCCAAACTCAGGACAGAGAACAATTGGGCACTTGCAAGTAATTATGTCAAATAACTGGTCCAGTTGCTTGGCAAAGCTGTCCTTAACTGCAAGTTTTCCTCTCCCAAGAGAGATATCTCTTGCCTTTTCCCAACTGGCTAGCAGTCTCTCACTAATCTTCTTCTGACTTGTTATGACTGGAGGCTTGAACTGAGCGTTAGCCAGAGTGTACTGTGCCAAGACAGCTTTGGTCATATCACTGGCAATGTCTTTGTTTGTGTAAGTTCTTTGGTTTTTTTCACTGATTTGCCTGATTAAAACTCCGTATCTCAAAGCATCTCTCAAAGTAGGCAACTCCGACTTCAGGAGCTCTCTCCCAGACCCAAGATAGTGACTGAGATGGCTGGATTTTTGGTTCCTCGTCCTGACACAAGCAGCCATCGCAAATATTATCAACTTATAAATGCATCAGAATCTGAAACAGAAAAAAATATTGTTAGTTGGGTTGTTAAAGAATGAAGTCAGAAAGCAATGTTCACTATTTAATTGTAATGCACTAATGCAGCTGTACGTTAGATTTTCGATAAATTTCACGCTAAAATTTACCTAGCAAAAGGTTGCAAAATATTGAAACTGAAATTATTTTCTGTTTATATACACTAAAATCTACCAAAAAAGTGATGGGCCATTAGTTTTAGCTGATCTTCCCTCCTATGACACACCCTAATGTTACGGTGACATGCGGCCAGGGGATCAAAAATCTGATGTCGAGGAAGGCTGGCTGTCCTTGCGTCCAGAATCCTCAAGCACTGACGTCAACATGGGCTTCATTGGATGTGCTTGAAGTCCTATGTTGGAAATTCTCACCGTCCAATGGAAGAAGGGTCACTTCTACCCTGACATCACGAGAGATTTCCTTCAACATATTTGCTGTAAGATCCTTTACTTCGTCATACCTCATGTATATGAAGTGACTTTCTTGCACACCATGGCGTGATCGACGTCATAGGAAAAGCCACACACGCATTGGGAGGGCAAAACTTCTACTGGCCTACCGTGCCTTAGGGCATTGGCATCTGTAAATTCTTGTTTATTGAGACTGAAACCATTTGCCCTTATCCGTAACGTAGTTAACCAGTTCGAGGCGCCCATCTCTTGCGCTATAGCTACTTTTTTTCCTTGAAATTCTTTGGTACTTCAGCATCAGTTGCTTCAACTTATCACCTTGGCCGTACTGTCGTTCTGTCGTAAAGGACCGTCGAATCTTGTTTACTTAGCTGGTACCCACCTCACCTGTGGCGTTCTGAGCTATTATGTGGTCAGTGAGCTTAACTGAGTTTTGATGTTCGGTGGCAGCAATCTCCTCTGGATTGGTCAATCCCATTCCTCCCAGTCTCGGTGGTAGTGCAAGGAGTAATCTTTCTGCTGGGGTTAAGTGAAGATATTTCACTAGTTTGGGAATGAAATTGATGCTGATTGCTTCTTCCAGAGGGTGGAGGAGGGGTCCGATATTAGGGATAGTGCACATCAGGTAGTTCCAGCAATGCTTGACTCGGTGAGTGAATGCTGCAAAAGCGGCATGTGGCTCTGTGTTAGAAATATCAGACAGAGCTTGGATTTCAGTAATCCAGTCATTCACCTTTCCCGTTACCTACTCGGTCTTGAAGTCCGTCGTGCCGATTACTGCACCTAGGTGTCTTTGACCATCCTTTGTAATCCTTTTGACCTCACTTTCACTGAACACCTCCATTGCCGGTTCATAATGCTCTGGCTTCACAATGAGGTAGGCAGCACACAGGAGAGACGCCAGGGCACGGATGGTGGATAGGGCGTGGAGGAAATGGCGATGACGTGATAGCCGCGGGGTAGTAGCTGGAGTAGGTGTCTGGAGAGTGACAGCCGAATAGTGAAGGACTTTGGAATGAGCCAACGAACCCCAGGAGCCTCAGCTGAGCACAAAACCAGGATTATGATCGAACAGTTCGGGAAGTGCAGCTGTGGTGCTGGCTGGGTAGTGTCTGATGTGTTACGAAGCTGCAGCGACTTTCTTACCTCTGTCTACCCCACCCCACCTAGTGGGGCGGCAAACAACCATCCCGCTCGTTACCTCCCCTACATACGCTGCTTGCTTGGTCTCGGTTGTTTCAAATTTTATTGTATGTTGGAGCACAGATAGGCCTATTGCTTACATTTCCATTGCAGTTCCTGTATGTATATTATGTATGCTGGATTATATATCATGTATGTATATTATGTATGTGCTCCATTTATGTATTATTTATTCAGCCTAGCTAGCAGCGTGTGGCAATGTTATTACCATATCCCACATGCTTAATTAATGTGCCTGGCGACGTATGGAAGCTGCTAATGTATCACTTGCCATACGTCGCCTATAGCAGTTGACAAGGAGCCTAGCCAAGGGAGAGTGCTGCTTCCCTCTGTGTACATACTCTTATCCAGTAAACCGAACCTACAAAACTATACAGGTGTTTGTGTTCTCTCCTGTATATAGAACTTATTATTCAGAACCTAACATGGCGCAGTGATCCGATCTTACTGGATAATTACGAGTGAAAGTGCAAAGTCTGTGGAAAGCCGGCTATGAACTCTCGCTTGGGTCAACTCCCGCGCGTCATCCCTGCTCGAAGAATTTCGCAACTTTGAGCAGTGTCAGTGACAGTATTTTTCTGTGAAGTGTTTAGTGCATTGTGTGTTTCGTGCCATTCATGTGTGACCTTGTTCTAAAGGATTCCCAAGGTATACGGCACGTTCTGGGCATTTGTAAGGAGTAGAGTTCAGTGCACCCGTCTCTGACCGCATTCTGAGGGTAACTGGACTGACTGGGAGTCGCCGCGCCTCTCCCTCCACACCCTCACAGCGCCGCCTCCACCCCCCCTCACAGCTGGGGCGAGACGCTTTGCCCGCCCAGGACACACACTCACTCACACACATACATGTACTAACACCCGCTGACCGCGCGGCTTCCTTATATATATTTTATATATATAATCTATATATCTGTGTATTTAATTAATTTTTTTGTCTGAAATCTTGTTGATACGACGGGCTGACCGGTCAACACTGATTTAAGACACAGTACACAGATGAAGTAGTCATGTCTCATGCCTTACGTAGCCGTGGACCCAGCGCCTGGATGAGTCAGGCGGGTGACAGCCCCGCAGAGATGGATGACCAGGCCGGCCACGACGCTCCAGCCCTCACATCGCGCAGTCCCTCACCTCAATATTCAGCGTTGTCTCCAGAGATAATTGCTTTACTGAAGTTTATGAGAGATGAGAAACGCGAGGATGAAGCCCACAGACGTTTGGCGGATGAGCACAGAAGGCAAGCAGAGGCAGAACGAGACAACCAACGGAGATTGGAAGACAGTGAACGGTTTGAAGCCTTGATATCTCGCCTCACTGTTAACCAAGCCCCTGGCTCTAACACTGCCTCGGTACTGACTGGTTCAGATACCTCATCCATGCTTCCTTCACACCCCCCAGCCCCACCTAAAGCAGCAGCTCAAACACCGCCCATCTTGAAGCCTGATGTGAATTTCCAGACTTTTCGTGAATGGCGGCGACGGTGGACTGATTATTCTACAATGGTGGATCTCCAGAGTTTGTCACAGCCTAAACAACTCATCCAGCTGCGTATGTGCTTGTCCTTGGAAATTCAGCGTGTCTTGGAACATACGTTGCAGGTACCCCCAACCTCTTCGCTGTCTGTAGAGGAGGTACTGGACGTTCTACAACGGCACATCAAAGGACAGCAGAATGAAGCTCTGCGCAGGAGGGAATGGTTTAGCTGCAGACAGATGGAGGGCGAGTCTTTTGATGCCTTTTACGTGCGTCTTAAGAGAGCCTCGGAAGAGGTAGATATATGTCCAGGCCACCACCAGCAGTGCGAGGAGACCCAGTTGAGGCAGGTGATCCTGATGGGTGTTAAGGACGAGGAACTTGTCCAACGCCTCACCTCCCTCGACTCTTCCTCTTCTCTTAAGGATGTGTTGACGATATGTCGCTCCTATGAGGCTGCCAGGTGTGCCACCTCTGCCATCCGTGCTCCCCCTACAGCTGTACGCGCTGTGTCCCGGTACAAGAAGGACAAGAAGTCTGTTCCTACGCCTTCGCCCACCACGTCCACGCCCGGTTTATTTTGCAACAACTGTGGTAAGCAGCACGGAACACAGGTGTGTCCAGCTGCTCAGTCTACCTGCAACAGTTGTGACCGTAAGGGCCACTGGACACTCACAGTACGGTGCCCAGCCAAACGCGTCCAGTGCAATGTGTGTGGTCGTCTGGGCCACTATGACAAGTGTTGCCTTTCCAACATACCCAAGGGACCGCGTCGGCGGAAGCTTCAGCCCCCCTCCACCAGAGAGGGCCGCCCACAGTCTTCCAATCAGAGGTACGACGACTCTTGACAACGCTCGAGCCACATTAGGAATGTGTGCTCCCCCCAGCGTCCCAGGACCAAAGTCCCCCAGTACATCAGTGTCATTGTGACCTACCGCAGTGCTTCATCCCGTCTTCAGATGTTGCCCGACACCGGCGCTGATGCTAC
The DNA here is from genome assembly GCA_958450375.1 of Homarus gammarus. Taxonomy (NCBI): domain Eukaryota; kingdom Metazoa; phylum Arthropoda; class Malacostraca; order Decapoda; family Nephropidae; genus Homarus; species Homarus gammarus. Next base: position 1,361,007 of record CAUDMG010002410.1, on the reverse strand, counting down.
AGTCATCGGTCCCCAGCATTTGCAATGCTTGGGGCTCTCTCCAAGTGATCTAGGACCGCCCCCCAAGGATCTCCGCTTTATGGCAGATGGTTCACAGATGACCCCGGCCCTGGGTTCACTCCAAGCACAAGTCACCTTTGGCAACAGGTCGTGTCAAGCCTGGATTGATGTGCATAACGGTGTCCAGACTCCTTTGCTGTCCTACAGACATTGTCAGGAGTTGGCCATCATCTCCCAGGACTTCCCCAAACCTATTCTTGAGGTAAAACACGCCAACAGGGTGCAAAAAGGGAGCAGCAACGACCCTGCTGCCGCCCTACCCCTGCCTCTTGCCAGTGACACCTCTCCTTCGGATGCTCGGAAGTACTTCCTGAAGGAATTCAGCGACGTTCTGGTGACCAAGTCCGCTCTGGAATCCAAGCCTCTCAAGAAGATGGCAGGCCCCCCCATGAGGATCCACCTGAGGGACGACGCGAAGCCATTCGCTATTTACACCCCTCGACTGGTTCCCCTGGCCTTCCGCGAGGCTGTCAAAAACGAGCTGGACTCCATGGTCGCCCAAGAAATTATAGTACCAACCGGCGATGACCCGTCTCCATGGTGTCACCCGATGGTTGTCGTCGCAAAACCTAAAGGTGGTGTTCGGATCACCACTGACCTTTCCAAGCTCAACAACCAGGTGTCTCGTCCTGCGCACCCTTCTCCCACGCCCTTTGCAGCCATACGCAGCGTGAACCCGAAGGCGCGCTTCTTCACGACGATGGACGCCCTGTGTGGATACTGGCAGATAGAGATTGCCGAAGAAGACCGACCACTCACAACTTTCATCACCCCGCATGGACGTTACAGTTATTGCCGTGGCCCCATGGGATTCGCCGCTACAGGAGACGCTTTCTGTCTTCGAGGTGATATGGCTCTACAAGGTCTGGCAAACTGCGTGAAAGTGGTCGACGACATACTCGTGTACGATGAGGATTACATGGATCACCTCTGCCGTATCTACGAGGTACTCAACAGGTGCCGGAAGCACGGCATTACCCTAAATGCCGACAAGTTTGTTCTGGCCAGCTCTTCAGTTGACTTTTGTGGGTACACCCCCTCAGGGAATGGTATCGCAGCTGACCCGGAAAAGGTCCGCGCCATTACGGATTTTCCCACCCCTGCTAACCTGACTGACTTGAGGTCCTTCATCGGTCTCGTCAACCAGTTAGCAGAGTTTTCGTCGGACATCTCCGCAGCTGCTCAACCACTTCGCCCCCTGATGAGCCCCAAGAGGACATTCCTGTGGACCCCCGACCACGACAAGGCCTTCCAGCAAGTGAAACAGGCCCTGTCTCGTCCACCTGTCCTCGCCACATTTGACCCAGCCTTGCCGACAGTTCTGCAGACAGATGCCTCACGCTTGTATGGCGTGGGATACGCCCTACTGCAGGATCATGGTGGAGGGCAGTTCCGGCTCGTCCAGTGTGGCTCGCGTTTCCTCTCTGACACTGAGACGCGCTACGCCACTATTGAGTTGGAGCTGTTGGCTGCGGTTTGGGCGATGCCCAAGTGCAGGTTTTACCTCATAGGCCTGCAACACTTTCACCTAGTGACCGACCATCGCCCGCTTGTCCCGATCCTCAACCACTACACGCTAGACGCCGTTGAGAACCCTCGCCTCCAGCGTCTGAAAGAGAAGCTCTCGGCGTACATCTTCACTGCAGTGTGGCGTGCTGGTAAGGAGCTCTGCATCCCTGATGCCTTATCCCGCTCTCCCGTCAGCCGCCCTACTCCAGAAGACCATGTACTCGACGCCGACCTCGCTCTTTCCGTCAGGACTGTGGTCACTCTCCATGCCGTCCAATCCCTTCGTTCGGACCCGTCACCAGATGACGACAAGGCAATGGAGGACCTTCGAACAGCGGCCCGAGATGACCCTTCCTATGTCCGAATCGTCGAGTGTGTGAGGAATGGATTTCCTAGCAACCGCTACGATCTTCACAACACCCTGCTCCCGTATTGGAAACTCCGCGATGAACTTTACTGCGACGGAGACCTTGTTCTGTACGGAGCACGTGTAGTTGTCCCTGCTGCATCACGTCCCCACGCCTTGGCCCGCCTTCATGACAGTCACCGTGGAGCTGAGGCCACCAAACGACGTGCACGACAGACTGTGTTCTGGCCCGGCATCAACTCCGACATCTCCAATGTTGTCCGTGCGTGTGAGCCCTGCCAAGTATTACAACCCAGCCAGCAGCAGGAACCCTTTATGAGTGACGACAACCCCACCCGCCCCTTTGAGTCTGTGTCGGCCGACTTTTTCTGTGTGTCAGGAAAGTCCTTCCTCGTTATCGTCGACCGTCTCTCTGGTTGGCCGGTTGTCATCAAGTGCGGCAATGACACGACGTCTGCCGCCACCATCAGCAAGTTCCGCCACTACTCCCGTGACGTGGGCGTTCCTGTACGCCTGCGAACCGACGGAGGGCCTCAGTTCACAAGCCGGGACTTTGCTGTGTTCCTTGACCGATGGGGAGTCCGGCATGTGTTGTCATCGCCCCATTACCCGCAGTCCAACGGCCACGCTGAGGCTGCTGTCAAATCCCTGAAGCACCTCATCCTTAAGGTGGCCCCTTCTGGGAACATTGACTGCGAGGCCTTCGACAGGGGCCTTCTTGAACTCCGCAACACACCTAACTACACCGAACGCTCCCCTGCCCAGGTCTTGTATGGACGCCCCCTTCGTTCTTGTGTCCCTGCTCACCCTCAATCCTTCTCCAAGGAGTGGCAGGCCAAGACAGAGGATTGTGATCGCCGAGCCGCCGAACGTGTTCAGGACGTCGTCGCCCGCTACAATGACCACGCCCGTTCTCTCCCCAGGTTGAGTGTCGGCACCCAAGTCCGTGTTCAGGACCCGACCTCCCTACGTTGGGACAAAGTAGGCGTAGTTATGGGCCTCGGCAGGTCACGGGACTACCAGGTGCGGTTACCCAGTGGTCGTGTGTGGTGGAGGAACCGCCGTTTTCTCCGCCCCGTAACAATGCCTTCTGCTGGCCCCGCCACCAGTGTTGAGTCCCATACCCTTCCCAGTGATGAAGTCCCTCGACGCTCAGAACGGATCCAAAAGAAAAGGTCCGCTCAAGACTTTGCTATGAGCGTATAGGGGGGAGGGAGGTGTATGTATATTATGTATGCTGGATTATATATCATGTATGTATATTATGTATGTGCTCCATTTATGTATTATTTATTCAGCCTAGCTAGCAGCGTGTGGCAATGTTATTACCATATCCCACATGCTTAATTAATGTGCCTGGCGACGTATGGAAGCTGCTAATGTATCACTTGCCATACGTCGCCTATAGCAGTTGACAAGGAGCCTAGCCAAGGGAGAGTGCTGCTTCCCTCTGTGTACATACTCTTATCCAGTAAACCGAACCTACAAAACTATACAGGTGTTTGTGTTCTCTCCTGTATATAGAACTTATTATTCAGAACCTAACAGTTCCCTCAGTTGTATCACCTCTTAGAGCCTTGGTGCTTACTATATAGAGGTCTGATGGATTCCCATAGGTGCTTTCAACATACATTGCAAGACTTGGAAACTTGATCTTGATATTGTGCAGTGCGGCCTTGCGGTTAAGTATAATGAATTTATTGGAAGCATCAACCAGGAGAACGGCCTCACAATCACGCTGCTCAAATATCGTTCTCATGGCGTGAATGGCAGTTTCCTCTCCAGCCTGGTGGCATGCACAAACTTGCAGGTTCCCTGCTGCTGCCCTGACATCATCCTTTACGACCTCCATTATGCATTTTCCGAATATCCGCCTCAGCACTTCCCCCACCCCTATAGGCCTACATCCTGGATTCTTATCCAGGGGAATGAGGCGGCAGGCCGTCAGAGCATGGAGGTGTTGGCAGCACGAGGGTGCTAACTTTCTTGCAAGGACGGCAATGGCAGTGCAGAGATCACTGTGCTATGGGCCAAACTTGTTAGTACTGAGGATGACTCTCCAACCGTTTGCATCTAGGTCTGAAGGTACAGCCCCTCCCTGAGTTTTCAGTGCCTTTTTCCACACCATCCCTCCTGTTATTTTCTCGAACAGGACAGCCTTTGGTGGGATATAGTCACCCTGGAACCTGATGCCTTCCTCTTCACTTGCAGGGGGATGTTTTTCCTTCAGTTGTTTTTAATGTCTCTGTTTATTTGCAGAACACCACCGGAGGATTCCTTTGTGAGAGATCTTACCGCCAAAGACACTTTTCCCACACGCATTTTGTTTCCTAACTTTCTTGCTGCGTCATCGGTGTTTTGCTTCCGTCTCCTATAAATTTTAGTCTCTCCGGCAGTGTTCTTGCTTCACATAGGAGATCATCAAAGGCCCCATTCTGCCACATTGTCAATCTTCTCTTCATTGCTGCCGCATCTTCTTTGTGCTTAGTCTATGTGTGTGTCCTTTGACAGAATAGATGTGGTATTATTGCCAGTATTTGAAGAGCTAAAGGGGCAAGGAAGCAGTCCTGAGTGTACTCGGTTATGAGGCGAGTCATCTCCCGAATCATTTCCTTGGTGGCCGTACACTTGGGTGGTTCAAACAGGTTAACTAGCGACCACCTGACAATTTCTAAATAAGTTTCTTTCGCCCATATATCCGCATTTTCCATCGACATGCCATTCCACTGTGGTGGCTGTCTGCCATTCACTTCGTGGACATCTGCTACTATTAGAGCAGCGTTTATTGGTACTACATTTTCAGGTTGAGTAGACTCACTGCTATCATTTCGGATATTATCGGGCGGTTGGGTTTCCGGCGATATCCACTGTGGCCTCCTGTGTCGGCTCCCTGCCATATGGGTTCCGACAATTGTTTCCCTTTCTGCAAACCACACATGGTCGGTTGTTTCTCGCACAATCACAGCTAGTGCAATTTTGGTTCTGGCATCGTGTTCCGCACTTCAGGCGACAGTTACGTCCTCCTCCGACATCTACTTTGGTCCCATACAGAAGAAGAAACTAGTTCTTATGAGGAAAGGGCGGAGAGGTGACAGGCTGGACTGCTGTGTCCGGGTAGTAGGGGCATACGTGCGCGCGTGGATGTGTAGGCCACTTCCCCTGAGGGCGACAATCCACACATCAGAGTGATACACTGGGGGCAAGAATTGTCACACCTAACCACTTGTTTATATATCCTTGGCAGAGATATCCACTATTTCTCTGGTCGCTCTGATGTAAGATTAGTTATGTATGCTCACTTGGTCGGCTCTCACTACATGAAGTGACCGTTACTTGTGGGAGGCCACCGTAAGGGTAGAATACTTGGCCGTCTTTCACTGACCATAGAGGCGAGAGTCGGGAGGCCACCCTCTATTGACACTGGCACCTGTCATCTGCACCAACCGTCCCGCCAAGCACTCACAACTCGCTTGGTGATCGCCGGTGAACACACGGAATAAGTGCGATTAATGCCTTAAAGGATGCGAAGAACCTTCGGTGACAATGCTTAGAGTGACATCCGATAGTCACCGACACACTGTGAAATTCCCGCTCCCACACTCCGAATATGTCCCCTCCAATAACACTTTAGATCAGGGAGGACATTCCACCACACCCAAGCCGCGCTGGCTGCCTACTACAATTACTACTGCTACTAAGGATAATGATATACATGTAGTTACAAAATTGGTGAGTGCTTCACTTGACTGACAAATAATATGTAAGTAACATAAGTGATACATATGATATATTATAACAAGGGGGTGTGGTGGAGGTCATAAAACAGGGAATTTCAACATGGTAACAGTATAAAAGTAAGAGTGTCAGGTAGTGAACACATTGGTTAACGACTAATTGTTGATAAATTTTACAATGGTTGAGTCTGGGCTATTCTTATAGTGATCAGTGCATACTCGTATGGGCTGGATGCGATTGTAGTATCGAAAGGCAATTCGCGGAAATGGGATCTCTGGTGGAAGCAGGTGACGGCGTCGTGGCTGGTGCATAACCTTTTCCCCAAATTTGCAGATGAAGTCTTGATGATGATTAGAGAGAGTTTCGAGGGGATTGGTGTGTATAGCACTTATTTATATGAGGAAAAGGAGGGGAAGAGAATAAATTTGCGCGCCCTTTTCACCTTTTGTAGAAATTCCCGTTGTGGGGCATTTGAGGAGGAAGACCAGGGAAAGGAAGCGTAGGTGAGCTTGGGAAGTATGAATGTTGAGTAAGCACTGAGGAGTTCGGGCGCCGGGAGCTCCGAGGGACTTGAGACGGTGGAATAAGTGGAGCTAAAACCTGGAAGATTTGACAGTTGCACTGACATGTGGTTCCAATTTAGTTTGTCATCTATAGTGACATCGAGGAACTTGGTTGAATCCACAACCTGGAGTGTGTTGGGGCCCAAACTAATGAAGGGAGGTGGGACAAGATCAGCAGCGAAGTTGATGTGCATAACCATGGACTTGGTATGGTTGACGGTGACATGGTTGTTGGTGGGCCAATTTTGGAGAATGCTCAACATATTCTGGGGGGCTCTATATTCAGGAGCCGAGTTGTTCACACTGATCCCAATTGTTGAGTTGTCGACATATTTCCAGCGAGCTCGAATTTCTCTCAGTGCATCGTGGATAAGCAAGAGAAAGCAGAGCGGTCCCATCTTGGTGCCTTGGAGGACGCGACAGGTGAGTGACCAAAAGGTGAAAGACAGCCCCTCGGAAGCGTACGGCAAGATGGCGGTCAGTTAAGGAGTCGGTAGCTCTGTTGATGATTAAATTATTGTGGTCGACTAAGTTGAATGCTTTGGTGAAGTCAATGAAGGCGACAGCCACAGATGTCTTTCGTTTTACCAAATAGCGCAATATGTATTATGTAGTCGACAAAGCTGAAGTGACAGTGAGTAATGGAGGAAGTTTTCATATTGCCAAATTGCTGATGATCTATGGCTCCTGCAATGTCAGTATAGGTCCACTCAAAACGAAACATTCGCAGATTAAGCTGTGTATTAGGGTGATCGCAATGGGTCGTAACTCATTTAAGGATTGTGGGCTCGTTGACTTGGGCACTGGCGACACATACGAGGTCTTCCGGTCAACTGGGCCTCTTGATTGACTGACGGAAAAATTGATGATGGAGCAGAGGAGTTTAGCTTGTTCCGGGAAGAACTCCTTGTAGAGTTCCATTGGAAAGTCAATGGGGGTGGTGGAGCTCATTGTCTTCTGTTTGTCCAAATGTCTTGCTACTTCAGTTTCTTCCACTAAGTCAGTAGGAGAAGGGAGAGGTTGGTAAGCAGGAGACTGGTTGTTACAGTAGTTGCTCAGCTGTGTCACCATCAGTGAGGTGGCTAATAAAAGATAAGGGGTGTGTCTTATTGTTTAGCCCACAGAGTTCTTTAAGCTTACCATACCACTGACTGATGTTCGTCTGCTCCAGGTGTTGCAGCTTGGTTGGGTAGCAGGACTTCCTTGCAGCGCGTATTTCACTGGTGATTTGGTAGCGAAGGGACCTGTAGCGGTTGTGGTCTTTGAGATAAAAGGCTGTGTTTCTCAGCTGCATAAGTCTTTTAATCCGAGGTGTGATCCAGAGCAAGTCAGCTGGGTGTGATGTGATGAACTTCTCAGGGAAGAAGCGATGGTGAGCTTCCATGGTGGTGCTGAGGTAATTTCATCATTTGGTGTCTATGCCATCCACACATATAGTACTTCAGTCCAAGGATGGTGAACTATCCACTCTGCGCGCGCGCGTGTGTGTGTGTGTGTGTGTGGTAAGAAGAGGGAGTGTGGGTTGGTAGCTCGCCAACAAGTCGTGGTCCGACTCCTCACCAGAAGTGAGACGCAGTTATCCCCTAATTGGAGGTTGGAGAACGCCTCTAACGGACTTAAGATACCGCTCAAAGATGACGAATAATATGGTTTAGAAATTGCATTGATACTGTATTACAACTAATTGCGCTTTTTTATACCAGAATACAGAGGAGAAAAAATAAGGTAGAAATCTGTGAGAATATACGACCAGGTAAGGACCAAGATGAGGACTAGGTAACGACTAGGTGAGGAGAAGGTAAGGTCAGAGGCCACAACAACTCCAGGTATCTGTGTCTAATAAACTTTTCTCATGGGAAAACTTCTTGGTGTCAGCTTTTGTGAGTCAGCCTCTCTGTGAAGCTATATAAGAGTTTGATATTCTGTGGTAAAACAAAACACACAGACAGTACAAGAAACATAAATGGTTGTTCAATTTACTTATTTTTACCCGCAAAAATTTTAGTCAAATTATAATCAACGTGTGATAAAATACAGCTTAATTGTAAAGTAGCATGGATGTAAATATACCATTTAGAAATATAATTAAAATGTAAGCACCGGCGCAGACGTAGGCGCAGACCATGGCGCAGAAGTAGAGATGACAACAAAAGTCTGCTTTTTGAATCCACGAGTTAATCACAGTGTCACACATAAAAAATCAAAATTTAAGTTATAGCACATGCTGTGAGGAAATGGAGCCTGTGTGATCGATTGTATATTTGAATTTCAAAATACCCAAAAATACACGGAAAAAAGTTTTAGGTTAAAAAAAACCCTGGCAGGACACAAAAAATGTCTGCTGTGAGGCATTCAAAAAAAAGGAAAAAAAAAGAAATTCACTTCAGTGTGAATTTCGTTGAAACTCTCGGACTTGTCAAACAAAACATGGAGTCATAGATAAAATGTTTCGTGGAGAAAAAATCTTTACGATATGAAGTGTTTCAAGCACCGAGATGCAGACTTGTGTGTGTGTGTGGTGTGTGTGTGTGTGTGTGTGTGTGTGTGTGTGTGTGTGTGATAGTTGATAAAAATAAACAAGACTGAACTTCTCAATAAAAACAAAGGTTCTTAACCTTTATCAATTCTGGAGGGAAAAGAAGGGACAGTCGTAATTAAAAAAAGAAAAAAAGAGAACAAACAAAAGGAAAAATCATAGAGCAAATACAAGTGAAGCATTCGATACGTATACCCAAGTCGAAAGAACTTGTAGATACTGCAGGTGAGATTGTGGTTAAAAGTTATACTCGATATTATGGTTAAATATAAAATAAACGAGGTTGTAGCTAAAAATAAATCAGGCGAGGTTGTGGTTATAAGTAAAGCACTAAAACGGCATTGTACATAAGAAACGTGGTTATGATATAAATAAAACAGACAGAGGAGGGATAGGAGAAGAGGGAGGCAGGAAGCAGTAGAAACGAGGAGGAGGACAAAAAGGGAAGAGGAGGTAGTCAGAGGTGGTGAAGAAGAGCAAAAGAGATCAGAGGAAGAAAAGGGGGGCAGTGAGGAAGATAAGGGGAAAAGGTGATAAGGGAGAGAAAGGGAGGTGAGAAAGAATGGGAGGGGAGGAAGGCAGGACACATGACACACGCTCACTCCTCAGATCTTGTGTCGCACGTCAAGTTACCATCAATATTCTTATACGACCACACACCTTCCACCACACACTCACCCTCCACTACACACACACCTTCCACCACACACACACACACCTTCCACCACACACCCTCCACCACACACACACCTTCCACCACACACACACCTACCACCACACACACACACACACACACACACACACACACACACACCCTCCACCACACACTCACCCTCCACTACACACACACCTTCCACCACACACACACACACCTTCCACCACACACCCTCCACCACACACACACACCTTCCACCACACACTCACCCTCCACTACACACACACCTTCCACCACACACACACACACCTTCCACCACACACCCTCCACCACACACACACACCTTCCACTACACACACACCTACCACCACACACACACACACACACACACACACCCTCCACCACACACACACACCACACACACACACACACACACACATCTTCCTCCACACACCCTCCAACACACACACACACACACCTTCCACCACACACCCTCCACCACACACACACACCCTCCAACACACACACACACACCTTCCACCACACACTCACCCTCCACTACACACACACACACCTTCCACCACACACCCTCCACCACAGACACACAAACACCCTCCACCACACACCCTCCACCACACACCTTCCACCACAAACCCTCAACCAGACACACACACACACACACCCTCCACCACACACTCACCCTCCACCACACACACACACCCTCCACCACACACCCTCACCACAGACCTTCCACCACACACCCTCCACCACACACACACACCTTCCACCACACACCCTCCACCACACACACCTTCCACCACACACCCTCCACCACACACACACCCTCCACCACACACCCTCCACCACACACCTTCCACCACAAACCCTCAACCACACACACACACACACACACACACACACCCCACACACACACACCCTCCACCACACACCCTCCACCACACACCTTCCACCACACAACCTCCACCACACACACACACACACACCATCCACCACACACCCTCCACCACACACCTTCCACCACACACCCTCCACCACACACTCACCCTCCACTACACACACACACCTTCCACCACACACACACCACACACACACACCTTCCACTACACACACACCTACCACCACACACCCTCCACCACACACACCTTCCACCACACACACACCTTCCACCACACACTCACCCTCCACTACACACACACACACACCTTCCACTACACACACCACACACACACCTCCACCACACACCCTCCACCACACGCCCTCCACCACAAACCCTCAACCACACACACACACACACACACACACACACACACACACCCTCCACCACACACACACTCTCCACCACACACCTTCCACCACACACCCTCCACCACACACACTCCACCACACACACACCCTCCACCACACACACACCCTCCACCACACACACACCCTCCACCACACACACACACACACACCTTCCCCCACACACCCTCCAACACACACACACACCTTCCACAGCACACCTAACACCACACACTCACCCTCCACTACACACACACACTTTCCACCACACACCCTCCACCACACACACACACACACACACACACACACACACACCTTCCTCCACACACCCTCCAACACACACACACACACCTTCCACAGCACACCTTCCACCACACACTCACCCTCCACTACACACACACACCTTCCACCACACACCCTCCACCACACACACACAAACACCCTCCACCACACACCCTCCACCACACACCTTCCACCACAAACCCTCAACCACACACACACACACACACACCCTCCACCACACACCTTCCACCACACACCCTCCACCACACACCCTCACCACACACCTTCCACCACACACCCTCCACCACACACACACACCTTCCTCACTCCAGGGTCACCACAGTGATGACCTGACCACCGTAGGGTCAAGACCTAATTAGGCGCTGCTCCTGCTGAGCAGCTCTCACCCTTGGCCAATGCTCGGCCCATTCCCCACGTCCCTCTCCCTGACCCATCCTCACCACCGGGATATCAACATAATCAAGAGTGACATTTCGTTTCGGAAAGACGTGGAACCAGTGTTGAACAGTTATGAACAGTGTTTAAGCCAGTGAATTCAGTACTAGACAGTATCAGTGAGAACCGTGACTCACCATTGAGATAAGCACCCCTGGGAACTGACAGCCATCTCCTGACAAGGAGGTGCTAATCAGTCCACCCTGAGAACAACAGTGGGTCGGCTTCACACTTGACTTCGAAATAACACAACACCACCCAGTAGGGTGGGGATAGGTCAACAACTGCAAATATGTTGCCTGTATAACAAGTGAACTACCATGGGTTGAGCACTGTGTCGTGTGTAGGTGTAGGTGTAGGTGCCCGTGAGGCAAGGCCTATACCCTTGTGGTCACGCTTGGCCATGTGGTGAGGGTTTCTTTACACAAACCCCCCTCCTCATAGTGTGCCAAGCTGGTTAGTTCTTTTGAAACTAAAATTGAAGTTGATACTGTATCTAACCAGAAAAACAGAGATACTATTAAGAACAAGTGTAGTGTAATAAAAGTGTTTATAAACTGAGAATACTCCTGTTACCTTAGTCCCCCCGACACCACACTCCCTCCGCGGGAGGCCCGCTCATGGCCTCCCCTCACACCCGTAATACGCTGTAGATGCCAGTCTTCTTTGTCCTCTAAGAGGGTTATGCCTCCCAACCACCGCTGACTTCCTAGGAGTGCCAAGCAGTCCTCGGCCCCCTGACGTAGGCATATAAGTCGAGCCCTGTAACTCCACCATGTCTGAGTTGACTGGAGACCCAACTACTCGCTTTAACTCTCCTGATGCACTGAGTGAGCCAGGCGACTGTGGTGTTGACCTTGACACCAACGGAGAGGATGGCTTTCAACTAGTTCAGTCCAGGAACAAGCGGAAGGCCGGAAAGGCAGAAAGACTTAGAGACCATCAACTACAACCACAACCCCCTATGAGAGTAAGATTAAACTTCCCTGAAGGTACATCACCTGAAGACAAGTATCTCTGGCTGAACGATGCGGAAGACAAACACCCAGAGGCTGAGTTCAGTACAGAGTCGGTACACAAGATCATGTTCTGATTAGAAACGACCCAGCAGTCATACAGGATCTCCTCACCAATAGCATAAGGGGAATAACCATGGAACAATCATCCCAACCATCGAGCAAGAAAACCATCTTAATCATAGGACTCGACCAGTACCAGACCCCTACACTACTAGAAGCTCATCCCTACATCAGAAGGACGAAGCGACTCATGGGCAAGAATGCAGTCATGGGCTCGGAAGACCCACCCAAGACCATTCGAGTCCGTGGTGCCTATCGGACTCTGAAGGTAACTCTTTATCAGCCCCCTAACCGGAGGTGTTACAACTGTCAGCACTGGGGCCATGTGGCCCGGTTATGCCCCTCGACTAAGCCGTGGTGTGGTCTCTGCTCAAGGCAACATGCAACACAGGTTTGCAGAGATACAGTTGCTCAAGGGGGTGTCATCCACCAGAAGTGTATTAACTGCAAAACAGTTGGAGTTCCTGTATGGCACCCTGACTGTTCTAGAGCTCCTACACCCCTTCAGCGCCCAGACCCGCCACCCAGGCAGGTCTCAAGAAACACTAATGCTGCTTGGGTACTCCCTACGGCCAACCCCTGGCCCGCCCTCCCCACCAAGGCTCCAGGATCATCACCAGCATTCATCGAAAAATCAGTATGGGGCAACACAGACGTACCGACATAACAAAGCTCAAAGCTCAGTTTACAGCTCAAACTGAAATGTTAAGGAGCCTCTATGATACACTAAAGGAAAAAAACACCACAGACACAGTGCAGCAGCTACGGAAAAATTACAGTCAAACTGAAGACATTCAGATGTCAGTACCAGATGTGGAAACTCAAGACCCACCAGGAACTAGTGTCCACGCAGAGGAAAATAGTGATACTGGTAACAGTTCTACTGATGCCTCTGTGGACATGGTCAGTGAAGATGAACAAGCACAAACAGAAAATGGTGGTGATGTCGAGTGTAACCAAAGTGTGTTGTTGTCTGCCACTGAAATACAACAATTGTTGAGCCGTACATGCTCCAGAAATGTTTCAAAAAGGTTAACTGGCCTACTGCCTGCCGAAGGGACAGGCAGCGCAGAAAAGAACAGCATCATACAGTGCCTTTTGCTTCTTTCCAAATACATTTCATAATGGCCAGTGTTAATACCAGACAAAGTTCCAAATACATTTCATAATGGCCAGTGTTAATACCAGGCAAAGATACAGAGCGGTGAAGGTGATGAGTTGGAACATCTCATCCCTTAGAAAACGATACCCTGACCTACACCACAAAGTTGTGACTGAGGACATCGATATTGTGTGTCTGCAGGAGTGTCTCACACCTAATGGTAAGTCCCCACCCAGTCTGCCCAATTATGTGTATTATGATCCTAGTTCTACTCACACATGTTTGATGTATGTTAAGAAGTCACTCCCGCATGTACCTCTTGTATCCACAAAGACTACCAACCTTCAGTACCATGGGATCACTATCCACCTGGGCAACTCCACAATCAACGTGCTAAACGCCTATGCTCCCTCAGATCAGCTTCAGTACACAGATCTCCCAGACTTTTTACACACTGAGCCCACTGTCCTGATGGGTGACCTGAATACTAGACACAAGAAATTAGGTGACTCCACCACTAACACCAATGGTAGGAGACTTATCTCACTTCTCAGCGCATATGAAGATGTTCAAATTATAGGTAATAATGAACCAACACACGTCAATGGAGGGGGTCTAGACAAATGTATTGGCTTTAATCTATCATACACAACTCATAGCTCTGATGTTGTCACTGATCTTATGTCTGACCACAGCCCAATCCAAGCTAGTATACATGTAGCCAATGACACCCCCACTGGGGGTAAACTCAACAGACGTAGAATCACAGTCAAGCAAGAACATGAAAGCCAGTTCATGGACTTCATCCATGACTGGTACAAGGACTACAAGCCTGACAATTACCAAAGTTTCCATGACGATCTGATAGATAGGACTTATGCATATTTCACCAACAATGCCTCCACCAAAAAAAGGAGAAAACGTGGTCAGCATAATGGGAACAGGCAACAGCAGTGCTATAATGACCCTGAGCTGAAAAAACTCAGGGCTAGGGTCAGGAGGGTGGGTAAGGGTTACAGACAAATTAGAACACCTCAAATGTTACAATTGTATCAACCTTCCCTTGCTGCTGTCAGGGAACGTGTAAACGAACTCAAACAAAATGCATGGGAGACATATGTCAACAGCCTGAACCAACACACATCCCTCAGCAAAGCCTGGAAAGACATAAACATAATCAGAGGTAAAAACAGTAGACACGTCTCCCATCCAAACCCTCTGCAAAATTCGAATGAGCTAATAACAAAGTGGGCTCATGTCTCTAGCAATGACATGTTACCAGCTAGGACTCGGGGACTCCTTGATGCGAAGTCTGTGGAGAGAAGTAATCTTACTAGCTTTATGCTGGGCAAACAGCACGATGAGTGTGATGTTCCATATACTGAGTGGGAGCTTGACGCCGCCATCGCCAGGGGTAGGTCTACTTCCCCTGGAGAGGACGGAGTCACCTACAACATCGTTAGACTACTAAGGCGCGTGCCAGGCAATCCATTGTTGGTATTGTACAATATGAGTCATGCCGAGGGCCAACTACCCACATCATGGACCAGCAGTATTGTTGTACCAATACCGAAACCAGGACAGCCTGATGCTTTTCGTCCCATATCACTAACCAGCTGCCTGTGTAAAACCTTTGAGAGGATGGTTCTTGGCAGACTCTTATATAGAATCAGAGAACACATGTCTCCTAACATAAATGGCTTCACCCATGGTAAAGGTGTACATAATTGCATCACCACATTCCTAACTGTGCATGGTGATGAAAGGCACAGATACACCACATTTCTTGACCTAAAAGCTGCATTTGATATTGCCAATAGGCAACTGATATTGTACGAACTACCCAAAATGGATATAGGAGGTAGGCTGTTACACTGGATAAGTGGTTACCTAACCAACAGAAGGGCTGCTGCACTGTTTCAGGGTTACAAAAGTGAAGTTAAAGATATGCAACTTGGTACCCCTCAAGGTGGAGTACTTAGCCCCACTTTGTTCAATGTTCTTATGAATGCATTATTAAATTTAATACTAGACAACCCCAGCAATATCTCAATCAGCAATGCTGATGATATTCTTATACATACTAAAACTCATCGTGAAATGCAAACCACCCTGAACCATGTATACGCAGCCTGTGAACACCTCGGTCTTATTATCTCCACTGAGAAAACTAAGATGTTCAACAAACAAGCTGGTAACCGCAAACGCGGCCCCGCCAAGTTCAAGATAGGTAACAACACTATTGACTATGTTTCTTCTTTAAAATATCTTGGTGTTTCCGTCCCTTGTACCCTACCTGCCATACAACAGCTAACCCGCCAATGTACTAACAGACTGAGACCTCTTAGAAGTGTAGCGGGGTACAGCCCGCACTATGGTGCTGATATTAGAATTGTTAAAACAATGTACCAAGGCTATATAAGATCTCTGTTAGATTACCACGCACCAGCCCTGGTCATTCGTGACGGGAAAGGCGTTGACAAGCTCGAGAAAATGCAAAATAAAGCCCTCAGAATTATCCTAGGATGTCCCATGAGCACTAAAGTAATTAATATGAGGAAAGAACTAGGTATACCCAGTGTTAAAGATAGAATAATTGAAGTCAACCTCATGATAGCCCTGAGGCTTCTGCGTGGTGATCCTGATAACATTGTTTCCTTAAAATTGCTAGAATGTATGAACCATGGGACCACTGAGTCTAAATGGATCCAAACTACAGCTACACATATGAAGATGTTTGGACTAGACCACCTGTACAAAGTTGAGACACAACAGCGCTTCCTGCCACCCTGGCGGACAGTTCCCCTCGATATCACAATACCGACGTATCTGCCTAAAAAATTAATTATACAAAGCATTTCTCTCCAACACACTGCCAAATTGAGAGCTCTTGAACACATACACACTGATGATAATATCACACAGACCATCTACACTGATGGATCTCTAAACACCGCCTGTGGGAGGGCTGGAAGTGCTACTGTTGTGACTCAACCTGACGGTAATATAATTGAGAAAGGAGTTAGAATTAACAACTGGGCATCCACTCTACAAACTGAATTAGTTGCCATACTCACAGCTATTAAATTCATTGAAACCACTGTTACTGACAGTCTCATCATCATTGACTCTCTAACCTCACTACTTGCCCTTGGTACCCTCGACTCAGGTTGTCACGCTCTTGTCTCTGAAGCAAGACACAAATATGCGTGCCTTGTTGACCGGGGTGTCAAGGTCAAACTGCTGTGGATCCCCTCTCACAAAGGCCTCATAAAACATGACAGAGTTGATGCCCTCGCCAAACTCGCGTCTAACAAAGACACCGTTGAATACAATTTGGGTCTGTCAAAAAGAACCCTTAAAACTGTAATTAGGAAAGAACTTATTGATGAGTTTGACGCAAGTAGACAAGTGCAAACAGGCACTAGTCGATCCATAGGTTACCATGATGAGATGTATCAAGTGAAACATGTATATGGAGCAAGTAACAAGATCACTAGATTACAAGATGTTGTAACCGCTAGATTAAGGTTAGGATATAAGTACCTTTGGCAGTATGTTCCTCAAGCAGATGTAAACAAAACTAAATGTCAAGTGTGTGGCCATACATATGGCCACACACTTGAACACTACGTCCTCGACTGTGTGAAGATAGAACCTTTTAGGGACAGGTCCAAGCACACTGTGTGTGAAATGGCACAACACTTCATCTCTAATGGCAAGATAGCCGACATATTAAGATTGTATCCACTTTTTTGCACTTAGTAACTATATCAATTCTCATGTACAGAGCCAAATACGCAATGTGCTTGAATACCTCTCACGTAAATGTGAATAACAAAGTGTGAGGCCAGACATATTGCCTCACACGCCTGTACTCACGCATTTGTGACTAAGTTACACTTTATGTATAGAACTAAACAAATAATGTAAATGAAATACTGTGTAACATTCAGTGCCATAATATACTGAGAACGGGGGTTAATTATTATGACCCTTTGTAAACCCTACTCTGTAATCCTTTTGCGCTACCGCTCACAGGATGAGGGTGGAGTGCACAATAAAGTAGCCGCTGCAAGCGGCAAAATCAAAATCAATCACCACACACCCTTCACCACACACACCTTCCAGCACACACCCTCCACTACACACCCTCCACCACACACCCTCCACCACACACCTTCCACCACACACCCTCCACAACACACACACCCTCCACCACACACCCTCCACCACACACCTTCCACCACAAACCCTCAACCACACACACACACACACACACACACACACACCCTCCACCACACACCTTCCACCACACACCCTCCACCACACACTCACCCTCCACTACACACACACACACCTTCCACCACACACACACACACACACACACCTTCCACAACACACACACACACACACACACACACACACACCTTCCACCACACACCCACCTTCCACCACACACCCACCTTCCACCACACACACACCTTCCACCACACACTCACCCTCCACTACACACACACACACACCTTCCACTACACACATACACACACACACACACACACCTTCCACCACAAACCCTCCACCACACACCCTCCACCACAAACCCTCAAACACACACACACACACACACACACACACCCTCCACCACACACACACTCTCCACCACACACCTTCCACCACACACGCCTCCACCACACACACACACACACACACACACACACACACACACACACTCTCCACCACACACCCTCCACCACACAGACACACACCTTCCACCACACACACACACCCTCCACCACACACACACCTTCCACCACACACACACCTTCCACCACACACCCTCCACCACACACCTTCCACCACAAACAATCAACCACACACACACACACACACACTCCACCACACACACACTCTCCACCACAAACCCTCCACAACACACCCTCCACCACACACCTTCCACCACAAACCCTCAACCACAAACACACACACACACACACACCCTCCACCAAACACCTTCCACGACACACCCTCCACCACCCACCCTCCACCACACACCTTCCACCACACACCCTCCACCACACACCTTCCACCACAAACCCTCAACCACACACACACACACACACACACACACCCCACCACACACACACACACACACACACACACACACACCTTCCACCACACACCCCTCCACCACACACCTTCCACCACAAACCCTCAACCACGCACACACACACACACACACACCCTCCACCACACACACACACTCTCCACCACACACCATCCACCGCACACCCTCCACCACACACCCTAAACCACACATCTTCCACCACAAACCCTCAACCACACACACACACACACACACACACACACACACACACACACACACCCTCCACCACACACACACTCTCCACCACACACCTTCCACCACACACCCTCCACCACACACACACACACACACACACACACACACACACACACACACACCCTCCACCACACACACACACACTCTCCACCACACACCCTCCACCACACACACACACACACACCTTCCACCACACACACACTCTCCACCACACACACACCTTCCACCACACACCCTCCACCACACACCTTCCACCACAAACAATCAACCACACACACACACACACACACACACACACACACACACACCCCCTCCACCACACACACACATTCTCCACCACAAACCCTTCACAACACACCCTCCACCAAACACCTTCCACGACACACCCTCCACCACACTCCCTCCACCACACACCTTCCACCACACACCCTCCACCACACACCTTCCACCACAAACCCTCAACCACACACACACACACACACACACACACACACACACACATACACACCCCACACACACACACACACACACACACACACACACACACACCTTCCACCACACACACCTCCACCACACACCTTTCACCACAAACCCTCAACCACACACACACACACACACACACACACCCTCCACCACACACACACTCTCCACCACACACCATCCACCACACACCCTCCACCACACACCCTAAACCACACACCTTCCACCACAAACCCTCAACCACACACACACACACAAACACACACCCTCCACCACACACCTTCCACCATACACCTTCCACCACACACACACCCTCCACCACACACCCTCACCACACACCCTCCACCACACACACACACACACACACACACACACACACACACACACACAGACACACACACACACTCTCTACCACACACACACACACACACCCACACACACCCTCCACACACACACACACACACACACCCTCTACCACACACACACACACGCAAATCCTCCACCACACACCCTCCACCACACATCCTTCACCACACACAACCTCCACCACACACATTCTCCACCACACACATCCTCCATTACACACATCCTCTACGCCACACATCCTCCACCACACATATCCTCCACCACACACACCCTCCACTACACACACCCTCCACACACACCCTCACCACACACACCCTCCACCACACACATCCTTCACCACATAAACCCTCCACCACACACAACCTCCCCCACACCCTCCCCCACCACACACACCCCCACCACACACACCCTCCACTACACACACCCTCCACACACACCCCCACCACACACACCGTCCACCACACACACCCCCACCACACACACCCTCCACTACACACACCCTCCACACACACCCCCACCACACACACCGTCCACCACACACATCCTTCACCACATAAACCCTCCACCACACACATCCTCCACAACACACCCTCCACCACACATCCTTCACCACACACATCCTCCACCACACATCCTCCACCACACACACCCCCACCAGGCACATCCTCCACCGCACACATCCTCCACCACATACATCCTCCACCACACACATCCTCCACTACACACATCCTCCACCACACACACCCCCATCACATACACCCTCCACCACACACATCCTCCACCACACACATCCTCCACCACACACATCCTCCACTACACACATCCTCCACCACACACATCCTCCACCACACACATCCTCCACCACAAACATCCTCCACCACACACATCCTCCACCACACCCCCCATCACATACACCCTCCACCACACACATCCTCCACCACACACATCCTCCACCACACACACCCCCACCACACACATCCTCCACCACACACCCTCCACCACACATCCTTCACCACACACATCCTCCACCACACACATCCTCCACCACACACATCCTACAACCACACACATCCTCCACCACACACATCCTCCACTACACACATCCTCCACCACACACATCCTCCACCACACACATCCTCCACCACAAACACCCTCCACCACACACATCCTCCACCACACACCCCCACCACACACACCCCCACCACACACATCCTCCACCACACACCCTCCACCACACATCCTTCACCACACACATCCTCCACCACACACATCCTCCACCACACACCCCACCACACACATCCTCCACCACACACATCCACCACACATCCTCCACCACACACATCCTCCACCACACACATCCTCCACCACACACTACACACATCCTCCACCACACACATCCTCCACCACACACATCCTCCACCACAACACCCTCCACCACACACATCCTCCACCACACCCCCCCCAACACATACACCCTCCACACACACATCCTCCACCACACACATCCTCCACCACACACACCCACAACACACACATCCTACACCACACACCCTCCACCACACATCCTTCACCACACACATCCTTCACCACACACATCCTCCACCACACACATCCCCACCACACACATCCTCCACCACACACATCCTCCACCACACACATCCTCCACCACACACATCCTCCACCACACACACCCCCATCACATACGCCCTCCACCACACACATCCTCCACCACACACATCCTCCACAACACACACCCTCCACTACACACATCCTCCACCACACACATCCTCCACTACACACGTCCTCCACCACACACATCCTCCACCACACACATCCTCCACCACACACATCTCCACCACACACCCCACCATCACATACACCCTCCACCACACATATCCTCTACCACACACATCCTCCACCACACACACCCCCACCACACACATCCTCCACCACACACATCCTCCACCACACACATCCTCCACCACACACATCCTCCACCACACACCCCCCATCACATACACCCTCCACCACACACATCCTCCACCACATACACCCTCCACCAAACACAACCTCCACCACACACACCCTACCACACACACCCCCACCACATATACCCTCCAACACAAACAACCTCCAACACACACACCCCCACCACACATAACCTCCACCACACACATCCTCACCACACACACACCCCCACCACATACACCCTCCACCACATACACCCTCAACCACACACACCCCCACCACACACATCCTCCACCACACACATTCTCCACCACACATGCACACACACCCTCCACACACACCCCCACCACACACAACCTGCACCACACACAACCTCCACCACACACAACCTCCACCACACGCATCCTCCACCACACACATCCTACACTACACACACCAACACACACACCCCCACCACACATAACCTCCACCACATACACCCTCCACCACACACACCCTCCACCACACACACCCTCCACCACACACATCCTCCACCACACCCACCCCCACCACACACATTCTCCACCACACACATCCTCCACTACACTTGCACACACCCCCACCACACACAACCTGCACCACATACAACCTCCACCACATACACCCTCCACCACATATCCTCCACCACACACAACTTCCACCACATACACCCTCCACCGCACACATCCTCCACCACACACATCCTACACTACACACACCTTCCACACACCCCCACCACATACACCCTCCACCACACACATCCTCCACCACACACACCCCTACCACACACATCCTCCACCACACACATCCTGCACCACACACATCCTCCACTACACACACCCTCCACACACACCCTCACCACATACACCCTCCATCACACACATCCTCCACCACACACACCCTCCACCACACACACCCTCCACCGCACACACCCTCCACCACACACCTCCTCCAACACACACACATCCTCCACCACACACACACTCTCCACCACATAAGCCTTGCTGGCCAGGTCACGATCAATATGCCTCCACCGCACCCACACACGACCCTCTCATGACCCGGACCATCCACCACACACTGCCCCATCACTACCCCATCACTACCCCATTTCTACACATAATCATCTCCCCTCTCTGTCCCATCACCACTCCCAGTGCCACCCAATCACTACACCACCTCTACCCATCATCACCACACTAAATACCCATCACTACACCAACATTATTCCATTACTCTCCACCAACACCCCATCACTACCACACCACTACCCATCATCACCCCATCATTTATACCATATCAAACCCATCCTACTCATCACTACTCATCATCACCCCATCATTATACCATATGAAACCCATCCTACTCATCACTACCCATCATCACCCCATCACTACAGCATATCAAACCCATACCTACCCATCTCTACCCATCATAACTGAACGTTATCAATCTTCCACCCATCACTACTCTTTCATATCCCATCACAATTCCAGCACTACCCAGTATTATCCCCATTACAATCCTATTAATTCCCCATCACTGTCCCATCATCACCCAAGTGTACCGTGCACCACCCCATCAACACCACAACACTACCCATGGCCTCATTGTCTCCATTCCATCTCCATCCCATCACCTCATTATTACCCCCATAACCACCCCATTATCTTTCCATCAGTACCACATTACCACCCCATTACTACCCCATCACCACCTCATCACAACCCCACCACCACCCCAAATACCATCTCATTACCACCCCATCACCACCCCATCACCACCATACCACCCCATCACCACCCCATCACCACCATACCACCCCATCACCACCCCATTGCCACCCCATCACCATCCTCATTGCCACCCCATAACCACTCCACCACCACTACCACCACCACCACACCATCACCACACCATCACTACCCTATCACTACCCTATCACTACCCAATCACCACCCCATCATCACCCCACCACCACCACACCACCCATTACCACCCCATCACCACCACACCACCCCATTACTACCTCACCACCACCACACCACCCCATTACCACCTGACCACCATCACACCACCCCATTACCGCCCCATTACTTGCCGATCACTACCCCATTACCACCCCATCAAACCACCCCCACCGCTCCATTTGTAGCCCATCTCCACCCCATTACCACCGCGCCACCACCACACAGCCCCATTACCACCGCACCACCATCACACAGCCCCATTACCACCCCATCACTACCCCATCACCACCTCACACCACACCCATCTCTACCTCATTATCACCCCACCACCACCACGCCACCCATCACCATCATCACTACCCTATAACTACCCGATCACCATCTCATCACCATCCCATCACCACCCCATCACTACCACACCACCATCCCATCACCACCCCATCACTACCACACCACCACCACAACACCACCTGATCATTGCCCCATTTCTGCCCCATCACATCCCCATCATTACCCTATCACTAGCCGATCACCACCCCATCACCATCCCAACACTACCCCATCATAGGTCTACTATTATCAAGGATATCTTGAACCAATCCCAGATAGGTGGGGATCCCTGGAGCACATTAAGTATTATCATAACTTAACCGTTGCATCTCTGAGGGTCTTGTTGGGCTGTGAGGAGTGGTGGTGAGGAGGAGTGTGAAGGTGTATAGTGAGGAGTGGTGGTGAGGAGGAGTGTGGGGGTGTATAGTGAGGAGTGGTGGTGAGAAGGAGTGTGGAAGTGTATAGTGACGAGTGGTGGTGAGGAGGAGTGTGGAGGTGTATAGTGAAGAGTGGTGGTGAGGATGAGTGTGGAGGTGCATAGTGAGGAGTGGTGGTGAGGAGGAGTGTGGAGGTGTATAGTGAGGAATGGTGGTGAGGAGGTGTGTGGAGGTGTATAGTGAGGAGTGGTGGTGAGGAGCAGTGTGGAGGTGTATTGTGAGGAGTGGTGGTAAGGAGGAGTGAAGAGGTGTATAGTGAGGAGTGGTGGTGAGGAGCAGTGTGGAGGTGTATAGTGAGGAGTGGTGGTGAGGAGCAATGTGGAGGTGCATAGAGAGGAGTGGTGGTAAGGAGGAGTGAAGAGGTGTATAGTGAGGAGTGGTGGTGAGGAGGAGTGTGGAGGTGTATAGTGAGGAGTGGTGGTAAGGAGGAATGGGAGGTGTAATGTGAGGAGTAATGGCGAGGAGGAATGTGGAGGTATATAGTGAGGAGTGGTGGTGAGGAGCAGTGTGTAGGAGTATAATGAGGAGTGGTGGTGCGGAGGAGTGTGGAGGTGTATAGTGAGGGGTGATGGTGAGGAGGAGTGTGGATGTGTAAAGTGAGGAGTAATGGTAAGGAGTGTGACGGTGTAAAGTGAGGAGTGATAGTGAGGAGGAATGTGGAGGTATATAGTGAGGGGTGGTGGTGAGGAGGAGTGTAGAGCTGTATATTGAAGAATGATGGTGAGGAGTATGAGGGTGTATAGTGAAGAGTAATGGTGAGGAGGAGTGTGTAGGTGTAAAGTGAGGAGCAGTAATGAGGAGAAGTGTATAGGTGTATAGTGAGGAGTGATGATGAGGAGTATGGGGGTGTACAGTATAGTGAGCAGTGATGGTGAAGAGGAGTGTGGAGGTGTATAGTGAGGAGAGGTGGTGAGGAGGAGTGTGGAAGTGTATAGTGAGGAGAGGTGGTGAGGAGGAGTGTGGAGGAGTATAGTGAGAAGTGGTGGTGAGGAGGAGTGTGGAGGAGTATAATGAGGAGTGGTGGTGAGGAGGATTGTAGAGGTGTGTAGTGAGGAGTGGTGGTGAAGAAGAGTGTGTAAATGTATAGTGAGGAGTGAGGGTGAGGAGGAGTGTGGAGATGTATAGTGAGGGATGAAGGTGAGGAGGAGTGTGGACGTTTATAGTGAGGACTGGTGGTAAGGAGGAATGTGGAGGTGTAAAGTGAGGAGTAATGGTGAGGAGTGTGACGGTGTATAGTGACGAGAGATGGTGGGGAGTATGACGGTGTATAGTGAAGAGTGATGGTGAGGAGGAGTGTGTAGGTGTATAGTGAGGAGCGGTAATGAGGAGAAGTGTATAGTTGTATAGTGAGGAGTGATGGTGAGGAGTATGGGGTGTGCACTATAGTGAGCAGTGATGGATGAAGAGGAGTGTGGAGGTGTACAGTGAGGAGAGGTGGTGAGGAGGAGTGTGGAGGTGTATAGTGAGGAGTGGTGGTGAGGAGCAATGTGGAGGTGTATAGTGAGGAGTGGTGGTGAGGAGGAGTGTAGAGGTGTATAGTGAGGAGTGGTGGTAAGGAAGAGTGTGGATCTGTAAAGTGAGGAGTAATGGTGAGGTGGAATGTGGAGGTGTATAGTGAGGAGTGGTGGTGAGGAGGAGTGTGCAGGTGTATAATGAGGAGTGATGATGAGGAGTATGAGGGTGTATAGTGAAGAGTGATGGTGAGGAGGAGTGTGTAGGTGAATAGTGAGGTGCGGTAATGAGAAGTGTATAGGTGTATAGTGAGGAGTGATGGTGAGGAGTATGGGGTGTACAGTATAGTGAGCAGTGATGGTGAGGAGGAGTGTGGAGGTGTATAGTGAGGAGAGGTGGTGAGGAGGAGTGTGGAGGTGTATAGTGAGGAGAGGTGGTGAGGAGGAGTGTGGAGGAGTATAGTGAGAAGTGGTGGTCAGGAGGAGTGTGGAGGAGTATAATGAGGAGTGGTGGTGAGGAGGAGTGTAGAGGTGTATAGTGAGGAGTGGTGGTGAAGAAGAGTGTAGAGGTGTGTAGTGAGGAGTGGTGGTGAAGAAGAGTGTGGAAATGTATAGTGAGGAGTGAGGGTGAGGAGGAGTGTGGAGGTGTATAATGAGGAGTGGTGGTGAAGAAGAGTGTAGAGGTGTATAATGAGGAGTGGTGGTGAAGAAGAGTGTGGAAGTATATTGAGAAGTGAGGGTGAGGAGGAGTGTGGAGGTGTATAGTGAGGAAAGGTGGTGAGGAGGGGTGTGGAGGAGTATAGTGAGGATTGTTGGTGAAGAGGAGTGTGGAGGAGTATATTGAGGAGTGGTGGTGAGGAGGAGTGTAGAGGTGTGTAGTGAGGAGTGGTGGTGAAGAAGAGTGTGGAAATGTATAGTGAGGAGTGAGGGTGAGGAGGAGTGTGGAGGTATATAGTGAGGGATGATGGTGAGTAGGAGTGTGGAGGTGTATAGTGAGGAGTAATGGTGAGGAGTATGACGGTGTTTAGTGACGAGTGATGGTGAGGAGTATGAGGGTGTATAGTGAAGAGTGGTGGTGAGGAGGAGTGTGTAGGTGTATAGTGAGGAGCGGTAATGAGGAGAAGTGTATAGTTGAATAGTGAGGAGCAATGGTGAGGAGTATGGGGGTGGACAGTATAGTGAGCAGTGATGGTGAAGAGGAGTGTGGAGGTGTATAGTGAGGAGAGGTGGTGAGGAGGAGTGTGGAGGTGTATAGTGAGGAGTGGCGGTGAGGAGCAATGTGGAGGTGAATAGTGAGGAGTGGTGGTGAGGAGGAGTGTAGAGGTGTATAGTGAGGAGGAGTGTGGATCTGTAAAGTGGGGAGTAACGGTGAGGAGGAATGTGGAGGTGTATAGTGAGGAGTGTTGGTGAAGAGGAGTGTGTCGGTGTATAATGAGGAGTGATGGTGAGGAGTATGAGGGTGTATAGTGAAGAGTGATGGTGAGGAGGAGTGTGTAGGTGTATAATGAGGTGCGGTAATGAGGAGAAGTGTATAGGTGTATAGTGAGGAGTGATGGTGAGGAGTATGGGGGTGTACAGTATAGTGAGCAATGATGGTGAAGAGGAGTGTGGAGGTGTATAGTGAGGAGAGGTGGTGAGGAGGAGTGTAGAGGTGTATAGTGAGGAGTGGTGGTGAAGAAGAGTGTGGAAGTGTATAGTGAGGAGTGAGGTTGAGTAGGAGTGTGGAGGTGTATAGTGAGGGATGATGGTGAGGAGGAGTGTGGAGGTGTATAGTGAGGATTGGTGGTAAGGAGAAATATGGAGGTGTAAAGTGAGGAGTAATGGTGAGGTGTGACGGTGTATAGTGAAGAGTGATGGTGAGGAGGAGCGTGGATTGATTTTTTTATTTTGCCGCTTGCAGCGGCTACTTTATTGTGCACCCCACACTCATCCTGTGAGCGGTAGCGCAAAAGGATTACAGAGTAGGGTTTACAAAGGGTCATAATAATTAACCCCGGTTGTCAGGATATTATGGCACTGAAAGTTACACAGTATTTCATTTACATTATTTGTTTAGTTCTATACATAAAGGGTAACTTATTCACAAATGCGTGAGAACAGGCGTGTGAGGCAGTATGTCTGGCCTCACACTTTGTTATTCACATTTACGTGGGAGGTATTCAAGCACATTGCGTATTTGGTTCTGTACATGAGAACTGATATAGTTACTAAGTGCAAAAAAGTGGATACAATCTTAATATGTCGGCTATCTTGCCATTAGAGATGAAGTGTTGTGCCATTTCACACACAGTGTGCTTGGACCTGTCCCTAAAAGGTTCTATCTTCACACAGTCGAGGACGTAGTGTTCAAGTGTGTGGCCATATGTATGGCCACACACTTTACATTTAGTTTTGTTTACATCTGCTTGAGGAACATACTGCCAAAGGTACTTATATCCTAACCTTAATCTAGCGGTTACAACATCTTGTAATCTAGTGATCTTGTTACTTGCTCCATATACATGTTTCACTTGATACATCTCATCATGGTAAGCTATGGATCGACTAGTGCCTGTTTGCATTTGTCTACTTGCGTCAAACTCATCAATAAGTTCTTTCCTAATTACAGTTTTAAGGGTTCTTTTTGACAGACCCAAATTGTATTCAACGGTGTCTTTGTTAGACGCGAGTTTGGCGAGGGCATCAACTCTGTCATGTTTTATGAGGCCTATGTGAGAGGGGATCCACAACAGTTTGACCCTGACACCCCGGTCAACAAGGCACGCATATTTGTGTCTGGCTTCAGAGACAAGATCGTGACAACCTGAGTCGAGGGTACCAAGGGCAAGTAGTGAGGAGAGAGAGTCAGTGATGATGAGGCTGTCAGTAACAGTGGTTTCAATGAATTTAATAGCTGTGAGTATGGCAACTAATTCAGTTTGTAGAGTGGATGCCCAGTTGTTAATTCTAACTCCTTTCTCAATTATATTACCGTCAGGTTGAGTCACAACAATAGCACTTCCAGCCCTCCCACAGGCGGTGTTTAGAGATCCATCAGTGTAGATGGTCTGTGTGATATTATCATCAGTCTGTAGAGTGTGTATGTGTTCAAGAGCTCTCAATTTGGCAGTGTGTTGGAGATAAATGCTTTGTATAATAAATTTTTTAGGCGGATACGTCGGTATTGTGATATCGAAGGGAACTGTCCGCCAGGGTGGCAGGAAGCGCTGTTGTGTCTCAACTTTGTACAGGTGGTCTAGTCCAAATATCTTCATATGTGTAGCTGTAGTTTGGATCCATTTAGACTTAGTAGTCCCATGGTTCATACATTCTAGCAATTTTAAGGAAACAATGTTATCAGGATCACCACGCAGAAGCCTCAGGGCTATCATGAGGTTGACTTCAATTATTCTATCTTTAACACTGGGTATACCTAGTTCTTTCCTCATATTAAGTACTTTAGTGCTCATGGGACATCCTAGGATAATTCTGAGGGCTTTATTTTGCATTTTCTTGAGCTTGTCAACGCCTTTCCCGTCACGAAGGACCAGGGCTGGTGCGTGGTAATCTATCAGAGATCTTATATATCCTAGGTACATTGTTTTAACAATTCTAATATTAGCACCATAATGCGGGCTGTACCCCGCTACACTTCTAAGAGGTCTGAGTCTGTCAGTACATTGGCGAGTTAGCTGTTGTATGGCAGGTAGGGTACAAGGGACGGAAACACCAAGATATTTAAAAGAAGAAACATAGTCAATAGTGTTGTTACCTATCTTGAACTTGGCGGGGCCGCGTTTGCGGTTCCCAGCTTGTTTGTTGAACACCTTAGTTTTGTCAGTGGAGATAATAAGACCGAGGTGTTCACAGGCTGCGTATACATGGTTCAGGGTGGTTTGCATTTCACGATGAGTTTTAGTATGTATAAGAATATCATCAGCATAGCTGATTGAGATATTGCTGGGGTTGTCTGGTATTAAATTTAATAATGCATTCATAAGAACATTGAACAAAGTGGGGCTAAGTACTCCACCTTGAGGGGTACCAAGTTGCATATCTTTAACTTCACTTTTGTAACCCTGAAACAGTGCAGCAGCCCTTCTGTTGGTTAGGTAACCACTTATCCAGTGTAACAGCCTTCCTCCTATATCCATTTTGGCTAGTTCGTACAATATCAGTTGCCTATTGGCAATATCAAATGCAGCTTTTAGGTCAAGAAATGTGGTGTATCTGTGCCTTTCATCACCATGCACAGTTAGGAATGTGGTGATACAATTATGTACACCTTTACCATGGGTGAAGCCATTTATGTTAGGAGACATGTGTTCTCTGATTCTATATAAGAGTCTGCCAAGAACCATCCTCTCAAAGGTTTTACACAGGCAGCTGGTTAGTGATATGGGACGAAAGGCATCAGGCTGTCCTGGTTTCGGTATTGGTACAACAATACTGCTGGTCCATGATGTGGGTAGTTGGCCCTCGGCATGACTCATATTGTACAATACCAACAATGGATTGCCTGGCACGCGCCTTAGTAGTCTAATGATGTTGTAGGTTACTCCGTCCTCTCCAGGGGAAGTAGACCTACCCCTGGCGAGGGCGGCGGTGTATAGTGAGGAGTGATGGTGAGGAGGAGTGTGGAGGTGTATAGTGAGGAGTAATGGTGAGGAGTGATGGTGAGTAGTGATGGTTAGGAGTGTGGGGGTGCATAGTGAGGAGTGATGGTGAGGAGTGTGAGGGTGTATAGTGAGGAGTGATGGTGAGGAGTGTGAGGATGTATAGGAGTGATGGTGAGGAGTGTGAGGATGTATAGTGAGGAGTGATGGTGAGGTGTGTTAGGATGTATAGTGAGGAGTGATGGTGAGGAGTTTGAGGGTACATTGTGAGGAGTAATGGTGAAGAGTGTGAGGATGTATAGTGCGGAGTGATGATGAGGAGTAATGGTGATGATTATGATTATGATGATGATGATGATGATGAGGAGGAGGAGGAGGAGGAGGAGGAGGGTGTGGGTGTAAGGTGAGGGGTAATAGGAATCATTAGAAAAACATTAACATTATTGTAAGTCCTAAAGGTCATTACTAATCCAAATAATGAATTAGGTCTAAGTATCCGACGAAAAAAGTATTAAATAATAATTCTTAATTGTTTTAAGTATATTACTATTAGATAAACGATGTAAAAAAATATTCCACATTTTTCTTATAAAATTATTTGGTGTTGTTTGAAATTTGTTATGTGTGACTTGTAGCTGGATAACAAAATAATCCAATAGCTTTTCTGTAAGCGTTAGGTTAGGTTAGGATAGGTTAGGTCAGGCTTTCTGCAAGAGGTAGGAGCAGTGTGAAAACTGGAGTGTGTTAATAAACCTGAGACGATGTGAACAGCGATGAACAAAAGAGGCACAGAGTCAACACACACACACAAGTATAGTAAAAGATTATACTCCTCTGGGACGCTCATAACAACACTATAGCACTCATAACAACACTATAACACGCTTAACAATACTATAATACTCATATCAACATTATAACACTCATAAAAACAATGTAACACTCATAACAACACTATAACACTTTTAACAACACTATAACACTCTTAACAAAACTATAATACTTAACAACACTGTAACACTCATAATAACACTATAACACTCATAACAACACTACAACACTCAAATCAACACTATAACACTCATAACAACACTATAACAATCATAACAACACTATAACACTCATAACAACACTATAACATTCTTAAGAACACTATAACACTCTTAACAACACTATAACACTCTTAACAACACTATAACACTTAAAAACACTATAATACGTAAAAACACTTTAACACTAACAACACTATAACACTCTTAACAACACTATAACACTCTTAACAACACTATAATACTTAACAACACTCTAACACTTAACAGCACTATAATACTTAACAACACTAACACTCATAACAACACTATAACACTCTTAACAACACTATAATAATTAACAACACTATATCACTCTTAAAAACACTGTAACACTCTTAACAACACTATAACACTCTTAACAACACTATAATACTTAACAACACTATAACACTCTTAACAACGCTATAATACTTAACAACTCTATACTACATAACAACACTTTAACACTCTTAACAACACTATAATACTATTAACAACACTATAACACTCTTACAACACTATAGCACTCTTAACAACGCTATAACACTCATAACAACACTATAAGATTCTTAACAACACTATAATACTTAACAACAATACAATACTTAACAACACTATAACACTCATAAGAACACTATAACACTCATAAGAACATTATAACACTCTTAACAACACTATAACACTTAACAACACTATAACACTCTTAACAGCACTATAATACATAACAATACTATAACACTTAACAACACTATAATACTTAACAACACTATAACACTCTTAACAACACTATAATACTTAAAAACACTTTAACACTTAACAACAATATAATAATTAACAACACTATAACACTCTTAACAACACTATAACACTCTTAACAGCACTACAATACTTAACAACACTATAACACTCTTAACAACACTATAATACTTAACAACGCTCTAACACTTAACAGCACTGTAATACTTAACAACACTATAATACTCTTAACAACACTATAATACTCTTAACAACAGTATAACAATCTTAACAACACTATAACACTTAACAACACTATACTACATAACAACACTTTAACTCTCTTAACAACACTATAATACTATTAACAATACTATAACACTCTCACAACACTATAACACTCATAACAACACTATAGCACTCTTAACAACACTATAACACTTAACAACACTATAATACTCTTAACAACACTATAATACTATTAACAACACTATAACACTCTTAACAACACTATAACACTTAACAACACTATAATACTCTTAACAACACTATAACACTTAACAACACTATAATACTCTTAACAACACTATAACACTTAACAACACTATAACACTTAACAACACTATAACACTCTTAACAACACTATAACACTTAACAACACTATAATACTCTTAACAACACTATAACACTTAACAACACTATAATACTCTTAACAACACTATAACACTTAACAACACTATAACACTTAACAACACTATAACACTTTTAACAACACTAAAATTCTCAACATTCTAGCACTTAACAGCACTATAACACTTAACCACTCTATAACACTAAACAACACTTTACCACTTAACAACATTATAACACTTAACAACACGATGACACTCTTGAGAACACTATAACACTTTTAACAACGCTATAACACTTAACAACACTACTCTTAACAACACTGTAACCCATAACAACACTATAAAACTGTTAACAACACTATAACACTCCTAACAACACTATAACACGCTTAACAACACTATAACACTCTTAACAACACTATAACAATTAACAACACTTTAATACTTAACAACACTATAACACTCTTAACAACGCCATAACATTCTTAACAACACTATAACTCTTAACAACACTATAACACTTAACGACACTATAACACTTAATAACACTATAACACTGTTAACAACACCACAACACTCTTAACAACGCTATAACACTCTTAACAACGCTATAACTATCTAACAACACTATAACACTCTTAACAACGCTATAACACTTTTAACAACACAATAACTCTCTTAACAACACTATAACACTCTTAACAACACTATAACACTCTTAACAACACAATAACACTTAACGACACTATAACACTTTTAACAGTGCTATAACACTCTTAACAACACTATAACACTCTTAGCAACACTATAACACCTAACGACACTATAACACTCTTAACTACACTTTAACACTCTTAACAACACTATAATACTTAACAGCACTATAACACTCTTAACAACAGTATAACACTCTTAACAACACTATAACTCTTTTAACAATACAATAACACTTTTAACAACACTATAACACTCTTAACAACACTATAACACTCTTAACAACACTATAACACTCTTAACAATACTATAACACTCTTAACAACACTATAACACTCTTAACAACATTATAACACTCTTAACAACACTATAACTTTCTTAACAACATTATAACACTCTTAACAACACTATAACTTTCTTAACAACATTATAACACTCTTAACAACATTATAACACTCTTAACAACACTATAACTCTTAACAACATTATAACCTTTTTAACAACACTATAACACTTTTAACAACACTATAACATTCTTAACAACACTATAACACTTTTAACTACATTATAGAACTCTTAACAACACTATAACACTCTTAACAACACTATAACACTCTTAATAACACTATAACACTCTTAACAATACTATAACACTCTTAACAACGCTATAACACTTTTAACAACACTATAATACTCTTAACAACGCTATAACACTCTTAACAACACTATAAAACTCTTAACAGCCCCATTACACTACAAATAGCTCTATAACTATAGAAATAAAGTATTTGTAAACTGTATGCGTTTTGTTATTGTATTTACAATAATTACACACACAAGAGAAATTAATACTATCTGATGTACATTTCGTTGTGTGTTTGTTTCTATGTGTTTCGTTCTGTTTCATCAGTGTGGTGAAATGGAACATTCCTGTGGATGATTTTCTTATAGTTTTTGTATACTTTTTTTTTTACTCATCTACAGGTGTATCAGTAGTTTAAGAGGAGAAAATATTAGCTGTTACTAAATATGCTGGTGCAAGTTAGGTTGTGCTGGAGTACATCTTTAAGCAAAGGGGGTAGAAAATTATGAGATATTATTCATTTGCTCGATGGATTGCGCTCGTCGGTCGTCACTTCTACTAATGACGTCATGGGTACCTCTGGCAAATGAAAACCACCTTTTTCTTCAGAATTATTTAAGTCCAAATAAAATCTTAAAAAAAGTGGTTGAGTATTTCATGACTTTTTTTGTTTGCGTGAAAAAATACTTTATTAGAATCAATTGGAATTGATGGTGATCACTTAGAGGAATAGTTTTCTGCTTCCTTTAGGGCGGATAAAAAATTATTAGGATGATTGGAAAAGTACGAAGATGAGTAGTAAAGTTTTGAAGAGGATTGAATGGGAAAAGTATAAGAGGGATCCGAAATATGCGAGGAAAATTGGATATAAGATTAAGAAAGTGAAGGAAAGACCGAGGAAATGTGAGAAAAGTTAAGGTTGTGTGGGGGAACAATGAGGGAATAAGAGGAAGGCTGGTAGAGCCTGTGAAGAGCTGACAGAATGTGGAAAAGGATGAGAGGAAGCTGTAAAAAGATGTAAGAAGGGTTGAGTAGGTGTGAAAAATATTTGGAAAAGTTTGAGGTATCGGCTGGAGTAGAGAAAGTAAGGTGAAAAACTATACGAAAACGTGAGAAATGTTTTAAAAAGATCCGTGAACCACCCAGGGTAGTGAGGCTTAGGCGAGGACCTGCATGAAACATGAGAAATACTGTAATTGGGAACGTTTAACATGCCATCTGAGGTAATACACTTTGATCGGAAACTATAAAAAGGATTGATAAATATTACTCGAACGTATAAGACGCAACAAAACCCAACTGGGTCTCTAAAACCGAACTAGAATAGTGTTTGTGTTGAGGAATCAGACATTGGCAGCAGCTGGTGAAGTGTGGGGTGTGTTAGAGTGTGGTGTGGAGACTTGATAAATGATCTCAAAGTCACAACAGTAAGCGAAAAATTGGCTTCTGAAGAGTTGAGAGAATGTGTGGAGAGATGGCGAGGGTGTGGAGGAAGGAGTAAAGTAAGTGTAGGAGGAGAGAGAGAGAGGGAGGAGGGGGGGGGGGGTAGGGGGTTGGTAAAGGGAGAGAAGAGTGAAGGGAAGGAAGTTTTAGGGGGACAGTAAAGGGAATTGAGGGACAGAAGGAGGGAGGTTTTAGTGGTCAGTAGAGGAGAGAGAGGGATGATGGGAGGGGGGGGGGGGGTAGTGAGGAAGGGAGGGGGGGAGGTCTTCAGGTCAGTGTGGTGGACTAGATAAAGGTGGTCTCAGAAACTCTCAAGCTCTGGGATAGTTGTGGAAACCTTAGGGGTAAGTTGTGCTGTTAGGGAAGTGTGATGAGCCCTGAACTGTAAGAAGGATTTAGAGAGAGTAGGGCAATTGTTACATGTTGGGAAGGAGAAGACCTTTACGGGGAGAATGACCTGAGGCAGAGTGGGGCAGGATAAAAATGTGTGTGGAGCGTTAGGTAGGATAAGGCTAATTAGGACGTGTGCAGGTAAAATTGGGGAGAGGTTATCCTGACGCAGTGTTGCTTCAAGCATAGTGGAGGGGATTTGTGAAGGATGAGAAATATGACACTAGAATGGGTCTCTCAGACTGGATATATAAGTATGAGCAAGGTGGGAGACGCTCCAAAAGGGATTAAGAAAGAGGAAGAAGAAGTGTGAAGGAGAACTGAAGCAGGAAGGAGGACTAATATATAGGGCAGAACAATAAGGGAAGGAGAAATGTGGGACAACGAAACAGACCCTCATGGAATGGGGAACCTCTGTCCAATTTGGTCAGTTTACCAGGAAATGGAACAGGTCAGAGGCGGACGTCAACTTTAACCTGGGAAAGGACGCTCACGTCCCATCACCATCGACGAGGAGGCCCAAGTCCCATCACCATCGACGAGGAAACCCGCGTCCCATCACCATAGACGAGGACGTCCACTCCCATCACTATAGACGTGGACCCCCACGTCCCACTCCCATTACCAATAACATGGCCGCCCACGTCCCATCACCATAGACGTGGACACCGCTGTCCCATCACCATAGACGTGGATGCCACGTCCCACACCCATCACCATAGACGTGGACGCCGACGTCCCATCACCATCGACGCCCACGTTCCATCACCCACGATGACACATAAGCGCCGCCGTCAACACTTAAACACGACAACAGGGGGCCGTACAATGACACTCTCTCTCTACTTAACAGTAACGAGGTAAAAAATGTCAAAATCTAGAGACAGTTGGGCCGAGTTAGAGTGGGAGGGGATGTCATGCATTGGAGAGAGCTGGAAGAGCAAATTAAGGCTAGAGGAAATATAAGATGGCGTGGAGAAGGGAGGAGAATGTAGAACTGGATAGAAAAGGCAGTAGAGAGTAAAGGAGGATGGTCAAAGGAAGAGGACAGGGGGATAGGGACAGATGGAGGAGAGATACTGGCTGGTGTGACGGCAACACTGAAGGAAAGTTGGACAAGTTGAAGCTGTGAGGAGAAAAATGGAGGACAATGAGAAGGGTTGAGGTAAGGTAGGGAGACTTGGGTAAGCTGGGATAAGGTAGTAAGGCTGGGACAGCCTGGGGTAGAATAGGGAGACTGGAGTAAGCCGAGATTGGGTAGAGAGGATGGGGTAAGGTAGTGAAGAAGGAGTAAGCTGGAGTAAGCTGGGGCAAGGTAGGGAGGTTGGGGTAAGCTGATGGTGATAAATCGGGAAAAGCTCACCGAATGATGGAGGCATGAAGACCAAAAAGAACATGGGAAGCTTAGTGAAGGTGTGGAGGGGTAGTGAGGTTGTAGAGGGGCAGTGGAGGTGTGGAGGGGTTAGCAAGGGTGTGGAGGGGTAGTGAGGGTGTGGAGCGGTAGTGAGGGTGCGGAGGGGCAGTAGGAGTTTGGAGTGCGTAGTGTTAGTGTGGAGGGGTAGTGGGGGTGTGAAGGGGTTGCCAAGGGTGTGGAGGGGTTAGCAACGGTGCGGAGGGATAGTGAGGGTTGGAGGGGTAGTGAGGGTGTGGAGGGGTAGTAGCAAGGGTGTGGAGGGGTAGCAAGTGTGTGGAGGGGTAGTAAGGGTGTGGAGGGGTAGTGAGGGTGTGGAGGGGCAGTAAGAGTTTGGAGTGTGTAGTGTTAGTGTGGAGGGGTAGTGGGGGTGTGGAGGTGTTAGCAAGGGTGTGGAGGGGTTAGCAACGGTGCGGAGGGATAGTGAGGGTTGGAGGGGTAGTGAGGGTGTGGAGGGATAGTAGCAAGGGTGTGGAGGGGTAGCAAATGTGTGGAGGGGTAGTGAGGGTGTGGAGGGGTAGTGGGGGTGTGGAGGTGTTAGCAAGGGTGTGGAGGGGATAGCAAGGGTGTGGAGGGATAGTGAGGGTGTGGAGGGGTAGTGAGGGTGTGGAGTGATAGTAGCAAGGGTGTGGAGGGGTAGCAAGTGTGTGGAGGGGTAGTGAGGGTGTGGAGGGGTAGTGGGGGTGTGAAGGGGTAGTGGGGATGTGGAGGGGTAGTGAGGGTGTGGAGGGGTAGCGAGGGTGTGGAGGGGTTAGAAAGGGTAATGGAGGGGTAACAAGGGTGTGGAGGGATAGTGAGGGTGTGGAGGGGTAGTAGCAAGGGTGTGGAGGGGTAGTGAGGGTGGGGAGGGATAGTAGCAAGGGTGTGGAGGGGTAGTGAGGGTGTGGAGGGGTAGTGGGGCTGTGAAGGGGTAGTAGGGGTGTGGAAGGGTAGTGAGGGTGTGGAGGGGTAGTGAGGGTGTGGAGGGGTAGTGAGGGTGTGGAGGGGTAGTAGCAAGGGTGTGGAGGGGTAGTGAGGGTGGGGAGGGATAGTAGCAAGGGTGTGGAGGGTTAGCAAGTGTGTGGAGGGGTAGTGAGGGTGTGGAGGGGTAGTGAGGGTGTGGAGGGGTAGTAGCAAGGGTGTGGAGGGGTAGTGAGGGTGGGGAGGGATAGTAGCAAGGGTGTGGAGGGGTAGTGAGGGTGTGGAGGGGTAGTGGGGCTGTGAAGGGGTAGTAGGGGTGTGGAAGGGTAGTGAGGGTGTGGAGGGGCAGTAAGGGTTTGGAGTGTGTAGTGTTAGTGTGGAGGGGTTAGCAAGTGTGTGGAGGGGTAGTGAGGGTGTGGAAGGGTAGTGAGGGTGTGGAGGGATAGTAGCAAGGGTGTGGAGGGGTAGTGAGGGTGTGGGGTAGTGGGGCTGTGAAGGAGTAGTGGGGGTGTGGAAGGGAAGCAAGAGTGTGGAGGGGTAGTGAGGGTGTAGAGGGATAGTGAGGGTGTGGAGGGGTAGTGAGGGTGTGGAGGGATAGTGAGGGTGTGGAGGGGTAGTGGGGGTGTGGAAGGGTAGCAAGAGTGTGGGGGGTTAGTGAGGGTGTGGAGGGATAGTGATGGTGTGGAGGGGTAGTGAGGGTGTGGATGGATAGTGAGGGTGTGGAAGGGTAGCAAGTGTGTGGAGGGGTTAGTGAGGGTGTGGAGGGGTAGTGTGGGTGTGGAAAGGTAGCAAGTGTGTGGAGGGGTAGTGAGGATGTGGAGGGGTAGTAGCAAGGGTGTGGAGGGGTAGTGAGGGTGGGGAGGGGTAGTGAGGGTGTGGAGGGGTATTGGGGGTGTGAAGGGGTAGTGGGGGTGTGGAGGGGTAGTGAGGGAGTGGAGGGATAGTGAGGGTGTGGAGGGGTAGTGAGGGTGTAGAGGGATAGTAGCAAGGGTGCGGATGGGTAGCAAGTGTGTGGAGGGGTAGTGAGGGTGTGGAGGGGTAGTGGGGGTGTGAAGCGGTAGTGGGGGTGTGGAGGGGTAGTGAGGGTGTAGTGGGGGTGTGGAGGGGTAGTGAGGGTGTGGAGAGGTAGTGGGGATGTGGAGGGGTAGTGGGGGTGTGAAGCGGTAGTGGGGGTGTGGAGGGGTAGTGAGGGTGTAGTGGGGGTGTGGAGGGGTAGTGGGGGTGTGCAGGGGTAGTGAGGGTGTGGAGAGGTAGTGAGGGTGTGAAGGGGTAGTGGGGGTGTGGAGGGGTAGTGGGGGTGTAGAGGGGAAGTGAGGGTGTAGTGGGGGTGTGGAGGGGTTGTGGGGGTGTAGAGGGGTAGTGAGGGTGTGGAGGGGTAGTGGGGGTGTGGAGGGGTAGTGAGGGTGTGGAGAGGTAGTGAGGGTGTAAAGGGGTAGTGGGGGTGTGGAGGGGTAGTGAGGGTGTGGAGGGGTAGTGAGAGTGTGGAGGGGTAGTTAGGGTGTGGGGGGTAGTGTGGTTGTGGAGGGGTAGTGAAGGTGTGGGGGGTAGTGAGGGTGTGGAGGGGTAGTGAGGGTGTGGAGGGGTAGTGGGGGTGTGGAGGGGTAGTGAGGCTGTGAAGGGGTAGTGAGGGTGTGGAGAGGTAGTGAAGGTGTGGAGGGGTAGTGAGGGTGTGGAGGGGTAGTGAGAGTGTGGAGGGGTAGTGAGGGTGTGGAGAGGTAGTGAAGATGTGGAGGGGTAGTGAGGATGTGGAGGGGTAGTGGGGGTGTGGAGGGGTAGTGAGGCTGTGGAGGGGTAGTGAGGGTGTGGAGAGGTAGTGAAGGTGTGGAGGGGTAGTGAGGATGTGGAGGGGTAGTGAGAGTGTGGAGGGGTAGTGAGGGTGTGGAAGCGTAGTGAGGTTGTGGAGGGGTAGTGAAGGTGTGGAGGGGTAGGGGGATGTGGAGGGGTAGTGAGGGTGTGGAGGGGTAGTGAGGGTGTGGAGGGGTAGTGAGGGTGTTTAGGGGTAGTGAGGGTGTGGAGGGGTAGGGGGGATGTGGAGGGGTAGTGAGAGTGTGGAGGGGTAGTGAAGATGTGGAGGGGTAGTGAGAGTGTGGAGGGGTAGTGAGGGTGTGGAGGTGTAGTGAGGGTGTGGAGGGGTAGGGGGGATGTGGAGGGGTAGTGAGGGTGTGAAGGTGTAGTGAGGGTGTGGAGGGGTAGTGAGGGTGTGGAGGGGTAGTGAGGGTGTGGAGGGGTAGTGGAGGTGTGGAGAGATAGTGAGGGTCTGGAGTGTGTAGTGAGGGTGTGGAGTGTGTAGTGAGGGTGTGGAGGGGTAGTGAGGGTGTGGAGGGGTAGTGAGGGTGTGGAGGGGTAGTGAGGGTGTGGAGGGGTAGTTAGGGTGTGGAGTGTGTAGTGAGGGTGTGGAGTGGTAGTGAAGGTGTGGAGTGGTAGTGGGGCTGTGGAAAGATATTGAGGATGTGAATGAGTAATGAGGGTGTGAAGGAATGGTTAGGGTATGGAGGTGTAGTGAGTGTGTGGATGAGTAGCAGGGATGTGAAGGGAATGTACAGAATGGAAGGAAAACAAATAAATTGGGGGAGAATTACAAAAAATATATAAAATAAAAACATGTTGGGGAGGAAGACGATTGTTGTAAAATGGAAGGAAAAAAACAGAAAGGGAATTTATTGAAGTAATAAAGATGATCCAACACAAGGGGAGAGAACAGGAGTGAGGAGAATGTGGGAGAATATTGGTAGAGGAAGTGAGGAGAGTAAGTTAAGTAATAGAGTAGATGAAGTGAGGAGTGAGCAGAGTAAGTTAAGTTATAGGATAGATGAAGTGAGGAGTGAGGAGAGTAAGTTAAGTAATAGAGTAGATGAAGTGAGGAGTGAAAAGAGTAAGCTAAGTAATAAGGTAGAGGAAGTGAGGAGTGAGGAGAGTAAATTAAGTAATACGGTAGAGGAAGTGAGGAGTGAGGAGAGTAAGTTAAGTTATAGGGTAGATGAAGTGAGGAGTGAGGAGAGTAAGTTAAGTTATAGGGTAGATGAAGTGAGGAGTGAGGAGAGTAAGTTAAGTAATAAGGTAGATGAAGTGAGGAGTGAGGAGAGTAAGTTATGTAATAAGGTAGAGGAAGTGAGGAGTGAGGAGAGTAAGTTAAGTAATAAGGTAGATGAAGTGAGGAGTGAGGAGAGTAAGTTATGTAATAAGGTAGAGGAAGTGAGGAGTGAGGAGAGTAAGTTTAGTAATAAGGTATAGGAAGTGAGGAGTGAGGAGAGTAAGTTAAGTAATAGAGTAGATGAAGTGAGGAGTGAGGAGAGTAAGTTAAGTAATAAGGTAGATGAAGTGAGGAGTGAGGAGAGTAAGTTATGTAATAAGGTAGAGGAAGTGAGGAGTGAGGAGAGTAAGTTTAGTAATAAGGTAGATGAAGTGAGGAGTGAGGAGAGTAAGTTAAGTTATAGGGTAGATGAAGTGAGGAGTGAGGAGAGTAAGTTAAGTAATAAGGTAGATGAAGTGAGGAGTGAGGAGAGTAAGCTAAGTTATAGGGTAGATGAAGTGAGGAGTGAGGAGAGTAAGTTAAGTAATAAGGTAGATGAAGTGAGGAGTGAGGAGAGTAAGTTATGTAATAAGGTAGAGGAAGTGAGGAGTGAGGAGAGTAAGTTTAGTAATAAGGTAGATGAAGTGAGGAGTGAGGAGAGTAAGTTATGTAATAAGGTAGATGAAGTGAGGAGTGAGGAGAGTAAGTTAAGTAATAAGGTAGATGAAGTGAGGAGTGAGGAGAGTAAGTTATGTAATAAGGTAGAGGAAGTGAGGAGTGAGGAGAGTAAGTTAAGTAATAAGGTAGAGGAAGTGAGGAGTGAGGAGAGTAAGTTATGTAATAAGGTAGAGGAAGTGAGGAGTGAGGAGAGTAAGTTAAGTTATAGGGTAGATGAAGTGAGGAGTGAGGAGAGTAAGTTAAGTAATAAGGCAGAGGAAGTGAGGAGTGAGGAGAGTAAGTTAAGTTATAGGGTAGATGAAGTGAGGAGTGAGGAGAGTAAGTTAAGTTATTGGGTAGATGAAGTGAGGAGTGAGGAGAGTAAGTTAAGTAATATTGTAGGTGAAGTGAGGAGTGAGGAGAATAAGTTAAGATAAGTTATAGTGTAGATGAAGTGAGGAGTGAGGCGAGTAAGTTAAGTTAAGTTATAGGGTATATGAAGTGAGGATTGAGGAGAGTAAGTTAATATAAGTTATGGAGTAGATGAAGTGAAGAGTGAGGAGAGTAAGTTAAGTAAAGTTATAGGGTATATGAAGTGAGGAGTGAGGAGAGTAAGTTAAGATAAGTTATGGAGTAGATGAAGTGAGGAGTGAGGAGAGTAAGTTAAAGTATGACGGTGGGTTTTTAGTGTGTAGGAGTTAAGTCAGCATAGATAAATGCTAACAATATCAGATTAAGGAGACATAATTTTGTATCCTTTAACTAATAAGACAACACATTGATTCGCCCTCTGTGTAAATGGCACGTGATAATATATCTTTATACAATAAAAGAAACATTATCATCGGCACAAGGTATTGACTGTGTATTTTTTCGTTTTTTTTAGTAATTTTGGTCCAACAATAAAACTCACATGTAGTATCTTGTTTTTAATTAACAGTTACACTAGTGGCGACGAAATAAACAGGAATATATTATCACGGATTTTATTTTTGGTATTTTTTTGTAGTAACGACAGTAATAATTCTATATTTTTTCTCGTAAATTATTATATCGGCATCAGAGTCTCTTTTAAAGAAACAAATTTGTTAATGTCAACAGTAGAACCGCGTATAACGAAACCAATTCATAATTTAACAAACAATTCAAACGTTTATAACGAAAACCACATTGTAATATCAAAAGCTTCACCATTTT
Organism: Homarus gammarus; assembly: GCA_958450375.1. NCBI lineage: Eukaryota > Metazoa > Arthropoda > Malacostraca > Decapoda > Nephropidae > Homarus > Homarus gammarus. The sequence continues at coordinate 1,317,642 of CAUDMG010002410.1, read as the reverse complement.
ATAACGAAACCAAAAATCTGGCCTAGAATATCATACATATATATGCTAGTTACCATCATAACAATAACAGTTATGAAAAAAATACATATAACAAAATTCAGCAACTCCCCAAAAATTCAGTTACATATTTTGGTGGGGAAATTGGCAGTGAGGTTTTACAATTGTATACATACTGATGGTTAGTTGTATTTGTCTGTTAGGGTTATTGTTTCTTTGTCTGTTTGTATGTCCTTGTCGATGTTATTTTTTCGTTGTCTCTCTTTTTGTTGCATTAGTCAGTTTTTTACTCTCTCTCTCTCTCTCTCTCTCTCTCTCTCTCTCTCTCTCTCTCTCTCTCTCTCTCTCTCTCTCTTTTATTTTGTCTGGCTGTCTACTTGTCTGTGTCTAGTTGTCACCCTGTCTATTTTTTCAATCTTTCTCTCTGTTGGACAAGAGGGAAAAACATCGAATTAAAGAAGGAATGAGAGAAGATAAATGAGAAAAAGACAGTAAATTGGAGAAATTTACAAAACGCAAAGAAAATAAGTGACAAAAGCAAAAGAGAAAGAGAGAGAGAGAGAGAGAGAGAGAGAGAGAGAGAGAGAGAGAGAGAGAGAGAGAGAGAGTGTGTGTGTGTGTAAATGAGAAAATGAGAAAAAGAGAGAGTAGAATAGGAAGAGAAAGTGAAAAAGAGAGATAAAGAGACTAAAACAGAGAGAGAGAGGTTATGAAGAGAAGGATGAAGGAGCCTGAAAGAGTCCTGGCAGATTTTTTTGTTATATGTCAAAAGCATAAAGTTTCATTGTGGGTGAAAAGGTGTGTGTGTGTGTGTGTGTGTGTGTGTGTGTGTGTGTGTGTGTGTGTGTGTGTGTGTGTGCGGTATGTACTAGACTTGAACGTCCTGAGATAGCCTGGGGATAAGTCTATGTCTCTCTGTCGGCCACATAATCCTATAGTCCCTTCCAGTGTGAGCGGATGGTACTTGTAAATAATATTAAAGTGCATGAATTCCGTTTACTGAGGAAATTCGCTCTGGGTAGTGACTGATACCAAAGGGGAGATATCATATTGAGACATCTAGACAACGATTCTCACACACACACACACAAAGACCAGCTCCCACAGTACCAGATCTAAAGTTAATATATATGTTGACTCTATGTTTCTTATGTTTTTGTATTGGAAGCTTTTGTCAATCGTGTAACCCACTCCCCGATTCCACCATATGTAACTTATCATCTCTGTTCATTGTATATTTTCAGCCATCGGGCTGCCATGTTATCTTTATAAACCGTTAATTATTATTACTATTATTATTTATTTTTTTTACACACACACACACACACACACAATACGACTCTGGCTCCGGAATATGACTCTTTAGTGAAATTCAGTTCTCTTCTCAGTTACAAGGTGGTGAATGACGTGTTTATGGTCGCAACAGAAACACTTACTAAAATATAATCTTATTTGTGGAATATTTATTAAAATAATATTGTAAGTGAGAAGCCCCTTAAGTTTATTGGATATGTAATATTAAATTAACGAGACAGGTACAGGGGCATATGAACTGATATAATGACATTAAGGGCGAAATGTAGAGAGGGTACACAAAGGAGAGAGAGAGAGAGAGAGAGAGAGAGAGAGAGAGAGAGAGAGAGAGAGAGAGAGAGAGAGATGCATCAGAAAAAAAGGGGATATATAAAAAAAGAGGCAGGGAAACGGAGAGACAGATATACAGACAGACAGCTACAAGGATCATGTAAATTATCATTATATAATTTCGAAACAATTATTTTAAATTGATGCTGGTTTGGGATTTTAATGGGGACAAAATTACCTGTTTATTTAATCCCTAATGTTTATACTGGCCTTAGAAAAACTGCGACAGCACGAGCAACGAACAAAGCCTGATGATCCCCCCCACCCTACGCCAGAGGAACAATCACCATATTTTACCTGTAGTCGATATCTCAGATGAAATATCCACAAAGGTAAACGGGATACAGAAAGTGTTTTATTGACTCTCGTGTCTGAGTCACACTTCCAACACCATGAGTCAGTAGACCAACACCATGAGTCAGTCTACCAACACCATGAGTTAGTCTACCAACACCATGAGTCAGTATACCAACACCATGAGTCAGTCTACCAACACCATGAGTCAGTCTACCAACAGCATGAGTCAGTCTACCAATCTACCAACACCATGAGTCACACTACCAACACCATGAGTCAGTATACCAACACCATGAGTTAGTCTACCAACACCATGAGTCAGTATACCAACACCATGAGTCAGTATACCAACAACATGAGTAAGTCTACCAATCTACCAACACCATGAGTCACACTACCAACACCATGAGTCGCACTACCAACACCATGAGTCAGTCTACCAACACCATGAGTCAGTATACCAACACCATGAGTCAGTCTACCAACAACATGAGTCAGTCTACCAACACCATGAGTCAGTATACCCACACCATGAGTCACACTTTCAACGACATGAATCAGTCTACCAAATCCATGAGTCAGTCTACCAACACCATGAGTCGCACTACCAACACCATGAGACAGTCTACCAACACCATGAGTCAGTCTACCAACACCATGAGTCAGTATACCCACACCATGAGTCACACTTTCAACGACATGAATCAGTCTACCAAATCCATGAGTCAGTCTACCAACACCATGAGTTAGACTACTAACACCATGAGTCAGTCTACCAACACTATGAGTCAGCCTACCAACACTATGAGTCAGTCTACCAACACCATGAGTCAGTCTAACATCACCATGAGTCAGTATACCAACACCATGAGTCAGTCTACCAACACCATGAGTCAGTCTACCAACAGCATGAGTCAGTCTACCAACACCATGAGTCAGTCTACCAACAGCATGAGTCAGTCTACCAACACCATGAGTCAGTCTACCAACAGCATGAGTCAGTCTACCAATCTACCAACACCATGAGTCAGTATACCCACACCATGAGTCACACTTTCAACGACATGAATCAGTCTACCAAATCCATGAGTCAGTCTACCAACACCATGAGTTAGACTACTAACACCATGAGTCAGTCTACCAACACTATGAGTCAGCCTACCAACACTATGAGTCAGTCTAACAACACCATGAGTCAGTCTACCAACAACATGAGTCAGTCTACCAACACCATGAGTCAGTCTACCAACACCATGAGTCAAAGGGATTCTTAATCTATACATAACAGGAACAATTTAACGTGTTAATTACATGTCCAGACCTGAAGTTTATACCTACAGTATTTCCAGGTAGAGAACCACACAAGCCTGTGACTCCCTGTGGACGCGATAACTCATGAAAAGTTGTAAAAACTGTCTCGAGAGTTGGCATTAACACTGGCCCGTAAGAGATATCGTACGATTTCGATAATGATCACAATCCGATTGAAATTGATGATATGGCGGACATTCTAACTATACAAAATTTCTACATAAACAGCATCAATTTTTTTAGGAACGGTTCAAGTTTGTGATTTCATCTAGGACATTCTAGGATATACATATCATAGGTTCAACTTAAAGCTAATGCCAATACACTGCATCTAGTTCTAACATGTAGACTCTAAAAGCAACATGGTGTCCTTAACTCTGCATGGTTAATATACAGCGACAGAAGATATACAGTAGCCGGAGTCTTAGCTGGACAGCAACCGCCATGAACGTGTCACGACCAACACATTATCAACTTTAGGGCACAAACTTTGCTTGGATCAAGACTGTTAAAGTTTCGTTGGGTAAGTTTCGTCGTAGCTGAGGATACAAGATCGCGCCTTTGCTTGCAGTAGTCGCAGCCTAATTTCGACACCAATTTGGCCCCATCTTTATAGTTTAAGGAACCATTTTACGGGTTATGAGTTGGTTAAATACCGTGTTAGGGGATGTGTGTATAGGAGAAGTTAATGATGTTTGTGTGTGTGTGTACAGGATATGTTGACACTATACACACATAGACACACTGTTAACGTTCACAGTACACACATAGACACACTGTTAACGTTCACAGTACACACATAGACACACTGTTAACGTTCACAGTACACACATAGACACACTGTTAACGTTCACAGTAAACACATAGACACACTGTTAACGTTCACAGTATACACACAGACAAACTGTTAACGTTCACAGTACACACATAGACACACTGTTAACGTTCACAGTACACACATAGACACACTGTTAACGTTCACAGTACACACATAGACACACTGTTAACGTTCACAGTATACACATAGACAAACTGTTAACGTTCACAGTACACACATAGACACACTGTTAACGTTCACAGTACACACATAGACACACTGTTAACGTTCACAGTACACATATAGACACACTGTTAACGTTCACAGTACACACACATAGACACACTGTTAACGTTCACAGTACACACATAGACACACTGTTAACGTTCACAGTACACACACATAGAAACACTGTTAACGTTCACAGTACACACACATAGACACACTGTTAACGTTCACAGTACACACATAGACACACTGTTAACGTTCACAGTACACACATAGACACACTGTTAACGTTCACAGTACACACACATAGACACACTGTTAACGTTCACAGTACACACATAGACACACTGTTAACGTTCACAGTACACACCTAGGCACACTGTTAACGTTCACAGTACACACATAGACACACTGTTAACGTTCACAGTACACACATAGACACACTGTTAACGTTCACATTACACATATAGACACACTGTTAACGTTCACAGTACACACATAGACACACTGTTAACGTTCACAGTACACACATGGACACACTGTTAACGTTCACAGTACACACATAGACACACTGTTAACGTTCACAGTACACACATAGACACACTGTTAACGTTCACAGTACACACATAGACACACTGTTAACGTATTGAGAAACCTTTGACCCTTGAAATGTAACCTTTTTAGAGATCTAATTAAAAGAACATTACATCTACAGCTGTATAGAGACTTTAAAGTATGAACCTGTTATACTGAATGAATGTCTGACTGATATACTTTCAAAATGGCTGAGAGACTAATTGAGTGAGTGAGTGAGTGAGTGACTGACTGACTATCTGTCTTATTCGTCGATTGACTGATTGACTTGACTAAAAGACTGTGAGGTATTTTTCCCCGACAGATCGAGTTTTTTCCAAGCCTACATAATCCTCCTTTAACCTACACTGGCCCTCCCTCATTTCGTTGCTGCCAGTACGGTATTTTGTTCCTTGACTCACCGATCCTCTCTGTTTTTCACCAAGTGTTAAGTAATGGATCACTGGTTGTGTCGTCCTCAGTCACGTGATGTCTAACGCTCATGTAGTATATAACAAATAACACTGTGTAGTTATCAAGGTCAAATGTTATCTAATAAATCAAATATCACAATAAAATAAAGTTGTAATGTTTATTGTTAGGTTTGAACCTTTTTCACGTTCTCTGTGTAGTGTACTCGTATTTTTGTACTTGCCAGCAGTTAACAGCCACACATCACCAACGATGAAATGTTGAAATAGTTTTTACTTAAGTGAAGACATTTATCGCCCACTTATTCAAGTGTCCGCATCTGAGAAGTTTAGTAATACATAAAGGAAAACTTTATAAAATGGTTGTGTTATCAGTAAACAAGTTAGTGCACGTATTTCATAAAGAGTTAAACACTGGAATTGTTTTATTGTTTAAGTTTCTTATCCCAGCAAACAACACTTCAGTATTACTCCAATCATCAACAGTGTCAGATGATAAGACATGCCAATTTTTGTTCGGTTAGTCTCACATATAACACACCATTTATTAATCAAATATTGTTTAACAATTGCGAAATAGTAATGTTATTACACCAGCAAAGATAAACACACGTAGCTCAGATAATTGGTGATAGTTATGACTTGCCGACACGGAACACTGCGGGGTCCCAAAGTAAGAGGTGTTCACGAACACTACACATACACTTTGTGGTAAGTCCTCAATGTACAGTTTACAGTACAATCACAACAAAGGTTTCATACATGATAACATCTCCAGGTTGTTTTTATTAAAGCAGAACTTCCCTCCCCTCCCCTCCCCTCCCTCCCCCTATACATCCGGTAACCTGTGGTAAATAACACACACACGAGACAAGTTAAAATAATTTCAGTTATCACGAAAGAAAGTAATGTCAACAACTGAAGACATTTACTTTTAAATAATAACATATTGTAACCGCTTTTTATTACGTTAGTGTTCATTGGGTAACTGTTCGTAGATGATAAGTGGTTATGCATAATGTAGTGTACTGTACATATAATGTATAAAATGATGACATATAAAACAAAATTTAAAGGCAGTTTTGCAACGTTTCACTCAATAATAAGAGAAAAGCGCATTGCTTGTTAAGTTAGAAAATAACCCCCATCTGTCTAGCAAGTCTACGGACTTGGCGCACCCACATTCAACCACAACAAATCAAGCACAACAAGTTTTCATGCATAACGTTCATATATTTAGCGGCAAACAAGGCCACACGTTAAAACTACTTCAGTAATCAGCAACAGGACAAAATGGCAACAATTAAACTCACATATATGAGACAATAAAAAGTTATAATTGCAGGTCCCAGGCCCGCGAGAGTGTGTCAGGGTGCAACAATCACGGAACTAACTCTTCCTCCAGTGTTTTATGTTTTCGCCAACAACCTAAAATAGTGCTGCAGCCTGGATAAAATTCCGACACCTTAGTATCATTATTATTATTATCTTTATTTTTTGGCATTCCACGAGGTAGAAACTTGGTTAAATTCAATAGTAATAAACCTCAGTATTTACCAATTTTATTCACTTTCCAAATTAGATGATTTCCCATCAATCACATTTCAGGACACAATCATTCTGCAAAATTCTAAAATAGATATGCTAGGCCTCACCATTTCCTCTAGTATGTCATGGAAGCCACACATCTACAACATTGCTAAAGCTGCCTCCCGAAAGCTAGGAATGCTGTACAGGTGCCGTAGCTACTTTACTCCTGAGCAGTTGCTTCAGGTTTATAAGGGAGTCAATCGTCCTAACTTGGAGTACTGCTCTCATATCTGGGGTGGCTCTTCTGTCCAACTGTTAGATAAGGTGGAATCAAAGCCATTTCGTCTTACTGACTCTTCTTCTTTAGTTGATAATCTTTCTTCCCCTTCTCTTCGCCGCAATGTTGCTTCACTCTCTCTCTTTTACAGGTACTTTAACGGGCAATGTTCTGTGGATTTGGCATCCTGTGCACCGCCGGCAAGGCCGTGGTCTCGTAACACTCGTCTTGCCCGCGGTGCCCACCGTTTCTCTGTGGAAGTCGCTCACACTAGAATAACCCGTTATAGTACATCCTTCTTTCCTTACACAGCCAAACTGTGGAATGCTCTGCCTTCTTCTGTGTTTCCATACTCTTACAATCTGTCTTACTACAAAAAGCTGGTTTTCCGGCATCTTCGTGGTGTAGATTAATGTAATATTTTTCTTTTTTATTTTTGTTCTTATTTTTTCGTCCCCTAAGCCCCGTTGTAGGTCGATGACCTGTGCTCGGGTGGGCTATTCCCCTTAAAAAAAAAAGGTAAGCAGTAAGTAAGATAATCTAAAGAATCTCAGGGCATCACATTTAAACCAAGAGTACTGGAAACAGGATCTGCGTGAACACCTGAGAAAGTGCAAAGTCTTGTCTTAATTTAGGAAAATGTAAAGTTATAACGCTGGAATATTTTATGACGTTTGTTGATAAGATGTATATCTCGCCAACATTAAAAAAAATGTTGTACATGCTTAAGTTCCAGGAGGGGAGCGGAGGTCAAGTGGATACAGCGCTCGCCTCCTGTCCTAAGGGGTCGGCGAATCACGTTCAAGGCTCCTCCAGTTCACCCACCTGTGAGTGGGTACCTAACTTTGTAGCTGGAGAAGTGAAGGCAGTCAAGTGCAGTACCAACCACACCGCGTCTTTGTGTAATGACAGGTTCTGCACTTACTCTTTGACTAGCCATTTTCACTTTTTTTTATATTTAGGGATTAAAAGTTACCGTGTTAAATAATTTTATATCACACACACACACACACACACACACACACACACACATAGTTTCCAAAAACGGTGTCTTGCAGCTTTGAAACTCCTGATCTGCCCCTTTAACTTGACCAATAACTTTCTATATCTTCACTTTAAGAAAATTAAACCTACGAACCTTTGAGAAATTCAACTCTTAATATCCGAAAATACGTAAACAAAATAATGGTGTCATAAAATAAATAATTTAGAGTTGTTTACGTTTGCTGCATTTGTCTCTCCATAGGAACGGAAGTCATATGTAGCTTTGTATTCGGAACTTAGATGTTATTACACGTGTAAACCTCAACTATATCATAAATATTTTTCTTGAATGTTTAGAACATTATATACACATATCTATTCGGATATTTAAGCTAGATATGGAGAACACGTAACAAAGACACGGAGAAACTACAGTACCATGTAGCGTTCTGACAGTTTTATTCGCGTACTGTACATGTCTTGTTTGTTTAGAAAAGACCGTTAAACACCTTTAGAGTTGCAAGAAAAAATATATAAATCGTTATCACAGGTCATGAAGACCCTGGCCGGTGTGTGGTGATCCCCGGAGTTGCATTCAGCAGCTAGTGGGTTACTCCGCCCCTACAGGAGGGTAATGCACCAGAGGGATGTAGCCACTGCCGGCAGGCGCACCCGTTAATGTATTCACCTTTCTGCCGAATGTGAGGCGAACGCCCTGCGCTAGACGCATATACGCCACACAGGAAAGTAATGTTCTAAACAAAAATGAATATATGCAAAATAGCTAGCGGCATATAGCGTATATTCCTCACACTCAGACATTTATGTTGATTTACTAACCGATCTTCAAAACTGCAAAATAAGAAATTGCTTACAAATTTGCGTATATCTACCAAGATAGCCTAAACAATTATGACTGACAAACTGACATTCATATATAAATACAGATCAGGGCACCAGGTCAAACTTATAGCGTACAGGGGAACGTAAACACTATATCCGTAAATTGACTAACATACTACGAAAAACAGATGAGAAGCATCATACGGCACTAATCTGCGTATAAAAGAGAGAGAGAGAGAGAGAGAGACCCGCTCACAAGCTTACCGCAACCTCACCAACAAATCTTTCAGAAATCACGAGGGAGGAAAATTATATTCACGTAAAAAAATGTAGGAGCCCGCCTGCCAGCGAATCCACACTATGTTTGGGAGCAGGCAAGGAAGAGCTCAGGGTCTCGTCTCCCTTCCCTTGGGGCGAGCACCACCAACACCATCTATTGTGCCTACCTGAAGGCCCCCCCCGTCCCTCCCCTTACCCCAACAATACCTGCCTCCTCCTCCTCCTCCGCCTCCTACTCATCTCCCTCCGCCTCCTCCTCCTCACTTTCTCCCACGAACATGCCTGGGGCGGAATTTTCTGTGGTTCTCGGGACATATTTTCTGCGTAACTGGTGATGGGAGAATGCATCTATCTGCCGTAGAGTCTCAGTGGTGATATTTTTACCAGTAGAGTCTTAGTGAATATTGCAGTAGAGTATTACTGGATATTGCAGTAGAATCTAAGTGAATATTCTAGTAGTATTGATGCATATTTACAGTAGACTCTCACTGTCATATTTTTCAGTAGTGCCTCATTATAATATTTACTGTAGAGTCTTAGTGAGTCGACGCCCTTTTGATCCCTCGTAATACTTCACAGGTGAATGAGTTAGGAGCGGCGTCTTCTTCACCTCCATAAGTTAGTCTTAAAGTCTCGTAAGTCAAATTTCTGACGTAACTACACACGTAAGAAATCTTTGTTAACGGTCGAGTTTTAATCCTATATCTTGATCATTTTATCCGCTGTCTTAACATGTAACTTGAGGGAGCAGCCGCCAGATCTCCCACATGTCAGTGCTTCAAATCTTAGAATCTCATAAACCAAATTATTCCCGTAAATGGGTGCGTGTGAATACTTACAACTACCTCACTTCATTATGATGTGAGTATGATGTTTCAACCATTCAGGGATTCTACGATTCACATGTATACAGTACGTTGTCTTCTCCACAGGAGGTAAGGAAAAACATTCATAATAATTTTTATGAATTCTGGCTTAGGGTTTACATTCTTAGAATGCGAGCTTCCCTGGTAAGTGTATGTGTGTGTGTGTGTGTGTGTGTGTGTGTGTTATCTTGACTGCACTAAATCAATCTATGTTCGTCTTTTATATAAGATTTTCATAAGTGACTACGTCTGCAGTATTTAGTTAAGAATATATTAAAGTTACTTTCGATAAATATTGTTTTTTTTTATTTATTTTATTATTTTCTTACACACACACACACACACACACACACACACACACACACACACACACACACACACACACGTTTTTCCTTACGGCCCAACTTTGGTCATTACGTTTTATTAACCAACAGCTTCTGCCGCTCAACAGGACATCCTCCGAACACCTTAGCCAAAAAACGTATACTCCACTTGACCTTACTCAATCTCAAACAGCACAGTTAATCAATATGAAGTCATTTTATAGTTTCCATCAGTCTATCAGTGTCATTCCCTTATGTATTAGTGAAGACTACATGTTTCTGTTTATTAAAAGCTGAAAGATATACTGTAAAAAACGGTAATACAAATATGAAGGCCAAATTAGAAACAGAAAATAGAAAATAAACGGAAACGTTAGTGTTAATAAATAGATTTAGATTATACCATGTTCATACAGTTCTCTTCAGTGAATAACAGTATTACCAGATCTCTCACCACCAGAACATATAATTGTGTAAAGTCATGACGAAGTTATATATACTGGCTAATACTATCACCAGAAACATCACAACAAGAACTGGTTTAGCTATAAATCGCAGATTAATTATCAATTAGCAAATTACAAACTGTACCATAAGTGCGTAAGAAAGTATCATTTACAATCGCTGTATGAACCTGTACTCCACTGCTCACTGCTACTAGTTATTAAAGCTTGTACCTTTTAAATTTTATGAAGGTAATCACTATAGTAACTCTCCCTCTCCCCTCCTGTGACACAACATGAGAGATATGAGGGTTACACTGGAGAGGACAAGCGAGAGAGAGAGAGAAATAAATTCGTGATCGTTCGCTACCATGTTCGGATATTACTCCAATCGGAATATATCCAGTTGGATTTAATCAAATAGGGGGATATTTCACCACACAATTTCACACTTGATAAAATCCTATCGAGCAAAATCCAATCTGGCATAATCCTGCTGGACAAAATTCCACTTGACAGAATTACACTGGACAAAAAGCCTATCACGCATAATCTTGTTGGAAAAAATCCTACATGGCACCATCCTACATGACAAAAAATTCCACCGCAAAGACAAATCAGAGCTTATTATTTCAAACATAAGATAAATAGTGATTGCTCCAGAGAATTGATGGGATATATTAAATAATTTTGATAATACTTATAATACCTCCTAACAGTACAAAGTAATATAATGTATTATAGGATATGAAATCGATAAAAATAAAAACAATTGTAATAACTTCTCTTCATAGATGGCGCTAGAAGAAAAAACTCTTTGTAATTGGACTGCCAAGAGCCATAAATCTGTCAACATGAATGATATTAGCTTAGCTCGAGGTAACATTGGCATCAGTGGGTAATATCGGGTGGAGGGAGTTGTATCGATAAGTAACAATACTGATAACACGAACAGGAGTAACAGGAAGTAATTTAGGACAAGGGGGGGGGGTGAGGTGAGGATTATATAGTAAGGGTATTATTAAATCGTAACTGGTTGTAAGGGTTAAGGATTAGTCTCTGTCTAATAATCTTGGTGTTTAGTGGGTAATTGAGGATTATATAAAGAGGATATTATCAATTAGAGATTATTTATGAAAGAGTATATTTATTCCAGCTCTCTTTTATTACTTATCTTTGAGTTTTATCTGGATTAATTATTTCTGTGTATTTATTTTGTCTTTTTTTGTTTTGAATACATTAGAAAATATTTTTACTGTGGTTCAGGGAAACATAATAAAGGTGTTTATACAGGTAAGGGACGTTTATCGTTTACTTAATGCTCTTCAGGTGAGTTAAAAACGGATTAGGCTGAAGTGTGTGAGGTGAGAGTCGGTGAGCGTTAATAACACGCCGAGGACGTTATGATAATAAGTTTTCTAAAGAGCAGTGAATTGTATCATAAACTTTTATCATAAAGATATTTCTCTCTCTCTCTCCTTATCTGGTATACCATTTTCCCTAAGATCTCTCTCTTTATATATATATATATATATATATATATATATATATATATATATATATATATATATATATATATATATATATGTGTGTATATATATATATATATATATATATATATATATATATATATATATATAAATATATATATATATATATATATATATATATATATATATATATATATATATATATATATATATATATATATATATATATATGTATATATAGTAGATAGTAGGAAACTGTCAAACAGGGAGGTACTACCGCCTCGGAAGATATTGGAAGCACAATGTATTGTCTATATGGTAGACTCTGCTGCCATAAGGCATCACAAAAATTGTGACTAAGTCCAAAGTTGCTGATCTGACTTTCTGCCTCATTTACACACAATTGCAGGTTCTCAATTGTTTCTCCCAACACTTCGACAACACAACATACATATATTGTTGCTCACTATTAATATTTTCTTCTTCTTCTTCTTCTTTCTATTACTATTACTATTACTATTACTATTACTATTATTATTATTATTATTATCATTTCGTCTTCAGGCCCTGAAGTGGATCATTGACCTGTGCCCAGGTGGGCACACACATACAAACACATATCCATACACACACACACACACACACACACACACATACATACCTCCTGCCACCGGCAGCCCCCCCACCCACCTCGCACAGTCCGCCACTACAACAAAATTCAGCCCATAAGAGCCCGCACCGATAGATATAAGAATAGCACCATCCCATCTATTGTTAAAATAATAAACAACTCCTGATTTATGTACTGCACAGCCCTGTAAATGTATTCAATGCATATACTATCATTATGTCTAAATCAAATGTAAGTCTGTATATTTTCAGCCACCGGCTGCAACTCTATTAATAAACCGTTTATTATTATTGTTATTATTATTATTACATATACAGAAAACTCACCCACAAGCACGACTATGAATATGATTATGCACCCGTTTATGTGTGTGTGTGTGTGTGTGTCTTGTTATGCAAGTATGAGTGTGCGTAATTTTAATATCACATAAACACTGACTCATATTTCATGTATATAACTTCCAACTTACACAACATTCCTCATTCCTTCCCTCCCTCCCTCCCCCCCCCCTCCCTTCAACACACACACAAACAGACACTACATATATTCAGTCGTCATGAAATATTCAGTTCATATTGTGAATCAGAGGAGGAGGAGGAGGAAGAGACTCACGGCGGCAACAGAGGCGCCGCCGAGCGTGTCACACCACACGAAATCAGAAATGCTACGTTGCACCCTTGTCCTCGCTGACACATGTCCAGGTCTTTGTCCCGATATATGAAATGAATCTTCTCGTCGGAAATGTGCGTCAGTTGTCCTAATCGGAGGAGGATGACATGGGTTATCCTCGACGATATCTATGCAATCCCTTTGTCCCAAGGAAATGGGGTTTCTTGGCTTAGCACGTGTCCCATGATAAGAAAAGAGACGGAAGGTGAGCCATATTGATATTGGTGTACTCTCTGTGTCCTGGTGACAGCGTTGTGGCATGGGAGTTGTTACGTGTCTCCTCGTGTAGTGTTAACAACAGGGAGAAATGATACTTTTGCCTGTACGGAATGGCGTGTTGTGTTCTTTTCGATGATATACTCTCCTCTTCCTTCTCCCCTCCTCCTTCTCTTCTTCCTCCGCTACCTTCTCATCTATCACTACCCCCTACTCCTCCTCGATCTCTACCTCTTACTCCTTCTCCATCTCTACATCCTCCTCCTCATCTATCTCTACATCTTCCTCCTCTCCCTCTAGCTCTACTCCCTGCTCCTCCTCCTCCTCCTCCTCATCATCATCCTCCTTCACCTTCTCCACCATCTCCCCCTCCTTCTTTGTCTACCACAACCCCTAATAATAACACAATTAAATGAGATTTTTTTTCTTCCGGATTTCCAAAAAAATACAAAAGAAATAAAAAGCAGAGTAATCGATCTTGCCGCTGGGTTCCTGTACACCATCCCTTGCGTGTTCAAGACCCGAGGCAGAGTCCCTTCGACGCAACGCCGTACAAACGGGTTTTCCTCCTCACTGGCACGTGTCCTAATGTCAGCAAGAAAGACAAGACATGGGTATACCAGCTGGCCCCTCGAGAAGATAAAGGTCTGGCCAGTTGAAATGTCCCTCCCCCCCCTCTCCCTCCCCTCCTCCTTCTATCCCCCCCTCCCCCTTCCCTCTCTCCCTTTCCCTCCCGCTTCCCTCTCTCCCTTACTCCCTTTCCCCCCATCCTCTTCATGCCCCCACTTCCAATAAAAACAGTCACTGTCGCCCCCGCGCTGGCTAGATTTCCTTAAAAATCATACGACACATTTCCGCTTTGCTTTACCCTATAGCAGGTGACTAAACCGGGACCACCGGATGTTCCCTGTTGATGAAATAGCTCGTATTTAGAGTCACAGAGCTGATGATAGCTAATTAGTAGCTAGAAACACATATTTGTGATGGAGATGTGAGTACTTGAAGTCGCAGAGCTGCTAATAGTTCGTACATTAGTCACTGGCCTGATGATAGCTCGTGCAAAGAGTCATAGAGCTATTGATAAGTATTATACCTAATTACAAAGAGTTAATGAGCGATTTTAAGTTATTTATCTTTAAAAGAGTTACCACTGATTCCATATTATTCTCTAAAATCGTACAACAACTTTCTCTCCCCTGACTGTAAAAGTAGACTGTATCTAAATCACTTCATAAGAAACAAAAATGATAATGATTAAAATGGAGTCAATGTTGCACTAAGACTCCACCTAACTAACATCCAAATTCCTTAACCCAAATAAAGGGAAAATGCTCGTATAAGAATCCCCCTAATATCTGGACTCAGGTCTCGCATGTCTTAAGGTCAGGTTTGTGAAATTTAAGTCAGTGGGAGAAATTACAGGTGTAAATGCTCCAGAAATACCTTCATATTTTGTCAGAGTACAAAATATGAAGGTGTGAATACCTCTTGAACAGCGCACGAACCGTATTGTCAACGTTTACACGCTTTACGCACGGAATGTTCTGTTTACGGCTTATTGTCCCAAACCCTAGTTTCTTGTCAACCTTTACTCGCTTTACGCACAAAATGTATTGTCTCATGCACGAAACGTATTGTAAACGCTGACAGTCTGACCCATGATACGTATTGTAAAGCTGACACTCTGACCCATGATACGTATTGTAAAGCTGACACTCTGACCCATGAAATTCAGCACTAAAACCCTTTTCTCCAACGCTCCAAACGTACCCTCTCGGCCCCTTCCTTACAACACACGAAATGTCTCACCCACGCCTCCCATCAACGAGTTACAAGATAAACAAGACTTTCATGGTCCAAATGGCTTTTGTACAATACGCACTAAATTCACCAATGCTAATGACGCCTTACTGTACCTTAACAATAAAGGCTACAATTTACATAAACGTAAAATGGACTTTATATAATTGTCTACTTTTCTCATCTACTGTATTCGTAAAAACAAATCGCTTGCTATTCGTTCACTATATAGTATTATTTCATCTATCAGTCTACCATCTATTACTCTTATGGTTTGAAGGGCCTTACTATCTACCGTCCTTATATTTATTCACTGTCTATCAATTTGTCAACTTTTATTTACTTATCTACTTGCTTATCATCTATTTCTATCATTATAGCCATCGTCTATCTATCTATCTATCTATCTAGCTATCTCTATATGTCTATCTATCTATCTATCTATCTAGCTATCTCTATATGTCTATCTATCTATCTACCTATCTATCTTCTGTCTGTTTGTTTTGTCTGTCTGTCTGTCCATCTGTCTGTCTGTCTGTCGCTCTGTCTGTCCCTGAAAGGTTGATATAAAAAAGAATCATCTCAAAGACATCTTAGTTGTTTCAACTGATACAGCTTCTCGGGGAACATTTCAAACATTTACCGAAAGAATTTACGTATTTTTGGATCGTCAGAAAGTGATAGTTGTGTGTGGTTGGGACAGCATGACGAGCGTCAGTCACACCGCCACAGTCACAAGCAGTGAATGAGAAAGTGATATGTTGTCAATAGGAAAATATAATCTTACATTATTATCTCAATATCACGTGATCCAAACACATACACAAAACACACACACACACACACACACACACACACACACACACACACACACACACACACACACAATGAGGTAGGCATGGTACAAGAGAGTCAGGTGTAGGAATGTGTGTACGCCAGTCACTGCACACTAACATTTCACAGTTACTAATGATATAGCTGGGATGAAGTGAGTGTGTGTGTGTGTGTGTGTGTGTGTGTGTGTGTGTGTGTGTGTGTGTGTGTGTGTGTGGATCACGTGATATTGAGATAATAGTGTAAGATTTTATTTTCCCATTGGCAACATAATTATCACATCACATTCACTGCTTGTGACTGTGGCGGTGGGATGAGTCGCAAGTTCAAATTTTAAAAATAATTGTTTATCCCCAAAAATAACATCATCCAACTGAAGGCTCACGAATACTGCAATAATAAGTGCAGGTGGTAACGTTTCGCGGATCACAACACTGGCTCCCTACTCCAGATTTTGGGTAGAAATTCTATTGGATAACCCCGTCACCACCCAGGCCTCATTATCTCCCAGCACCGTCACCTCCCCAGCACCGTCACCTCTCCAGCCTCATATCATCCCCAACACTGTCATCTCCCCAGCACCGCCATCTTTCCAGCACCGTCACCTCCCCAGCACCGTCACCTCCCCAGCAGCGTCATCTCCCCAGCACCGTCACCTCCTCATCACCGTCACCTCCTCAGCAACGTCATATCCCCAGCACCGTCACCTCCTCAGCGCCATCACCTCCTCAGCAACATCATATCCCCAGCACCGTCACCTCCCCAGCATCGTCATCTCCCCAACACCGTCACCTCCTCAGCACCGTCATGTCCCCAGCACCGTCATCTCCCCAGCATCGTCATCTCCAGCACCGTCACCTCCTCAGCACCGTCATATCCCCAGCATCGTCACCTCCTCAGCACCGACATATCCCCAGCATCGTCACCTCCTCAGCACCGTCACCTCCCCAGCACCGTCACCTCCTCAGCACCGTCACCTCCTCAGCACCGTCACCTCCTCAGCACCGTCACCTCCTCAGCACCGTCATCTCCCCAGCATCGTCATCTCCAGCACCGTCACCTCCTCAGCACCGTCATATCCCCAGCATCGTCACCTCCTCAGCACCGACATATCCCCAGCACCGTCATCTCCCCAGCACTGTCATCTCCCCAGCACCGTCACCTCCTCAGCACCGTCACCTCCTCAGCACCGACATATCCCCAGCATCGTCACCTCCTCAGCACCGTCACCTCCCCAGCACCGTCACCTCCTCAGCATCGTCACCTCCTCAGCACCGTCACCTCCTCAGCACCGTCATCTCCCCAGCATCGTCATCTCCAGCACCGTCACCTCCTCAGCACCGTCATATCCCCAGCATCGTCACCTCCTCAGCACCGTCATATCCCCAGCACCGTCACCTCCTCAGCACCGTCACCTCCTCAGCACCGTCATGTCCCCAGCATCGTCACCTCCTCAGCACCGTCACCTCCTCAGCACCGTCACCTCCTCAGCACCGTCATGTCCCCAGCACCGTCATCTCCCCAGCATCGTCATCTCCAGCACCGTCACCTCCTCAGCACCGTCATATCCCCAGCATCGTCACCTCCTCAGCACCGACATATCCCCAGCATCGTCACCTCCTCAGCACCGTCACCTCCCCAGCACCGTCACCTCCTCAGCACCGTCACCTCCTCAGCATCGTCACCTCCTCAGCACCGTCACCTCCTCAGCACCGTCATCTCCCCAGCATCGTCATCTCCAGCACCGTCACCTCCTCAGCACCGTCATATCCCCAGCATCGTCACCTCCTCAGCACCGACATATCCCCAGCACCGTCATCTCCCCAGCACTGTCATCTCCCCAGCACCGTCACCTCCTCAGCACCGTCACCTCCTCAGCACCGACATATCCCCAGCATCGTCACCTCCTCAGCACCGTCACCTCCCCAGCACCGTCACCTCCTCAGCATCGTCACCTCCTCAGCACCGTCACCTCCTCAGCACCGTCATCTCCCCAGCATCGTCATCTCCAGCACCGTCACCTCCTCAGCACCGTCATATCCCCAGCATCGTCACCTCCTCAGCACCGTCATATCCCCAGCACCGTCACCTCCTCAGCACCGTCACCTCCTCAGCACCGTCATGTCCCCAGCATCGTCACCTCCTCAGCACCGTCACCTCCTCAGCACCGTCACCTCCTCAGCACCGTCATGTCCCCAGCACCGTCATCTCCCCAGCATCGTCATCTCCAGCACCGTCACCTCCTCAGCACCGTCATATCCCCAGCATCGTCACCTCCTCAGCACCGTCATATCCCCAGCACCGTCACCTCCTCAGCACCGTCACCTCCTCAGCACCGACATATCCCCAGCATCGTCACCTCCTCAGCACCATCACCTCCTCAGCACCGTCATATCCCCAGCATCGTCACCTCCTCAGCACCGTCATATCCCCAG
Organism: Homarus gammarus; assembly: GCA_958450375.1. Classification (NCBI taxonomy): domain Eukaryota; kingdom Metazoa; phylum Arthropoda; class Malacostraca; order Decapoda; family Nephropidae; genus Homarus; species Homarus gammarus. The sequence continues at coordinate 1,298,724 of CAUDMG010002410.1, read as the reverse complement.
CACCGTCACCTCCTCAGCACCGTCACCTCCTCAGCACCGACATATCCCCAGCATCGTCACCTCCCCAGCACCGTCACCTCCTCAGCACCGTCACCTCCTCAGCACCGTCACCTCCTCAGCACCGACATATCCCCAGCACCGTCACCTCCTCAGCACCGTCACCTCCTCAGCACCGTCACCTCCTCAGCACCGTCATATCACCAGCACCGTCACCTCCCCAGCAGCGGGCCAAGGCGAGAGATCCTAAAGATAGTTTGCAGGTTGGGTTGTTTTTGTTCGTTATAACTTGATATTTAGCACACATCAACCTGGCTTACTAGAGCTATGATGATTAACGGCTTCAGTGACGTCGGTTTTGTTCTGAGACTCGACCTCAATCACCCATTTTTTATTCCTGGTTACGGAGGAAGAAATATAACAAATATAACTCTTGGTTGTGGTAGAGCGCGGGTGTTATCAGCAGTAGTCAATAACTCGGCGGGGCATTAGGCTGAGCGTCACTAATGTTCGCCAACTTCTCACTCACTCCACCAATTATAACATCATCTTAATTAAACTTCCACCACTCTGTTCTCTTTTAAAAAGTTAGCCCTGACTCACAACAGATGATCGGACTTATTAATCCTCTAAATATTAAAAAAAAAATAAACAAAATTTTACTTCTAGAATGTGAAGTTTGATTTTCTATTAACTCCGAGAGGGAGAGTTCTTTCGTCTCCAATTTTCAAACTTATCCAGTCAATTAGATTTCGCGGTGGCGTTAAGCCTGGTGGATGACGAATATTGAGTTCAAGAACAATTGAGGAAAATTTGGATTTTTTAATCCAAAAATTTCGTTATAATATTTTCTCAAAGTACCAGCGGAATTCGGTGATAATTTTTGAATAATCATGTTTCGCACTGGTGAACAAGATGATGGCACCTGATAACTAACAATTGTATTGAGCATTAAAATAACATTGTTTGGGAATGAACTTACTTTTTCTCTGTCAGCTCCGGGAAATTTAATACTGTTCAGAATATATTTTTACGTTTTATAAATCAACTTATCAAAGTTTTGAAGAACTTATGCATATATAAAGAAAAAAGGGAAAGAAGAAGAAGGAGGTGGAGGAGACAACGAAGACGAGTGGAGTAGGGCCACTTACCTATCGGCAGGACACTAGCCAAGCAGAACAGAATCAGCATATTGGTGTTGGTCGGAGACAAGGTTCGCTAAACCCCACTTATCTTCAGATGCTCCTCTTCCGGGCCTGAAAAACTACAACTGTCTCACTCACTGTCTCTTACTTCTGGATTCACATTATCGTATAAGAAGCAAGTCTGGTGTTCACTGTTGAGCTTGGTGAGGCGCTCCGTGTATTCTGATATCAAATTATCACTTCACTGAACCATCACCCGTATAATATATATCAATCTAAACAATATGTATAATAATATATATGTATATATATTTCATAGCTATATCCTTATCACTAGAGTTTATATTTACACTAAAACTTAAAAATTCATCTACTAAGCCCGTATAAGTCGTCACATCTTCACAAGTTGCGATAACAATCTTCTTAAATGGAAGTATGATTTTCGTTGTTCATACTGGATACCAACTGCACGCTTCCCCCCTGCTCATTGAAAGAGTGAGGGGAGGGGGTAGCGGCAACAGCAGCAGGAGGTACAGCAGAAGGGTGTAGGAGAATAAGAGACCTCACGATAGCTGGCACACCCTGACACCGTGACGGCCGCGAGCACACTGAGCGTCCCTACTGCAGCGCCTCCCTCGGCCCAGGTACCTCAGCGCGGCTCAGTGATTTATAAATTGTTCCCTGTTGCCTAGGATGTTTCCTGGTGGGCACAACCAGTGTGTTTCATACTGGTCACAACAAGGATATGTCACGCTCTGGGTACAGCTAGGATGTCTCATAACGATCCTGCTGTTTGGTGTGCAGGAATGTTGTAGGATGCGTAGGATGCCCCATAGGTTACTTTGACACTGTGGAAAATTTACAACGGTGGAGGTGAATGCAAAATATTTCAGAGAGCGAACTGAGTGAAACATACTGCTGTTTATTTCCGTTGACACTGCGGAAGAAGGCTTAGCAAGTCGCCTTATGTACCTTTTGGGGCGCCCTCAGGTACACCTTAAATAGCACTCTTTTTATTCTTTCTAAGGTTTTCAATTATATAAACGTACAAATATTCACCTTTCAAAAATGTTCATTTTGAAATAAACCTGTGTGTGTTCATCAAACTTTCTGACTAGACCACAAAACTTAGCATTGAAGTATTTACACCTCGATATATAATGCCCCGGTATCACCTCATAAAAACGCCATTGAAATATTCTTTAGGTGTGGCTCCAAGGTGGTAAAAATCCTGTTTCAAATCACAAGATGCAGCACTCCCAACTACACCGTCAGATCTAACACGGATCACAGTAGTTGGCCAAGTTTTGTCGACAACTTCCCAAACATCGTGAATGTCCCGCCAACAAGAACTCGTACTCCTCGATGTCACTTAGACCTACAAGCTACATACAAACTGAGGTCAGCTGAATACTCAAGACTAGATGCAAGCGAGATGCAAATTCAATATATATGATATTAAATCAAGATTGAATATTCATCGGTAAACAGACCCATTACACCACCACCCGATACTAGCATTAACAGTGATCTAATGTTCTAATGTTAATGTTAATGTTAATGTTAATGTTAATGTTAATAAAGAGGTAAAACTGCAACAGCCTTTAAATAATACTTTAATCCTTATGACTTGTTAAATATTATGATGAACCGATATTTTTGGAATGAAACTGTAAAGTGGATAATCACCAAATTATTTTCCCGTTAAAGGATTAGCTAGTGTTAGTGAGTCAGGCTGGTCCAGGTATAGCCCTAAAGCGCTTTATCATAGGGAATGACTGAGTTCAAACAGTAAGGTATTGAAACCCTATTTATTATTCTCTCAATTAACATAACTATTTCCTTTTTCACTTAATTGAAAACACAACGAGGTAAATTGTTATTGAATATAATAGTACTGTATGAATATATAACTAGCAGGGAAAATTAATTCACTCTTAAAATATTAACATTTGCACTTCAATATCCAGTATAGTAATTTTCACACACCACTGAGGCTGGGATGTTTACAGTCACTTTCCCACACTTCCTGAGGCAAAGAGGAACGGGGCCAAATAAGATCAAGTAGGAAAGGCTGGCTGTTGCTGGGTAGAGTGAGTCCACTCTCATGGCTGCTCAAGTTATGTTTGATTTTAGTTCAGGTAAACATAAACACCAATTAGATCGCAAGAAGCACACCTTGTATTTCTCCTCCAAATTAGGAAAACCGAAACATTATACGTCGCATACCAAGTATTGTATGAAACCCTTCCAAAGTTTATAAAATCTATTAATTTTTACCCATAATCATTACATATTACGCTTTACAACAAATGAATACAGTATATATCTATCAATGTAAATTATTCTAGATAACACAGCCGTCATGTCTGTGTTGGCACTACTAAGGTGGAGCTGTTTTATCAATAATACACTACGCAATCAGAGTACCGTTTTCATATCTGAGGGTTGGCGACCACATTCCTCCACGCTAAACTTTCTCGAGCTGTTGTTACCAATCCTCTAAGATTTTGTATCTCTTTTGGGGACTCAGCTTTTAATTTCATTCATCCATCCCAATATCTGCATTCCCTGGCCCTCTTACCCTTCACCCCTAATTATATGATCAAAGTAGCACATTTTTTTCTGTACATTTCAAGTATTTCTCTTGAAGTTTATACTAATCTTAGTACTTCTTCATTTGTTTTCCTGTTTTTGTAACATACTAACATTCGCTTCTGGCCCATACATCAGTCCTTTCAGCAGCCTTTTTTCTCAAATTAAAGTCAATGTCCTATTTCATTAGGTATTTTAGATTATTAAATGTTTTGTTTTTGCTTGTCCTATTCTTGTTTATACTTCTTCCGTAAATTTATCATTACGCAAAACTTTCCACTTGTTTAAGTTCCCTATTGCCTACCATATTTTTTTATTTTATAATTTATATCCAATTTGGAAGCAACCATTATTTTCGTCTTCACAACATTAACTCTTAAACCATATTTTTCACCCTTTTCCACTAATTTGTTAACGAGTTTTGCAATGCCTCTTCACTATCTGTGACAAGAGCAGTATCATCTGCATTAGAGTATAGTATATTATATTACTTTACCATTAACTTTCAGTACTTCTAATATCTCCTTCATTAATGCCCATTTTTTTTCAAAGATTTCTGTAAATTTATTGTGTTTTACTGTATCAAAAGTTTTTGTTTTTCAAACTCAACAAAGCAACATATATACAAATTTCTTTGGGTCTCTAAAGCTCTACACTTACCACAAACTAACGAAATTATAACAACTTAAAAAATAGTTTGCTGACATTATAGATATTCAGGATAAAAATATTCATTAACTTACTGACAAAATGCATGTATATGAACAAAATAAACGAGAAATACTTATAATAATAAACGGACCAAAATTGACTGTAACAATACATACGTCACATCCTACGTTAAACTTTAGACATTAAAACACGATCTCATCTATGACTTATAATATAATCTATACTAACAAAATTCACCTTAAACTTTACCACACATGTCTGTAATCTTTCACAATTTTATATGACACTGAATCTTAACTTTGAAACTTGACATGATTAATAGTGAGCCTCCACGCTGCCACGTGTAGGAGTCTCCCCTAGTGTAGTGTGCTGTAGATATGTTGTGTTTTACGTCTGTGCGTCCACTGAGAAATAAATGATACTTATTTCTTATACACTAGTATATTACTTTGTATATAGCATCGTTCTCTTCTACAGTATGATAAACCATTAAAGGCTGGCCAGGAAGGAAAAATAAATTCACTTATTCATCACATACAGTAATACAACAATGGCCTCCTGTCTCCTTCACACAGCGAACTAAGTCAACAATAGGTTGTGCAGTTATAACCCAACTTTATAAGACTACTAGCAGGATCGCCGCCCTCTGGGCGGCTCATCCGCTAGGCCACGGTAGGACGCCACCCTCTGGGAGGCTCCACATTGCCTCACTGTTCAGTCCCCAAAACTTCTTCTTCCATCAATAGTTCATTAACGGTGTATGTAAGTTCCACCATATTTTTCACTACAACGGTACAGCAAAGTATATTTTTTTAGCATTAAACTGTTATTATTTTATTGTCTAATCATCACTACATATAACACTACCCATCATCACTACATATAACACCATCCATCATCACTACAGATCAGTAAAGTAGTTTCCGAGATTCTCGTGCGGACACACACAAACACACAGACATACTTCTTTGTTATACATATATATATATATATATATATATATATATATATATATATATATATATATATATATATATATATATAAATTTATGTCATAATATTCTCTTCAGTTCTATCATTATTGATCCCTTATACTATTCATTCTCTCATAAAATGCAAATGACTCTATGTCGCCTAATCTCACCAACTCATAACATATCAGAAAAATGTTCCATAGATTTTTTTTAATATCTCTACTAACCAAAGTTGATCTCGGCCCGCCACGTCATTAAGCCAGCTCAAAGCACCATTTATCAAATATTCTGACACAGGAACACAGTTTTGGCCACTAATATCACCATAACCATAACCCACATCATTTTCACACGACGAAGCTCGTGTAATGTAGGATATATTGGCTACGATAACGGTAATGTAGGGCCTCAAAATCTTATTTTAATAAATATTTTAACATTAGTAATTAAAGCTAATTTAGATACCTCAGGTCAGAAAATCTATCATGTCTTATCATCGTTTTACGCGTTAGATGAAGAATCGGTCACATACAGTAATCAGTACGTAAACTATATACTGACTATAGGCTACATCTCACTGTTTCAACTTCTGCCTTGCAACATTCGTGCTCAGGTAACTAGACTAGAAGAAAAATTATATTTACAAATTAGTTCATAAAGGGTAACTCATGACCTTGACCTCTCATTATGTACTTACAAGTCCCCGACCATAGTGCGTTATGACCTTTCCATCTGATACACTCCAGCTAGAGTTAAATAAAAACTACTTCTTGCTCAGATCCAACTTACTTGCTGAGCTTCATGAACATCAACAAATCTGTTTTGGAAGTATTCTATCCGCTATATGTTTGATATTCTTTGCTGAAAATGTCAAATCGCTTCTTTCTTGCAGGTCACTGCCTGTCTCCTCATTCTCATCAAGACCGCTGTACTCATTCCTAAAGTGCATTGTACACAGACAGACAGACAGATACCCTAACTCACAAACAAGCGCACGCACAAAAAACCGTAGACGTGTGGGGAGTTAATCTTAACAATCTCAGGTGACCAGCGGCTCCTCCCTAACAAGTTCCTAATTGGAAACAGGTAAATTCTCACTTGCGCTGAAGTTTCCTGATCCCAAAGTTAACTAGATAGGTCAAGGTAAAGTGTATGTGTGTGTGTGTGTGTGTGTGTGTGTGTGTGCGCGCATGTGTGTGTGTGTGTGCATGTGTGTGTGTATGTGCGTGTGTGTGTGTGTGCGCACGTGCGTGTGTGTGTGTGTGTGGGTGTGTGTGTGCGTGTGTGTGTGTGTGTGTGTACATGTGTGTTGTTGCGCCGTCTCTTAATTTACTAATAATAACCAGGTTCTAGGCGTAACCAAACAAAAAAAGTGAAGTAAATCAAAAGGGAATAAAAATAAATAAAGTAAACCTTTAAGAATTTAATTAAATTAAACTTTAGCACAATAAAGAGCCTCGTAGGCTGTCACAACAAATTGATTCACAATCGAAACCTTTAAGACACAAATGATACTAAACATCGAAACCTCAAATGAATGAAAATAAAGCATTGGATTACGTTTACACTGCATAAACATATAAAAACTAACACTGAAATTAACTATCGTGAAACAACACTGAATTACTTAAATGTAACTAAGCAAACACTGATGGACACAAGAGACATAAATAGGTACTCATATAGATATACCACATTGGTGGCAACACGAACAACACAAATAAAATAAGTATAAGTAACAGGTGACGGATGTCACTCAAAACAAAGTGAACTGAATGACAAGGAGGACTGGACTGAACTCCGTCAGTTGGTGGACGACTAAAAAGTATATAGGGCCAATTCCCACCAAAAACCAGCCTGTGAAACATAGGTCGTTTAACGATGCAGATGGTCGTTAGAGAGACAAAGAATGCTTGTTGCAATACTCAATGAAGAACAAATAATAACAGTTTAAACCTTAACAGCACAGGGTAAGGTGACTAGATTATATAATAGTAAATTAACACATCATTACAGGAATAATATGAAACAACATGGAAGCATGTTATAAATAAAAAATATAAAAATACTACACGGTCGTAACACTTCCCCCATAAAATAAAATTTTGCTTGCACAAATTTTGATATGACACAAGTGTTCATTCTGTGGATCTAGATAAGAGATCACTAGCATCACAGGCTAACTTGCAAGGCTTAGAAAAATTAGGGCTCTTGAAATAGAATATGAGCATAATACATTTTTCAAGCTTTGAAAAGAATCCTGACACCTTGAAGTCCAACAAAAATTTTTACCCTTCTTCAACAAATCAGTAAGGGGTAGTGCCAACTCGGCAAAATTACAAATATATCTCCTGTAATAATCCACACAACCCAATAATCTGCGGACTTGTCGTTTGTTACACTGAAAAGGCATCTGAGAAATAGTGTCACACCTTGCTGTGGAAGGAGCAAGTTTCCAACCCAATTACATGTCTCAGATACAAAAGTTGAGCACAAACAAATTCTGACTTAGCAAAGTTTATATCAAGTCCTACATTTCCTAACACAGTGAAGAGAGCGTCTAGCTGACATAAATTGTCTGACCAAGTGTCAGAAAAAATTACATCATCATCTAAATATACTACACAACCAAGCCAATTAGCCGTGACTTGTGACATCAGCCTTTGAAAGGTAGCAGGGGCATTGCAAAGCCCGAAAGGCATAACATTAAACTTATAGGTCTTACCTAATGTCACAAAACTGGAGATGTCATTAACACGACGGGTCAATGGTACTTGCCAAAACCTTCGAAGGCACTCAATCTCAGAGAGGAACTTGGTGTTCCCGATTCCTTCAATGCAGTCGTCGACTCTAGGTAGAGGGAAGCTGTCCTTGCTGGTGACGGCGTTGACCTTGCGGAAGTCGATGCAGAATCGAAGAGTGCTGTCCTCCTTCGGTACTAGAGTGACTGGTGAGCACCACTCGCTGGTAGGGAGCCTGCTTGATAGGCTTAGCAGAACCAACATCAATCATGCACCACGGCAGTGGTACAGCCAGGCCTGTCTTGGAAGACAGGGGGATGTTGTTGGATGGCGGCCAGCACGTCAGCTCTCTGGTGTCCCGGTAGACACTGTAGCTTCTCCTGCAACTCCACGGAGTTGGACTGTCAAACCCTGACTGATGACAGTGCGAGTGGACTTGCCCCTTCTTTTTCCTCTTCTTTCTCACCGTCTACCAAGAAAGTGTCAACGGTACACACGGGAACTGGATCATCAGCAACAAATGAGGGTGCTGGGCGTGTGTGGTACTGCTTGATGGTGTTGACGTGACATAAGCGCTGTAGTCGGCGCCTGTCAGGGGTAGAGATAATATAATTTGTGGGGCTTACCTTCTTCACCACTCTATATGGCCCACTGAACTTCGCATGGAGCGGCTGTCCATGTCTCGGCAAGAGAATGAGTACTTGATCTCCTATCTGAAACTCTCTGTGTCTGGTACGCTTGTCGGACCATGTCTTGGTCTTGGACTGCGACTGCTGTAAGTGGTCTGCGGGAAGGCTCCAACATCTTAGAAGCTTCTTTCTAACATCTCCTACTAAACTTGATACATTAATGCTCTCTTCACTACTACCTAACAATGAACTATTCCCAACTCTGTTAGGGCTTTCTTGAAAACTTTTCCTACAAAGTATGAAGCACCGTCCGTTTGAACATGGTACGGCAACCCAAAGTGACTAAACAGGTCAAGCAAACATTTAACAAGGGCCTTAGCAGCAACTTTCCTAAGAGGTACAGCATGCAAGTACCTAGTGGAGGTATCAATGACTGCAAATAAATATTCAAACCCACTAGAAGTTTTAGGCAGAGGGCTTACAATGTCACACTGTACTGTTGTAAAGGGCTCAGGTACGTGAGGTACTCTTACAAGTGGAAAAGGTGGAATAGCCTGATTGGCTTTGCCTACCCTTTGACAAAAATGACAGTACTTACAATATTTAGTGACATCTCTCCTCATACCTGGCCAATAGAACTTTCTGGCCAGCCTGTTGAACGTCTTTCGGACACCTTGATATCCAGAAAAGAGACCGTCATGGGCCAGAGATAGAACATGTTGTCTGTAAGTGTGTGGGAGAACTATTTGAGTGACAGACGCCCAGTCAGCGTCTTCCTCTGACATAGTCGGTGGGAGCCAGCGGTGGCACAAAACACCGTCTTGACTGAAATATCTCGTGGTAGGGCCTGAATCATTGGCAGGATCGGACACCAGGTCAAACAAGAGCCGTAATGAATCGTCTTGCTCTTGCGCAGCTATTAAAGCAACTCCCCCGGTCACAGCATTAACTGCGGAAGAAATGTCTTGGGAAGCAATTGGGTTAGCAAAAAGTCCTTCTAAGGACAGTGAATCATCTTCATGAGGAGTTACATTATGATCATTAGTCATTAAGGTAAAACGAGTCACAGCACACAAAGGGCATATCATCTTCAAGCTGTTGCAGCAAATCGTTACCATGTATGAGGTCCACTCTCTAGTAACAAGGAGACTTTACACGTACTAATACAGGCAGCTCGTGCACACCGGTTACGTTTAGCTATCCCTGAAAAACAAAAGGACCTGCACCTTTACCCCAAAGGGCGCCCAAAACGACGTTTTGTCAGTCTTCCTCGCCGCAACAACACCCTCTTTGATGAGAGTTTGGAGACAACCCGAGTCTCTCAAAATAGTGACTGGTGTTTCGAAACCATCAACTTCTACCGTGCCTTGTGACAAAAAGGGACGAAAGGTACCAACGTCTGTGTCCTTCGCAAAGTCTCCTGGAAAAGATCAAAGTCTCGCGAGGCGAGAACCGAAACTGCACCCTCTCGGGCTTCACCATATTTGGCTGCAGTCTTGTCCAACAAAAATCCGCCTTATGACCTGGCTTTCCACAGAAACTACAAGTAAATTAGAAAATTAGGACGCTCCATTAGGTGGCGAACGAGTCCAGGTCCTCCTGTCATGTTAAAAATTATTAAGCACAAAATTACCATTGTTAGTCCTACCATGCCTCAAAGCAAATCCATCAGCATGCTTAGAAAAAAAAATATCACGAGTGTCAAAAGGTCGTTAGTGAATTTTGGCAAGGTCGCCAAAACTGTTAGGTCGTCTCTTAATTTACTAATAATATCCAGGTTCTGGGCGTAACCAAACAAAAAAAGTGAAGTAAATCAAAAGGGAATAAAAATAAATAGAGTAAACCTTTAAGAATTTAATTAAATTAAATATTAACACAATAAAGAGCCTCGTAGGCTGTCACAACAAATTGATTCACTATCGAAACCTTTAAGACACAAATGATACTAAACATTGAAACCTCAAAAGAATAAAAATAAAGCATTGGATTAAGTTAACACTGCATAAACATATAAAAACTAACACTGAAATTAACTATCGTGAAACAACACTGAATTACTTAAATGTAACTAAGCAAGCACTGATGGACACATAAGAGACATAAATAGGTACTCACATAGATATACCACAGTGGTGGCGACAGGAACAACACAAATAAAATAAGTATAAGTAACAGGTGATGGATGTCACTCAAAACAACGTGAACTTAATGACAAGGAGGACTGGCCTGAACTCAGTCAGTTGGTGGACCACTATATACAGGGTAAATTCCCACCAAAAAACAGCCTGTGAAACATGGGTCGTTTAACGATGCAGATGGTCGTTAGAGAGACAAAGAATGCTTGTTACAATACTAAATGAAGAAATAAGATGGGCTTGAACAAATAATAACAGTTAAAACCTTAACAGCTCAGGGTAAGGTGACTAGTAGATTATATAATAGTAAATTAACACATCATTACAGGAATAATATGGAACAACATGGAAGCATGTTATAAAATAAAATAGAACAATACGACAAGGTCGTAACAGTGTGGGTGTGTGTGTGTCTGTGTGTGTGTGTGTGTGCGTACGTGCGTGCGTGGGTGTGCATGTGTAGTGTGTGTGTGTGTGTGTGTGTGTGCGTGTGTGTATGTGTGTATGTGTGCTAGTGTAATAATAATGATAATAATAATAAACAGTTTATTGAAAATGCATGGCAGCTGGAAGGCTGAAAATATACAGTTATATAATTGGGGAATGGGTCTCTTGATTTACAAATAATATACAAGTAACATATGTGATACAAATATGATATATAATAAATATGTGGGGAGAAGCTCAAACTACAGGACATTTCAACATGTGACAGTGTAAAAAGTAAGATTGACTGGCGAGTGAATACACTGGTTGATTACAAGTTATTGATAATTTTTACAATGGTTGGAACTGGGCTGTTCTTACAGCGATCAGTTCGTGCACGTATGGGCTGGATGCAGCTGTGTTGTCGAATTGCAATTCTAGGACGAGGGATCTCGGGTGGTAGTAGGAGCAGGTGACGAGGATGGTGCAGAAGTTTCCCATCAAATTTGCAGATGAGGTCGTGGTGATGGTCAGAAAGCCGAGAGGGTCAGTGTGTTGAGCGCTTCTTTATATGTGGAGTAGGAAGGGGACAGATTAATCTTGCATGCCCTCTTTTGCACTTTTTCTAGGTGTTTATGTTGTGTGGCATTTAGGGAGGAAGACCAGGTAGGGGAGGCATAGGTGAGCTTGGGAAGTATGAATGTTGGGTAAACACTGAGAAGCTCGGGCCCATGAACTCCAAGGGACTTAACTCGGCGGAGGAGATGGAGACGGAAACTGGAGGATTTGACAACTTCACTGACGTGTGGTATCCAATTTAGTTTGTTGTCTATGGTGACGCCGAGGAGCTTAGTGGAATCTACAACCTGGAATGTGTTGGGACCTAAAGTAATGGAAGGGGGTGGGACAACGTCGGAAGAGAGGTTGATGTGCATAACCATGGTCTTGGTATGGTTGATGGTGACGTGGTTGTTGGGGGCTCAATTTTGGAGACGATTCAATAAATCCTGAAGGGCCGTATAGTCGGGAGCAGAATTGTTGACACTGATCCCAATGGTGGAGTCGTCGACATTTCCAGCGAGCAGGGGTTTCTCTGAGGGCATCGTTGATAAGCATAAGGAAGCATAGTGGTCCCATCTTGGTGCCTTGGGGGACGCCACAAGTGAGTGACTGAAATGTGGAGACAGCCCCTCGGAAGCATACAGCTTGGTGTCGGTTACTGAGGAAGTTTGTAAGCCATGGTATAAGACTTCTTCGAAGCCCTAGGTCGATAGCTTTGTTGATGATTAAATTGTGGTCGACTAGGTCAAATTCCTTGGCGAAATCAATAAAGGCGACAGCTACAGACTTTTTCGTTTTCCAGATGGCGGTATATGTAGTCGAGAAAGCTGAAAAGACAGTGAGTGGTGGAGGAAGTTTTCATATTACCAAATTGCTGAGGATCTACGGCGCCTGCAATATCAGCATAAACCCAGTTAAAAACAAGACTTTCACAGATTAAGCTGGGTATTGGGGTGATTGCAATGGGTCGTAGCTGATTTATGGATTGTGGGCTGGTTGACTTGGCACTGGTGACACATATGAAGTCTTCCAGTCAGGTGGGCATCTGGCTTGAATGGGAGAAGCATCGATGATGCAGAGAGGGGTTTTTCTAGCTCCGGGGAGAACTCCTTGAAGAGTTTCATTGGTAAGACAATGGGGGTGGTGGAGCGTTTTAGCTTCAGTTTGTCCAGACGTTTTGCTACTTCTAATTCTTTTACTAAGTCAGTGGGAAAGGGGGCTGGTAGGTAAGCAGGGAGATTGGTTGTGTCAAGCCGGGGATGCGTCTGGCATATAGTAGCGAAATGGCTATTTGATTGCTCAGCTGCGTCAACATTAGTGAGATGGCTAAGGAAGGGGAGAGGGTGTGTCTTATTGTTCGTTAAGCTTACCATACCATTGACTGATGTTGGTCTGCTTCAGGTGCTGCAATTTGGTTGGGTAGTGAAACTTCTTTGCAGTGTGTATTTCGCGGATGACTCGGCTGCGAAGGGACCTATAATGGTTGTGGTCATTGAGGTAAAAGGCTCTGTCTCTCTGTTGCTTAAATCGTTTAATCCGAGGTGTGATCCAGTGCAAATCAGTTGTGTGAGATCTGACGGACTTCTCGGGGAAGAAGTGGTGGTAAGATTCAGTGGTGGTGTTGGTATAATTTATCCATTTGGTGTCCATGTTACCCACACGAAGTACTTCAGTCCAGGGATGGTGAACTATCCACTGCCCGAAGAGAAGCACTGCAGAATCAGTAATCGGCCTGTAGGTCTCGATGTAGGTTCTCTGTACTTGAGTGGGAGCAGCAGCTGGGGACCAGAGCACTGATAGGTGTGTGCTACAACCGATAGGAAGCATTGGTTGAGGTGGTTGGTACTGGTCCACTAAGTCGGGTAAGATAAGGTCAAGGTAATTTTGACCGTGTGTGGGGAAGTTCACTACTTGTGATAGTGACAGCTGTTCCTGGATATCAGTGGTGTCAATTTCATAATAATTCCCTCATAATACTAACTTGGCACAAGGGTACCTAACTCTTAGATGGTCTGAGGTAGTAATGAGATGATTGCTAAGCGTGTCTCTGGTGGATGAGCGAGGTGGATGGTATGACACGCAGATTATGATAGAAGCAGTGTGGCGTGTGTGAGCCCGTGGCACAACACGTACCCATAATGCCTCCACATCTGCTGGGACTTGAACATCAAGGCGTGACGAGCGTAGGTCATCTTGACAGAAGAGGGCAACGCCTTCCCCCCGTGTCCATGTGAACGAAGGTGATGAAAGAGTTGATTTACCTCAATATGACACGTTTCAGGCACAATTTGGCATATGGCAACAACGTTGGCAGAGAACGACCTGACTGTGGTTGCCACCTCGTTAAACTTATTAGCGAGGGAAGTGACGTTGGAGAGCAGTAAAGACGGGAGTTCATGCCATATCCGTATAACTTCACTGTAATGGTACGGTCTGTCAGGGGTGGGTTTCTCTGGTTTTCTAATGGAGGCTATTGGTCCTAATGGGCTTTTGTTATGACGCCCCTGTCTATGGCTGGGCGCATGGAATGTGTTCAGTGAGTTGAATGCGCGATAACACTGCCATCAGGATAACCTTTCCCACGCCTTAGAAGGTACAGAGTGCATCGGGAGTGAGTAATTGGTGGCCATCTGTTGATATCTGTTGTTGTGGACAGACGGAGGTTTTTGTCTTCGGTGGCCATAAACCCACTGGTGGCACTTTGAGGGCCACTGACACTGGTAGATATCTGTTAATATTTGTCAGTCGTAAACACCGTTAGTTCTTGTCTCTGGCGCTTTGGGTCGCCGACGCAGTGTAAGGGCGGTAACGAGCAGGAAGATGGTTGCCGTCGCTCACTCGCTCGTTTGCTGGCTCGTGATCCCCACTTGGGGGGGGGGGGGGGTAAACGGAAGTGAGAACGTGACTGCTGTCTTGACACCGAACCAGACATTACCCAGATAGCAAACCAGACACGCCACCCCCCTGCTCTTCCAAATTCTGGTGGTGTTCTCATCAAAGGCTCTGGACTCGTGGGCTGTTTCCCCAGACCTTCACCTATCGACTGTCAATCTCTGGACACTAGGGTTGCTCATTTTTTCACACTTTTTTAAAATTGTGGGTGGGGGTGTTTTTTCCCATTATTTTGTTACTCTTGAATTCATTGGTGCCAGAATTAATGAAATCCAACATGTTCTAGGGGTCGCGAATCCAAATATAAAAAATGAATTTTTGCGAAAAAACGTCAAAACTCAAGCTTTTTCTCTTGTAGATCAGCAATCGCGCTGCTTTTCACTACTTAACCCTAATGGCTGGCTAGAGCAGCTATTCAGCTTTCCATTGACACCTAATTCGATTGCATGCACCTCTTATTTGACCTTCTAAGTCAGGTCAAAGGCTGTAGCCTACCTGCGTTAACGGAGTTATAAATTCACTAGGTTCACATTGGCAGCTTTAAAACCCTGCGCTTCTTTGCGGTGTTTTGACATGTGTTGTGTTGTTGTTGGTACTGTGGTGTTATTTTATAATTTACTCAAATCTGCTATATAGTGTAGCAGTAAATTTATGGTTATCTATTTATGTTGTATTTTCTACAGGTGATTAAATTGCTCTTATGTGACCCTATTTGTTTGCCTATTTTGTTTTATTACAAAACGTTTTTTTCATACAGAGTTCATCTGTTTATATACATACACTCATGGAAGAGAGTGAGTCGCAGTCGGGGGAGAATGCTAAGGGGACTGTCAGACCAACATCATCCACTACCCGTTCTGTCACTGAAATCTATCTAGTAGGCCTGCCAGCATCGTCAATTAGAGGCAGTAAACTCCCGACGATGCGTCAAGTCCTGAAGATCTTCTTTCACACAGTGAATGAATCTGGTGACAGACAGGAGACGTTTAAAGAAACAGTGAGAAACGTACTCAAGTTCTGGAATTTAGCTCGCATCAAGACTATCTCAGAGAGGGGGTGCCGGGAGAAGCTGACAAGGTTATGGGAGCACTGGAGAAGTCTACAAAAAAGTCGGGACAGGGCTGCAAAGGACAAGGTTGAAAACTTCAAGTCTCAACTTGACCTGTTGTGGGACATCGGAGCACCGGACGCCGTAGAGGACATCGAGAAGAACCGGCTGCTTACACCGGCCGACAAACAACAAGACCTCGCCTTCTATCAAGACCAACGCGGAGAAAGAAAAGCGTTCATGAGTGGTAACGATAAGATTTTTGCCGCTAAGAAGAGAAAGCAGGAGGAACGAGTCGAGAAGCAAAGGTCGAATCAGGGAAGGTTCGCAGCCTGTGAACCAAGCAGCAGTGATTCGAGACCTCAAACCTCTGTGCGAGACGGGCGCGAGCTTCACACCGTCGTCAGGTAGCTGCCGCACAAAGGGAAGCCTTCACGCCTCCACCACATGCAGTGGTGCACTAGGATGGTAAGCTGGTTAAGGTGAGAACACGTTTAGGTACTACATTAATATTTTACCAAAGCCTAGACTATTGTAATATATTGTTAGAAATGTATCAAATCATTAACAAAAAGCTTGGAGAAAAAGGCAGCCTTGATAATTCTTCATTATCTGTCTGAATTTTTATATTTCTCTCATTTCAGAACGTCGTGGGAGAAGAACACCGACAGGCCATCTTCATCTCAGGGCGCGGCCATGAGGAAGGGAAGCTGCTTGCTGTCTTGCCAGTGAAGGACGGCACTGGCCTGACCCAGGCACGCGCAACAGCTCGTGCTATCGAGGACTGGAGCTGCGCTTCAAACGTCAAGGCACTGTGCTTTGATACAACGTCGCCCAACACAGGGCGAGTCCAAGGTGCGGTTGTCCATCTGGAGGCGCTGCTGGAAAAACAGCTGTTGAGGCTTGGGTGCAGACACCACGTCATGGAACTGGTGGTGAGAGCCGCTGCCAGCAACATCTTCGGCAAAACATCGGCCCCTACGGACCCTCTCTTCCAGACTCTTAAGAAAAGGTGGAGTCAACTAGATCACTCTCAGTATCTCAGGCTGGACATTGCAAATCTACCAGTCTGACTGGCTCAGTCACCTCCGACACAGGACCGTTAGCTACCTGCTGACCGTCACAGAATGGGCCAGAGAGGATCACCGAGAAGCGGCAGAACTAACGCTCCTCGTCCTCGGTGTGAATCCTCCGCGCGGCACGCACTTTCTGCGTCCTGGCGCATGTCACCACGCTCGCTGGATGGCGAAGATCACATACTACCTCAAGATCTACATGTTTAGCCACCAGCTAGAGCTCAGCAGTGACCTGTGCGTCAAGCTGCAGAGGATGGCGATCTTTGTGTCTCTGCTGTACACACCGGCGTGGCTGAAATCACCAGTAGCCGAGGATGCGCCTGTGAATGACCTGCAACTGCATCACGAACTCCTCCGCTACAGGGCCGCGGACTGTGAGGTGGCTGATGCGGCGCTGGCGGTCGCGAGCCGCCACCTGTGGTATCTAAGGCCACAGACCGTCGTTCTGTCGCTGTGCAGCGAGAAGTTGAGTGCGGCAGAGAAAAAGGAGATGGCGACCAAATTGAGCTGCCTAGAAGAAACGAACGACTACGCCAACGACAACTTGGTCATCCAACAGACTACACGGCTTTCCGACCTGATAGATGAACGTTCATGGATGATCTTCAAGGAGCATCATGTGTGCGGCACAGCATGGCTGATGTCACCGGTGGAAGACTGGGAGAAAAACGAAGAGTTTATGAAGCTGAAAGATTTCTCCAGAAGCCTGAAGGTAACCAATGACGTGGCCGAAAGGGGAATAAAGCTTATGCAGGACTTCATTGGTTCAGTCACGAAGGATGAGCAGCAGCTGCAGGATGTCATGCAACTTGTGGAAAAGCACAGGAAGCAGATGAGTGGCTTCAGCAAGTATGCTCTGATGCAACTGTGAGAGTTGAATAGAGGGGGGATTGAACTTTCAAATTGCATCTCCTCCTAGAGTTATTGACCTATTTCAATGATGTTTGTTTTTTTAAGAGGGAAATATATCATGGAAAAGACTGTGACGGCAAAATATTGATATGTGTTTTCGAATAAATGGAAAAGTCAAAACTATGAATATTTTGGAATCTGGTTCCCTTAACACAGGTAAAGCCTTTGACCTGAACTAGAAGGTCAACTAAGAGGTGCATGCAATCGAATTAGGTGTCAATGGAAAGCTGAATAGCTGCTCTAGCCAGCCATTAGGGTTAAATAGTGAAAAGCAGCGCGATTGCTGATCTATAAGAGAAAAAGCTTGAGTTTTGACGTTTTGGCAAAAATTAATTTTTTATATTTAGATTCGCGACCCCTAGAACATGTTGGATTTCATTAATTCTGGCACCAATGAATTTAAGAGTAACGAAATAATGGGAAAAAACACCCCCACTCACAATTTTCTAAACTTGGGAAAAATGAGCAACCCTGTGGACACCTACCTCAACCACTACCGCGGCTGCCACGACCGCCAGTTCATCTCCCCCGTCTGTGCCCCGGTGTTTCTCCTGCGCCAGCAAGACATCGCCACGGCTCGAGTGAGGAGCTGAATGGACCTTCCCCCTGAGAGTGGATCACTGCGTTCCAGAACCTTCCCCAGGGCCGCTGCCATAGGAAATATCTGTTCATTGTTTGATTCTATTGTTTGTTTAATTCCATTAATTGCTGACTCCCCTTAATTGTTTGATTCCTTTAATTGTTTGATTCCATTAATTGTTTGATTCCATTAATCGTTTGATTCCATTACTGTTGGCTGCATTAATTGTTTGACTCCTTTAATTGCTTGACTCCCGTAATCGTTATTTGATGTTTGTTGAGAGCATTAGTGTGTGGTGCTAGAGTTTTGTGTTATATTTTTATAGTAAAGAGATGTCAATCTCGAACGTTTGTGTGTTATTCCTCGGAAAACCAGGGTTCTTGACTTTTCTTTTTTAAGATCCTGATTAGGCTGGTAAGGGATTTCTATCCCTAAGTCCCAAACCTGTACACGCAGTATTTACGATATATGTAAACACCACGGTGATCCTTGTCAAAAGGGCACTTTGAAGATAACAGACAATGTGCCTACTATCTGGTATTACACTGCTGTGTTTTTGTGCTTTTCCTTGGAGTGAACTATCGGAACACTGTTTGGTAATCAATCATTACACTGATCACTTGAATGTTTTGCTGAATAAATCCCGGTGTAGTAATGCTGGTAGGGCGTTGGGATATAGCAGGGGGTGGGGGGGCAGGGCCAAATAGACTCGGCCTGGCTGACAAAACCAGGAGTCCCTTCAGGGCATATCTTGTCTCACTGATGGTTGTCAAGTGTGTGTGTGTGTGTGTGTGTGTGCACAGGGTGGTGCAATGCGTCTAGTGTGGCAGTATTATGTTAGTGTTAAGGTGCAAACACTGCTTGGTTCCTCCAGCTTTCAGCTACCGCCGCTGGCTAGCCCTCGTGGCGAACAGGGAAGCAACTTGCATAAGTCATCCCCTGCCAGTACATAGTCTCTTCACCATCAAGACTTCTGTTGTGTCTCCTCGTGGCAACACACGGTAACTGGGTGCCTCGGGGGCCCAGGCTATACCAGTAGGGGATCTCGGAGTAGCAGGGGACCCCAGAGGAACTGCACATAGGCCCACTGGCATGTGGATACGTCCTGGCGCCTACCAAACACTGCCCAGATGCCTTGCGGATTAACCTTGATAGGTATAAGGCTATGGGTGTAAACCCCGAACGAAAAATCTGCGGTGTAGCCCGGCATCAAGCAGACTTGGTTACAGAGCTCCAGCAAGACCCCAACGGCGGAATGGGTGGAAAAGATGACCAATATAGGAACCCAACGACCACACCAGAGGAAGAAGGCAATACATGATGGAAAGGCTACTAAGGCGAAACCCAACTAACTGGGCTATCGGCAGTTCATTGCAACTCTCTCTCCCCAGTCGTTGCAACAAGTGCACCAATGGATCAGAAAAGGGGAGAGCCAAGATGTGTGGTTGCTGTCTGCTCTCCTACCTCACCATATAAATCAACTCGCGCACAGCCATCATCCAACTGATCATACTCCTCATCATCATCAACCCCATATACCCCAAAAAACCTATGGCGATGGACGAGTGGCGACGGGGACAGATAAAGATGACTGGCGGGAGTCTCTAGTCACAGCTCTGCACATGGGCGGCACAGATAAGAAGGTCGTTTATGCTCTAGGCAGCAGTGCAATCCGGTCCTGTCTGGGAGAATGAGCAGCCCTTTCGAGAAGCCACTCTGCTCACCCCACATAGGAATGGGGCTAGAAAAGGTGCCCTAAACATAGCCTGCCTAAAGAACCAACCTGACTGAGCAACCACACCCAGTAAGGTCATCCTTATGTAATCGAAAACACAATCAAAATCACAGACCTAAACAAAAACAAACTATACAACCTCTTATGGTTGCTGCATGGAATGTCAGGACCCTTTTGGATACTGGCAAAAAAGCATGTCTTGAAAAAAAGAACCGCCCTTGAGGCAAAATAGCTGGCTAGATATAACATCGACATAGCAGTCATTAGTGAGTCCCGGCTCCCAGACGAGGGTTGACTCACAGACGGGGTCTGACTATACCTTCTTCTGGAAGGGCAAGTCTGATGCGGAGAAAAGCCACATTCCTGGAGTTGGCTTTGCCACCCGCCAACCCATCTTACACAGGCTAACTGAAGTACCTGTTGGGATCGACGAGAGCCTCATGATGCTCAGAGTCCCAATGAATAACTCACTTCATGCCTTTTTTATCAGTGCATACACCCCAACACTGGATGAAGAGGATGACATCAAGGAAACTTTTTATTCCGACATTACGGAGTGCTAACCTTTATCCCCAGAGAAGAAAAGGTTGTGCTTCTTGGTGACTTCAATGCCAGAGTTGGTAGAGATTCTAACATTTGGCAGGGAACATAGGGAGAAATGGACTAGGCAAGTGTAATCCCAACTGCCTCCTCCAACCCTCACCAATGCCTTGTTCAGGAAGGCCGACAAGTTCAAGGGTTTGTGGCAACACTCACGACCCAAACACTGGCATCTCATTGACTACATCATTGTCAGAGAAAGAGATCGCCGAGATGTCCTCAACACCCGAGCCATGCGTGGCTCAGACCACTGCGACACTGATCATCGGCTCATCAGAGCAAATCTCTCACTTCACGTCGCCCCAAAACGACGTAGGCAACAAGCCTCCAGAAGAGGTTTTAACAGTAAACGTCAGAAAAATCCAGCAGTGGCACATGATTTCAGAGAGCAGCTCGAACATGGGCTGATAAACAACCCAACAACAAACAACCCAAATCCCAGTGCCGAATGAAGTATTCTCGACACTCTCGTGAGAAAAACCTGCAGAGAGACCCACTGGCAGGTCGAAAGAATACACGAGGACTGGTTAGATGAAAATGAAAATGAAATCAATTTACTGGTCGATGATAAACGAGCTGCTTTTACCTGACTGGCAGAACAACCCTCTGTCTAGAGAGCGACGGCCCAGCGCGAACTTCGCAAGCTAAACAACGACTGGATTAAAAATAAAGCATGTGAAACGCAAAAACTTGCAGATCAACTCTATATGCGCGAATTTTTAAATCCCTCTAAAACATTTTCTGGGCCAATCATTCCTCTCACCCGTTTTTAACTCTCTAATTAAAATTAAAAAGGCATCCGTCAGCGCTGGAAAGAGCACTACCATTCGCTGCTCTACCGAAACACCGATGTGGATGTTCTCACTATTCAGCAGGTCCCTCAGCATCCAGAGCTGACTTATCTCAGCTATCCTCCATCCCTGGAAGAGGTAGCTACTGTCATCAAACAGAGTAAAAATAACAAAGCTTCAGGGCCTGACGGAATCCCAGCCGAGTTGTATAGGGTTTACCAGCCATCTCCACTCTCTCCTGGATAATATATTATGGGAAAAGGATGAAATCCCCCAAGCTCTGAAAGACGCCTCCATCGTCAATATTTATAAGAACAAGGGAGACTAGTCAGACTGTGGCAACTACAGTGGGATCTCGCTTCTGTCTGTAGCTGGCAAGATTATCGCCCAAGTCCTCTGCCAATCAGACGACTACCTGAGGCAGAAAATTTCCTCTTGGAATCTCAGTGTGGCTTTAGACTATCACGTGGCACCACTGACATGATCTATGCTGCCTGCCTGATACAGGAAAAATGCTGAGAACAGCGTCGTGACCTTCATCGACCTAACCAAGGCCCTCGACTTGGTCAACAGGGAAGCCCTCTGGCGGACCCTCAGCCGGTTTGGCTAACCACCAACTTTCTTCACCATTGTCAGGTAACTCCACGATGGCATGAACGGCAGTGTCCTGCACAATGGCACCCAGTCTGAGTTCTTCCCCATTCAAACGGGGTAAAACAAGGATGTTTACTGGCACTAACTCTCTTTTCCATTTGCTTGGCTGCCTTCCTTACTCTTGCTAGTGCCAATTTAGACGGCGAGGTGGGCAAAGAGAACCGGATGAAGGATCTTTTCAACATAATTATGATGATTCCAGTCAGGAACAAAGTTGTTTGGAGCTTCAGTACTGAACTTCAGTATGCAGACGACCTCACCCTTGTCGCTCACACTGAACGCGACGTACAGGAGATCCTGAACACGTATGCCGAAGTGTGCATACGTATGCATATACGTATGCACACTTCGGCCTTGAGGTGAATGTGTTGAAGGCCCAGATTCTCTTTCAGTCTGCCCCTGGTTCAGACCACACCTCCACCATCCATCCAGCTTAATGTTACCCACTTTTAGTATCTCGGCTCCCACCTGTCCACCACCGCGGACATCGATGAAGAGATTCAACATCGGATCAGATGTGCATCTCAAGTGCTTGCCAGACTCCGTACTCGTGTCTTCATCTGTAGGGAGCTACAATTATCTACAAAGTTGCACATACAGTATATCGAGCAGTGATCCCCCCCCCCCCCCACCACCCTGCTACATGGCAGCAAGACATGGGTTACTCACAGGAGGCACTTCAAGGCACTTGAAAACTTTCACCAACGTAGTCTACTGTCCATCCTCAGAGTTCGCTGGGAAGACAAGAGAACAAATGCCAGCATTCTCGCTTACACCAACTGTAGGAGCATTAAGGCTACCATTATCCATGAACAACTACGTTGGACTGGCCATTTTACCCGCATGGACGACAGTAGACCGCCAAAGCAGCTACTTTACAGTCATCTAACGAATATTAAACGTAACGCTGGCGGGCATCTGAAAAGGTGCTATAAAAGGATAGTCTTAGGACAAACCTGAAAAAGTGCCAAATCAACCCCCTCACTTGGGAGACGATCACTACACACCGTAACGCTTGAAGAATCACCACACGAGAAGATGTCGATACTTTCGAATTAGCCCGACTGCAAACCGAGGCAGCAAGCGGCAGCGCCGGAAAGACGCTGCCACCACCCCTACCGCACTTGAAATAGCCATCCACATTGGCAACATCTGTGAACGACTCTGCCGGTCCCGTATCGGCCTCTTTAGTCACCTTAAAACTCACCAACCTAGGTGACATCCATAATAACTCATACCATTGTATCATAGCTGGATGATCGTCATACTCGATTCCGAGTGACAGCAAAGTAATGATGTGTGTGTGCGTGTGTGTGTTTGTGTATGTGTGTGTGTGTGTGTGTGTGTGTGTGTGTGTGTGTGTAATATGTGTATTTACGTGTGTGTGTGTAATCTGTGTATTTACGTGTGTGTGTGTAATCTGTGTATTTACGTGTGTGTGTGTAATCTGTGTATTTACGTGTGTGTTTGTTCTATATGCTTGTATGAGTGTTAATTTGTGTAAGATATTTGTGTTAAATGCATATAAATATTCAAGTGTGTTGGAATCTCTCTCTCTCTCTCTCTCTCTCTCCGTTCCTCCCTCTCTCTCTCTCTCTCTCTCTCTCTCTCTCTCTCTCACTATGATATTTACGTATACACTCAGAAATTCAAAGGTAGATGACACTGAATTTTGGGACCATAGACACACAAACACTATGAACGTCTCTGTCACACACACACACACACACACACACGTTGCAACAACAGTATCGTGCCAACTTTGAACTTCTGATATGACCTCTTAATAACAATTCACACGCGAACTATAGGACAATATACTCGCTTCTCCTTGTGTTAGTTGTGTGTGTGTGTGTGTGTGTGTGTGTGTATATATGTGTGAGTGTGTGTATGTACGTATGTAGATGGTTTGATGTGTTCAGGTATTTATGTGGTTTATTGAACGGTTGTGAAGGTAGTTATAGTGTACAGTTGTCTTGATCGTTTAGTGTAGTGTGTAGCTTGGTAGTTTTACACCTTTGTAATGTATAGTTTGATAGAAAGTTGTGTTGGTAATTTGGAAATAGTTTGGTGTAGAGTTGTGTAGTTTCCTTTGGTTTAGACTGTATTCTCATGACCCTTACTGCCTCTATGACTGAGTGTGTTCATGTTTGTCTTTCTGTTTTATCCTTCTGTTGGCATTTGTGCCGCGACAGTGAAAGCCATACTAGACTTTGAATCCTTATCAATACCTAATATTCATCTCCAATCACGTTTTTGGCGTTACAGTTAATGCTAGTCATAGAATTAACAAATATCTATAAAAAAAAAACATATTGTGCAACAAATTCTGGAAGTAGTCCTCATTCATGACGTCACCAGAGGTAGTGGCAAGCAATAACAGACATACAAGGTCTTAATGAGGTGGTGTAAAATGATTCATTATAGGTAGAGGTCAAATTATTGTTTCAGATATCATGTACAATACAAAGTTGATAGGTAATTAATTTATTATATTAGAAATATTCATTAAAAAGGTCATTACAATGTTTACCTCAAGCTATGTTTATGACGTAACTCTCTCCCTGTACAGTCTGTTGGTGGCACTAGACGTATAGTCTTGAAGCACTTATGGCAAATGAAAAAACAAACAAAGATGAATTAATTTTTATCATCGATAAGCATAGTTTAGATAATTGCTCTTAATATAGGTAATTTCAGAGCAACTGGAGCTTGAAATTAGAAAATGTAAAATAAAATAATATGCGAATGCCAGCCTCCTCTTCCCTCCCTCCCTCCCTCCAGCTACGTCATTTGCTTCCTGGGAAAATGGCGGGAGCTTTCTAGACATCTTATAAATTTTTCCAGTAAACAGTTTAATAGTGAATTCGTGTTTCCTTATTTTCTTGCCATGGAAACATTTAATTAATATCAAATGCGATATGTGTGGAGGTCACTTGGTATAAAACTTTTCCTCTGCAGGTCTCCTTTAATCTCTAACTCCTCGGCGACTGAGGGGTCACCTACCTATTTTCATACTTAGCCCATCTTTTTTTTACATACCTGAGTGAGGACAGCTTCAAGTTGTTTGAGGTAAAATGTTTTTCGTAGGTCAAACTTTGCTGTGTCTCGTGGAGGGTCGCCAAAGCTGAGGTGTGTAGAGTATCCAGTAACTCTGGGCCAGTAAATCGCCAACCAAAATACGGAAAAGAAAAGAGGGAAAGTTTTAATTGGTAGGATGGAGGAGGTTGGAAGAAAAATAGCTTAATTACTAAGTTGTGCATGATGGCGAGAGACAGTATTGCCTGGGGATGATACTTCCCTTCACGCCTTAATACTTTACCTGTGTAGGATTGTTTTGGTTCACTTCTGTGTCCGAGAACAACACTTAACTCTTCACTCAATGCAAAGTGACGCCGACGGAGAAATTACAACACTGTTCTGGATACAAATACGCGAGTGTGTATTAAAAAAAACAAAAACAAGACAACATAATTTACCTTTATTCACCATAGTGTCAATTACAGTCTCCGTATCACTCTCATCACATGACACACCTTCAAACACGTAGAATTTATATACAGTATTCATATTTCTTTTTAAAAGAATCAGAACAGGACGGGAGGGTCTACCAGTCCTCTGCATGTGTGTGTGTGCGTGTGTGTGTGTGTGTGTGTGTGTGTGGATGGGTGGGTGTGGACGGACGTGAGGAACACACATACACATGAGCTTTGGTGTATCGCTTTAAAATTTAACGTTATAACTGACGTGAGCAGCATCACACACAACATGGACTCACTGTATTGAAAATTTCCCCCTCGCCACTTCACAGAGGATCACTCAGGGTTTTACAGATGTTACGGAAATAACCAGTTTATGTGTCTCCCACGGGGTGTGATGGACACCGACCGCCTGGCTACTAACACAACACTTTCATGGATAATAGAGACATTTATTAGAGAGAGAGAGAGAGAGAGAGAGAGAGAGAGAGAGAGAGAGAGAGAGGAAGACGTAGATGGAAAACAGAAGGAGGAGGAGTGATAAACGAAGAAAAAAGGGGATTGGGGACTGACAGTGGAAAGAGGTGGGTGGAAAGGATGAACGGATGGCTTTAACAGAGGAACGGCACAGAGGGATGAGGGTTGTGGGGCAGGCATAGAGTGGCATGTGACATAGACCCCCCATCGTGGAAGATAAACAAGGAAGAAAAGAACAAGAGGAAGAACATTATTATTATTTAACTTCTCGTATTTACATAATCTGCCGCAGTGAAAACGAACATAATTCAGTAAATGAAGATCTTCCCCAGAATTTATATGTATTTCACAGCATTTCACAGCCAATTTCAGCAAACAGTGAATGAACATAATTATTTATTCTTAACTGTTGCTTACAACTGTTCACACACTACCTCATCACACACCTGACAAACAGAATGAATTATTATTTCTTCTTCGCTATTATCCCCAAAAAGCTAAAGCAACATCCTTAAGAGGTTAACTGCATTTTCTATAAGGATTAAATCATCATCCTGCGAAAACTAAAAGAATCATTTACAAGGTTTTAAAGAAGCTTCGTCCTCAAAGTGTTTATATAAAGAGAGAGAAGTCAGGAGGTATAAGTATACTATGAATCATTATATAGTTTGTTATATGAGGTATATCTTGTATAACCTCACGTTGTTCAAGGGTACAGACACTCACAACACTGTGGCTGGTTCTCAGATATTTAACTAAAAAATATTTATTATTCTCCGCTACTTATGAGATTATTACGTAGAGCATTGGCTTAAGTAATGAGAGAAACCATTACCAAGAACTCCTCCATCTTGAGTCAGCTGCCGTGGTAGAATCGCAAAAGTTTTCTGGGTGACGTTTTAAGGCTAGTTTTATAAGTGGTATTTAAATCAGGCCCTTTGAGTGGTAATTACGCCGAAATTCTCTAAGTAGAGTGATTCAACCAAGGTCTCTGAGTGGCTGTCCAACAAAATTATGTGTGGTTAGTGAGACAAATTTTCTGAGTGGTTGGTTGATTAAATTTCCTCACTGATCAGTAAGTCGAGCTCTCTGCGTGGCCAGTAAGACAGGGTCTCTGAGAGGCCAGAAAGTCAAGCTCTCTCAGTGACCAGTATGACAAGCTCTTTGAGTTGCCTCTAAGACAAGCTCTCTGAGTAGCCAATAAAACAAGCTTCTGAGTGGCCAGTAAGACAAGCCTCAGGGTGGCCAGTAAGACAAGCTCTCTGAGTGGCCAGTAAGGCAAGGTCTCTGAGTGACCAATAAGACAAGCTCTCTGAGTGGCCAGTAAGACAAGGTCTCTGGGTGGCCAGAAAGACAAGCCCTCTGAGTGGCCAGTAAGACAAGCTCTCTGAGTGGCCAGTAAGACAAGGTCTCTGAGTGGCCAGTTAGACAAGCTCTCTGAGTGGCCAGTAAGACAAGCTCTCTGAGTGGCTAGTAAGACAAGCTCTCTGAGTGGCCAGAAAGACATGCTCTCTGAGTGGCCAGTAAGATATGCTCTGAGTGGCCAGTAAGGTAAAAACCTCCGGGTCAGGGGAAGGTTTTATGATTATGTATAAAGGAAACTCTGGCACACTGCTGACAGCAACACAACAAAAGAAAAAAACAATATATAATAAAATCATTAATATTAAAAATAATAACGAAAAGAACAACAAACAAAACCAACCAAACCAGCAACAACAATAATAATAATAACAATAATAGTTATAATAATAATGATAATAATATTAATATAAAACAACAACAGAACAAAGGCAGCATATGCAACAACAACAACAACAACAACAACAGAACAAAGGCAGCATATGCAACAAGAACAACAACAACAACAACAGCGTCAGGAACAGTAATAAAAAAAACATACACATTAACAAAACACTATGTACAGTATACCTAAAGACAAGGTAGAAACCATTTTTCTAGTGGAGATTATATGACCATTTAGGTTGAGGTTAATAAGTGGTAAGAGGTCATTGAAGTGGCACCAGGAGAGATGGATGGAGGCGATGGTTAAGTGTTATTTAATCCTTATGGCGTCGATAAAAGATGGCAAAGATTATTTCGTGATTTTCTTTTGCGTTAAGGTGAGCTCACACACACACACATGTGTAATAGTTATGTTGTTTGTGAGGATATATATATATATATATATATATATATATATATATATATATATATATATATATATATATATCCATAAAATCACACGGGAGAATGGAAACAACGTGTGATTTTATCAAGATTTATCTTTTCCACGTTTTCATTGTGGATTTACATGAAATATATATATATATATATATATATATATATATATATATATATATATATATATATATATATATATAAATATATATATATATATATATATATATATATATATAAATATATATATATATATATATATATATATATATATATATATATATATATATATATATATATATATATATATATATGCAAGTAAATCACTGTAGGTGCGCGTGATCTAGGTATATGCTGATAACCACCAGGAAAGAAGAAAACACGAAGTTCCCAAGCGCTTTCGTGTAATTCACATCTTCAGGGGTGAGTACAGACTAGATAGAGTAATGCAGAACAAGATGAATATATACAGAGGAGGGTGAGACCAGGTCCACAATGGTCAGGTAATGACCCTACTAATCTTTAAATGGCACACAACGGTTGGTGGTTGGGTCAGATGGGACAGTGACCCGCCCTCTCACCTGATCACAAATCTTCTTAATTACAAAGTTGTCCAGCTTGTACAAGCCGTTACTCAAATTCATGTTGAATGCTTCGGTATGTTTAATAAGACTAGATTCTATGATGTTCCTACTATCAATTGAATTACATGGTAATATTGAGGAGGCATTATCCCAGTCAGAATGGGTAACACTTTCAAGTTCAGTATTTATAGAAAACCAACCAATGTGTGTTCATACATTCATTATTATTCTGCCCACCATAATAAAGTCAAACAGTCAGTATTTACAACAATGTTTTTACGTGCCTTGAGAATTTGCAGTCCGGAATTCATCGATGAGGAATACAAATATATATATAATATTGGCTCAAACCTTAAATACCCTAGATCTTTCATAGACAAATGCTTAAACATTACTAAGAAAACTTTTTATAGAACTGATCCCAAGCCCACCCATGACCATAAGAATATCTTAATATTACCATTTCACAAAAATTTCTCACACATTCCGGCACAGCTAAAATCTTGGAACGTCAATGTGGCATTTAAAAACTCATGCACTGTTAAACAAATGTTAATCAAGAACTCCCCCAACAACACAATTGGTTGCATTTATAAAGTTCCTTGCAAGGAATGTAATATGTTTTACTTAGGCCAGACAGGTAAAGATCTTGTAACTAGAATTAAACAACACAAATACAGTGTCAGGACAGGCCAGGAATCCAATGCTCTGTTTGTTCATTTGAGGGATAACAAGCATTGCATTGACTGGGATAATGCCTCCTCAATATTACCATGTAATTCAATTGATAGTAGGAACATCATAGAATCTAGTCTTATTAAACATACCGAAGCATTCAACATGAATTTGAGTAACGGCTTGTACAAGCTGGACAACTTTGTAATTAAGAAGATTTGTGATCAGGTGAGAGGGCGGGTCACTGTCCCATCTGACCCAACCACCAACCGTTGTGTGCCATTTAAAGATTAGTAGGGTCATTACCTGACCATTGTGGACCTGGTCTCACCCTCCTCTGTATATATTCATCTTGTTCTGCATTACTCTATCTAGTCTGTACTCACCCCTGAAGATGTGAATTACACGAAAGCGCTTGGGAACTTCGTGTTTTCTTCTTTCCTGGTGGTTATCAGCATATATATATATATATATTAGGGTGGTCCAAAATATCACATATTTGTATACGTTTTCTCCACAAGGTTTATTTTTGTCCATTAGGTACAGAATGCATCCCAGAAAAAAATTGGATCATTTAAAGCATATTTAGAGGTCAATCCAATGTCCTCTTTTTTTCCATTTAGTACGTAATAAGAATTTTTCGGGGCTAGATAAACACATTATAAACACATTGTCTTTATTCAGCAAAATATACTATTTAGATTGATAATGAAATAATTGTAGAACTGATGAGATATAAATGAAATAAGTAACTTCATCTGATTAATGGTAACCCTTGTCTGTGTTTCCTGTTTCAACCTGTCATTGTCAGTCCCTATGACTCAATGCTTGACTCTTTGCCCTTTCCAAATAGGCAACTAGGCTATATACATTGAAATATACCCAATATAATGTGTTGTGTATATTAAGACTGTATCATGCTGACAAGAAAATTCAGTCCTACACTACAAGTATAATATGCAAAATGGATTGACCTCTAAATGTTAATGAATATGGATAAAATTTTACAGACCTTATCTATGAACCGAAAGGACAATTTTAAGGCTTGTGGAGGCAATATATTACTACATATATTTTTTACCATATAGTTTTGGACCACCCTAATATATATATATATATATATATATATATATATATATATATATATATATATATATATATATATATATATATATATATATATATATATATATATATATATATATATATACTCACAAACAACTGTGAATTATTTCCTCATTTTACGTCAGGTTTTTTTCAGGCTGGAGCGTTTTAGTGGGTGCTTCATCGCCCGTAGCCTCCTGTTAATTTGTTTAACAAAAATACCTTTGTCGAAGGAAGACCCAAAACAGTAATGGCATATTGAAACATATAGATGTACGAGTTCGGTCAACTGAAACTTTACGTTTACGGAAATATGAGGAAAACATTTAATGAAAAGGCAAAAAAGAAAAAGGTTCTAAAGTCAAAAGGGGAAATGTTTAAAATTCGCACAGACAACACATACCAGAAGCAAGATTAGCAGTAAAACTAAACAAGCAAATTCATCCTTGGATCACAACAAGGTCCAAGAATGCATAACAATGAAAATTATCAAGACTAGATCTTCAAACTTACCTGAGTTCATACTGTGTTAGATCCAGGTACAAAGTTTAATTAACATCCAGCAGTGTGTCCTAGAGCTCTCGTGCTTACAACTCTCACACGCACAGTCGAAGATTCTACATTCCTCTGTTCTCCCTCCCTTGACTGTGGTATACAACTCGCTCCAATAGGTGTGAGAAAGCGTAATAAAAATGTTTCATATATAAATATAGCGTTTAAGGCGAATAACAACATCAAAGTTAATTAAATATGTCATGGAGAAGAGGATTACTTAGTTGTTGGTCTAATTAAGAGAGATAGGTGGTATGGAGTTCATACTCTCAGGTGTGTCCTCATACTCCACAGCCACAAGTGACAAGCCTTTAAGTACCTGGTGAGTGAAAGTGACCATCCATAATTTCATGATCAACGATGTTGACTATAATAACATGACTAGCAACACTGACCAGCTGTTGGTGGTATTATACTGGTGGTATACTACAGCTGTTGGTGTTATTATACTGGTGGTATACTACAGCTGTTGGTGTTATTATACTAGTGGAATACTACAGCTGTTGGTGTTATTGTACGGTGGTATACTACAGCTGTTGGTGTTATTATACTGGCGGAATACTACAGTTGTTGGTGTTATAATGCTGGTGGTATACTACAGCTGTTGGTGTTATTATACTGGTGGTATACTACAGCTGTTGGTGTTATTATACTGGTGGTATACTACAGCTGTTGGTGTTATTATACTGGTGGTATACTACAGCTGTTGGTGTTATTATACTGGTGGTATACTACAGCTGTTGGTGTTATTATACTGGTGGTATACTACAGCTGTTGGTGTTATTATACTGGTGGAATACTACAGCTGGTGGTGTTCTTATGCTAGTGGTATACTACAGCTGTTGGTGTTATTGTACTGGTGGAATACTACAGTTGTTGGTGTTATTATACTGGTGGTATACTACAGCTGTAGGTGTTATTGCACTGGTGGTATACTACAGCTGTTGGTGTTATAATGCTGGTGGTATACTACAGCTGTTGGTGTTATTTTACTGGTGGTATACTACAGCTGTTGGTGTTATAATGCTGGTGGTATACTACAGTTGTTGGTGTTATAATGCTGGTGGTATACTACAGTTGTTGGTGTTATAATGCTGGTGGTATACTACAGTTGTTGGTGTTATTGTACTGGTGGTATACTACAGCTGTTGGTGTTATAATGCTGGTGGTATACTACAGCTGTTGGTGTTATTATGCTGGTGGTATACTACAGCTGTTGGTGTTATTATACTGGTGGAATACTACAGCTGTTGGTGTTATTGTACTGGTGGTATACTACAGATGTTAGTGTTATTGTACTGGAGGTATACTACAGTTGTTGGAGTTATTGTACTGGAGGTATACTACAGCTGTTGGAGTTATTGTACTAGAAGTATACTACAGTTGTTGGAGTTATTGTACTGGAGGTATACTACAGCTGTTAGTGTTATTTTACTGGTGGTATACTACAGCTGTTAGTGTTATTGTTCTGATGGTATACTACAGCTGTTGGTGTTATTATGCTGGTGGTATACTACAGCTGTTGGAGTTATTGTACTGGAGGTATACTACAGCTGTTAGTGTTATTTTACTGGTGGTATACTACAGATGTTAGTGTTATTGTACTGGAGGTGTACTACAGATGTTAGTGTTATTGTATCGGAGGTATACTACAGCTGTTGGAGTTATTGTACTGGTGGTATACTACAGCTGTTAGTGTTATTGTACTTGAGGTATACTACAGCTGTTGGTGTTATTGTACTGGAGGTACACTACAGCTGTTGGTGTTAGTGTACTGGTGGTATACTACAGATGTTGGTGTTATTGTACTGGAGGTATACTACAGCTGTTGGTGTTATTGTACTGGAGGTATACTACAGATGTTAGTGTTATTGTACTGGAGGTAGAATACAGATGTTAGTGTTATTGTACTGGAGGTATACTACAGATGTTGGTGTTATTTTACTGGTGGTATACTACAGATGTTAGTGTTATTGTACCGGAGGTATACTACAGCTGTTAGTGTTATTTTACTGGTGGAATACTACAGCTGTTGTTGTTATTGTACTGGAGGTATACTACAGATGTTAGTGTTATTGTACTGGAGGTATACTACAGATGTTAGTGTTATTGTACTGGAGGTATACTACAGCTGTTGGTGTTATTGTACTGGTGATATACGACAGATGTTAGTGTTATTGTACTGGTGGTATACTACAGATGTTAGTGCTATTGTACTAGTGGTATACTACAGATCTTAGTGTTATTGCACTGGAGGTATACTACAAATTTTGGTGTTATTGTTCTGGGGGCATACTTCAGCTCTTGATGTTAGTTATGCTTATAGTATACCATTGCTATCGTGGATATATTTACATCATGGGTAACATATCGGCATATATTGGCAGCATTATTATACCGAGAAACACTTCCTCTCTCGGTGTTCATCGGCTACCGCTGCTGCTCTTAACTCTCACAACTAAACTTTCAGCTAAAACCTTAATACGTGAGAAAATTACGAAATTTTAAGTAAAGCACTTCAAGAACTACACCGTTTATTATTATTCATGATATCTGATCATCGTTCGACTGTTGATAATGGGCAAGTTCATT
Organism: Homarus gammarus; assembly: GCA_958450375.1. Classification (NCBI taxonomy): domain Eukaryota; kingdom Metazoa; phylum Arthropoda; class Malacostraca; order Decapoda; family Nephropidae; genus Homarus; species Homarus gammarus. The sequence goes on along the minus strand of CAUDMG010002410.1, from coordinate 1,264,917 downwards.
ATTGGAAAGCTATTTGATTAGGCAGTAACGCAATTCCCAATGTGTGAACTTTGTCGTGTTGTGGCCCAGGGCTGAGAACTAGTGGCAGTTGAACACTTCATGCAGTACAGCGTGTGATAGTTCTTTTTTAAACACGTCATGATGATGATGATCATCATCAGCGTGTATCAGTATAGTGCTCGATGAAGACCAATTATTATTATTATTGTTATTATTATTATTATTATTATTGTTATTATTATTATTATTATTATTATTATTATTATTATTATTATTATTATTATTATTGTTGTTGTTGTTGTTGTTGTCGTCGTCGTCGTCGTCGTCGCTGCCGCCCCGTCTCTTCCGCTGCCGCCTTCGCCGCCACCACCGCTTCTGCTTATCAGTCTAGTACTAGATGATAGCCTTTCTCATACTCTGACAGGAAACCTCGTGTTTTTCTTCACCACTTTACCTTCCTTACCTCAGCATTTCTTCTACGTATCTGTCAGTTGATGTAATCCCCAAATTTAACTATTTTAAAGCACTGTCTATCATATTTTCTTTCTCCTTTTTCTATCTTAACACAATGAGGCTAGAACGTGTGACTGGGACAGTTTCGCTGCCTGCTGGTCTTGTCATATCATGTAAAAAATGAGGAGTAAACAGCGGCGTGTGTTTGCCAATATTAATATCATGCATGTAGATAGCATTCCCTGACAGTAGGTCGTAAATATTTTGTAATATAGTAAAAAAAAAGTTTGCTACTGTGAATATCATGCATGCAGTTAACATTGCCTGCCAGATGTCCTTCATTTTATTTGATGAAAAGATAAAATATATTGATTTAGTAATGTTACTAGGAAGGTGTACGACTTGGTGAGGGAATGTTATGGTGATGTATACCTGACCTATTTAATGTCAGGGAACACTAGTAGTCTGTTTGGCCCTGCCACTCCCCCTGCTATACCCCAACGCCCTACCAGCCTTACTACACCAGGATCGATTCAGCTAAACATTCTAGTGATTAGTGAACGATTGATTACGGAGCAGTGCAATAAGTGATTACCATACAGTGCTCGATAGTGCACCCCAAGGAAAAGTCAGACAGTGGGCACTTTATCGGTCCCCTTTAAAGTGCCAGTGACAAGGACCACCGCGGTGTTTACATATATCGTGAAAACTGTGTCGGCGACCCCAAGCACCAGGGACAAAGACCCACGGTCTTTACGACTGACAAATACTAACAGATGTCTACCAGTGTCAGTGTCCCTCAAAGTGCCGCCAGTGACAAACACTTCCGTCCGCCCACAACAGATTTCAACAGATGGCCACCAATCACTTACTCCCGACGCACTCTGTACCATCTAAAGCGTGGGAACGGTTATCCTGATGGCAGTGTTATCGCGCTACTCAAGTCACTAAACCTATTCCACGCGCGGAGCCGTAGACAAGGCCGTCATGCACATAAGCCCATTAGAACCGTAACCTCCACTAGGAAACCGGAGAAACCCACCCCTGACAGACCATACCACCACACTGAAGTTCCACGGATATGGTATGATCTCCCGTCTTTACTGCTATCCAACGTCACTTCCCTAGCTAACAAGTTCGACGAGCTGGCAACTACAGTCAGGTCAACCGCCGCGAGCGTCGTTGCCATATGTGAGGCCTGGCAAATTGTGCCTGAAACGTGTCATATTGAGGGATATCAACTCTTTCATCACCTTCGTTCACAAAGACGCGGAGGGGGCGTTGCCCTCTTCTGTCAAGATGACCTACGCCCGTCACGCCTGGATGTTCAAGTCCCAGCAGATGTGGAAGCATTATGGGTACGTGTCGTGCTACGGGCCCACCCACGCAACACTGCTTCCATCATAATCTGTGTGGCATACCATCCGCCTCGATCACCCACCAGAGACACTCTTATCAATCATCTCATCACCACCTCAGACCACCTCAGAGTTAGGTACCCATGTGCCAAGTTAATATTATGTGGGGATTTAAATGAAATTGACACCACTGATATCCAGGACCAGCTATCACTATCACAAGTTGTGACCTTCCCCACACACGGTCAAAATACCCTGGACCTTATCTTAACTGACTTAGCGGACCAGTACCAACCACCTCAACCAATGCCTCCTATCGGGTGTAGCACACACTTATCAGTGCTCTGGTCCCCAGCTGCCACTCCCACTCAAGTACAGAGACCCTACATCAAGACCTACAGGCCGATTACTGACTCTGCAGTGCGCCTCTTCGGGCAGTGGATAGTTCACCATCCCTGGACTGAAGTACTTAGCGTGGATGACGTGGAAACCAAATGGATAAATTATACCAACACCACCACGCAAGCTCACCACCACTTCTTCCCCGAGAAGTCCGTCAGATCTCACCCAGCTGACTTGCCCTGGATCACACCTCGGATCAAAAGACTTATGCAACAGAGAGACAGAGCCTTTCATCTCAATGACCACATCCGCTACAGGTCCCTTCGCAACCGAGTCATCCGCGAAATACGCACTGCAAAGAAATCCCACTACCCAACCAAATTACAACACCTGAAACAGACCAACATCAGTCAATGGTATGGTAAGCTTAAAGAACTCTGTGGACTAAACAATAAGACACACCCCCTCCCCTTCCTTAGCCATCTCACTAGTGTTGACGCAGCTGAGCAAACAAATAACCATTTCGCTACTATATGCCAGACGCTCCCACGGCTTGACACAACCACTCTCCCTGCTTACCTACCAGCCTCCCTTCCCACTGACTTAGTAGAAGAATTTGACGTAGCAAAACGCCTGGACAAACTAAAATTAAAACGCTCTACCACCCCCATTGACTTACCAATGAAACTCTTCAAGGAGTTCTCCCCGGAGCTTGCTAAACCCCTCTGCTCCATCATCAATGCTTCTCTCAGTCAAGCCAGATGCCCAGCTGACTGGAAGACCTCTTATGTATCACCAGTGCCCAAGTCAACCAGCCCACAATCCTTAAATCAGCTACGACCTATTGCAATCACCCCAATACCCAGCCTAATCTGTGAAAGTTTTGTGTTCGACTGGGCTTATGCTGATATTGCAGGAGTCGTAGACCCTCAGCAATTTGGCAACATGAAAACTTCCTCCACCACTCACTGTCTTGTCAGCTTTCTCGATTACATATACCGCCATCTCGAGAAACGAAAAACGTCTGTAGCTGTCGCCTTCATTGATTTCACTAAAGCGTTCGACCTAGTCGACCACAATATAATCATCAACAAAGCTATTGACCTCGGGCTTCGAAGAAGCCTCATACCATGGCTTACAGACTTCCTCAGTGACCGACGCCAAGCTGTACGCTTCCGAGGGGCTGTCTCCACCTTTCAGTCACTCACCTGTGGCGTCCCCCAAGGCACCAAGATGGGACCACTCTGCTTCCTTATGCTCATCAATGATGCCCTAAGAGAAACCCCTGCTCGCTGGAAATATGTCGACGACTCCACCATTGGGATCAGCGTCAACAATTCTGCTCCCAACTATACCGCCCTTCAGGATTTATTGAACAGTCTCCAAAACTGGGCTACCAACAACCATGTCACCATCAACCATACCAAGACCATGGTTATGCACATCAACCTCTCCTCCGACATTGTCCCACCTCCTTCCATTACTCTAGGTCCGAACACACTCCAGGTCGTAGATTCCACGAAGCTCCTCGGCGTCACCATAGACAACAAACTAAATTGGAAACCACACGTCAATGAAGTTGTCAAATCCTCCAGTTTCCGTCTCCACCTCCTCCGCCGACTCAAGTCCCTCGGAGTTCCTGCACACGAGCTCCTCAGTGTTTACACAACATTCATACTTCCCAAGCTCACCTATGCCTCCCCCACCTGGTCTTCCTCCCTAAATGCCACACAACGTAAACACCTAGAAAAAGTGCAAAAGAGGGCATGCAAGATTATTCTCTCCTCCTCCTACTCCACATATCAAGAAGCGCTCAACACACTGACCCTTTCGACTCTCACTGACCATCACCACGACCTCATCTGCAAATTTGGTAAGAAGCTTCTACACCATCCCCGACACCGGCTCCTGCTACCACCCGAGGTCCCTTGTCCGAGAATTGCTGTTCGACACCACAACCGCATCCAGCCCATACGTGCACGAACTGATCGCTATAAGAACAGCCCAGTCCCAACCATTGTAAAAATTATCAATAACTTGTAATACTGTAACACTGTCACTATGTTGAATTGAACTGTAGTTTGAGCTTTTCCCCATCTAAGTTATTATATGTCTTATTTGTGTCACTTATGTTACTTGTATATTATTTGTAATTCGTAACCCACTCCCCAAATATGTAACTGTATATTTTCAGCCTTCTGGCTGCCAAGCTCTTTCAATAAACCGTTAATTATTATTATTATTATTACACACACGCACACACACACACACACACACACTCTTCCGGGTTCTACTATATAATTTTTGTCTCCTTTAAGATATAATGATACTTTTATATTCTGATGATACAACTACCATTACTATTATTTTTTTTATAATTATTTTGAAAAATTGGCCTCCAGCCTCCCCCAATAGCCATACCTTCTCCACCATATCATTACCTTAATATTAAATATCCTAATACATAAGTAGAGCTCCAGAGCGCACCCAACCTTCATCGCAAGCCGACGTGCTACGCGTCGCTCCTTGAGTTCAAATTGCTGACCGTTATGACTGTCTGCTTTGTTTTTCACGTTGGGTCCACTCTGACTTTTTTATCTTGTAGTTGTATATGGATACTATTATTCTTGTACACTGTATTTCTTCCCTATCCTATCCTTTCGCCTAGAGTCCCTGCTGTTTGGTAACGACGCTGCGGGCAGAGCCACAAGGGGGGCCCTCAGAGGGTTGCTGAGTCGAGACAGTAAAGGTGCTTTTTAACCTGTCACTGTTAGGTGTTAGGGCTTGGCTAGGCCCCCGTCAGGGGATTGTCTGTTCACCCTACCCTTAGACCCGTCCTTACTCGCCCAGCAAGCGGACAGAAGGAGCGGCATCCATGGGGTTTAGCTGAGGTGGACGGATTAGGTAGGATTTTCATGTATGTTACTGACCATGGCCAAAGTGAGAGTGAAGATCACCGGAACCCCGACCCAGGGGTCTCGCATAGGGCTAAAAAAGCTAATGAGTGACCTAAGGGTGAGAATAAATAGACTTGTGGATCTGAGAGATGGTTACATCATCCTCACAGAAACAGATGGAGATGCTGATAAACTACTTAAGTCTAGTGCCATGGACAAAACGAAAACTAACTGTTACGAGGTCAATGTTCCACGGGAATACGGCGCCAAGCTCACCCTTTTATGTAAGAAGTTAGACAAAGATGTAATGGAAAATAACGCAGAAGAAATAAGAGATGAAATAGAAAAGCAAAACAATGTCAAGGTTGTGGAGGTGTATCCTATGTCTACCCATAATATAATCAAGGTTCGCTTTGCAGACACAACGGATGCAAAAAGAATAAAGGAGAAGGGGCTCTATGCATATTGCACTTCCATCTCATCACACCAAATAGAATATGAAAAGTATACGCCCATCCAACAATGTATGAAGTGCTATAAATACAATGACCACATGACCAAGAACTGCCCCATGCAAGGGGTCATATGTTCTGAGTGTTCATCTGATCAGCACTTGTACAAAGACTGCCGTAGCACCATAAAAAAGTGCGTCGTCTGCGAGGGTGGCCATAGGACCTTCTCTGCCACCTGCCTGGTCAGGAAACAGGTACTTTAAGAAACAGAGAAGAAACTGACTGAAATAACCAAAAAATAAGAAACCAGGGAAATTTCTAACACCATAGAAAGGACCACTCAGTCGACGATCATGGCTTACAGCCAAACCCTAAAACACGCTCTGAAAGAAACTCAAGCAGACTCCCAAAAGCTTAACAATGTCAGCGAGACCATGGAAGTCCTGCAATCAGAGATAAGAACCATCAAGGACTCAATAAAACAGGCAGTTCCTGAGTCACTGGGCGCCATGAGGGACGCAGTGGCTGAGAACATCAGGAGCGTCTCCTCTCCACAGCTGGACGAGTCCAAAGCCAACACTATATACTTGTCTTACCTGCATGCCCATCACATGAACATGGTTCAACCAGGTTCATTCTCGAAACACCTCAACGAGACACTAATCGGGAACAACATTGCATCTGTTGAAATAAGCGACAAAGTCCCTTCAAAAGAAAACCTTAAGGCAGTAACCCACTCAACGACTTATCGACGACCTCAACCCACGCCAGAAATAGACCATGACCTCCCTGATTCAGGCAAAAGTTAGTATAACCGTAGCTCCGACGTGGCCAGTCAGTTCCCCTGGGATCACAGCTCCAACGACACCGTAAATGCCCGCGACCCTAATACATGCACTCCCAGCGACGACAGTGACCATCGGACTGCAACCACAGTCAATGGTTGCGACCAGATGATGGCGACTCACGCCACAGAGAAACAAAACCCTCGAGCTGCAGCGTCAGTTGATTACTTCGACACGCAGACCCAGGACCTGAACACCTTCCTGTACACAAGTGACGAGAAGTTCGAGGGCTTGCCATTGACTGACAAGCAGATGTCCGTAGGTTCTGCTAAGAAGTTCCGTCCCCCGAGAAACGGCAGAAGCCGAGCAAACACTTCAAGCGACGCCCCAAGCTACAGTCTCCGAAATGACAGTCGTTAGCAGGATGAAAATTGTCCAACATATTGTCCTACACTGGTCCCTTAATAGACCTAATGAACTGTCTAACTTATACTATCAACTAGACCCAGACATCATTCTGTTAAACAGTACTGGCATAAAGAACGAAAGAAAACGGAAAATTTTTGGCTACACTGTATACCAGAGGAACATGGAGGGTGAGCTGGAAGATAGTGTGGCCGTCAGGTCATGGCTGAGTCACAGAGTGTTGCCAAACTTCGAGGATTCAGTTCTGGGAGTACAGGAGGACACAAATAGGGGACCTGTTATCATATGCACAATGTACCTACCTCCCAGACGTCCTTACTTACCCGAACAAGACCTAAACCAGTTGCTACGCCACAGAAAACCAACATACATCATTGGGGACTTAAATGCGCTCCACGCCATTCTCGGATACGGTAATGAGAACGACGTCGGTGTGGCGCTGTATGACAACATCAGAAAGGGAAAACTGCAACATCTCGGCCCAGATTTCCAGACATTGATCAAATGTGCCAGTGCCACAACACCCGACATAATCCTCTCTAACAACGAGTCCGTCCTGAACAGGCACGTTACCGCCGGACCCATCAGTACCAGCAATCACCTGCCAGTCATCGTGACGCTCTCGTCCAATCCCATTATGATCCCCGCCAACATCAGGTCAAACCTCAAACGGGCAGACTGGGACTCCTTCAAGGAGTCTCTCAGTCTCAAGCAGGGGAGAAACCTGGAAGAAGCCACCCCCAATGACATCGACGACGCGGTCGAACAATGGTACACGGATGTGAGGAGATGGACAACAACATCCCGACCACCACTCACAGGACCATTCCCCATCCTCACACTAGTCACCAGCTGACGCAGCTCAGTGTCCAGTACGATCACGTGAAACAGCGAGCCAGTATCCGCGGGTGGACTCAAGAGCTGAGAGACCGGTACCGAGAGCTACAGACGGACATCCAGCACGAGAGCAAACGTCTACATGAACAAAAGTGGGCCGCCTTGGTGTGGGAGGCAGCCAACAATTACCGCGATTGTGGAAAGGGATCAAGCGACTGATGAGTTCCACCTGTAGCACGGTCCCTTACCTGCTCGACCAAAACAACGTGAAAATATTCGAGGAGGAAAACCAAGAAGAACTGCATCGGCGATATTTACGGAAGATCTTTACCATTAGTGAACAGGAGAACGAGGGCTTCGGCAGGGAGTTTGAGGAGGACATTTTAGGTCAGTTGCAGGACCATCAGCACCTGCTCCAGCCGCTCCCACGGACTGACTTCACTTGACTGGTGGACGGAAGCTACCTGAAGGAGCGTATAGTTCCTGCAGATGTATCAGCCGTCAAAAAAGGGTTTAAAAACAAATCACCTGGTCAAAGTCACATTAACAAGAAGATCCTGGCTCAACTCCCCGACAACATGATAGAGAGGCTTGCTCATATATGCAACGCCTGCCTCACCTCTGGATACTTCCCTAAGATGTTCAAAATCGCCGTTATTCGCTTCATACCAAAAGCAGGGAAGCCTCCAAACAAAGTCGAAAACTTTCGACCAATATCGCTGCCAGAGGTACCTACCAAAATCTTCGAAAAAATAGTAAACAAGCGATTGCGGATGTATCTGGAGGACGAAGACGTGCATAATCCCCGCCATAGCTCAGGCCTACGAGCAGATCGCCAATGCCATGACTGGCCGCCTGCAGTGCAACATCGTACTGAGGGACGTCAGCAAGGCGTTTGGCAAAGTTTGGCACGCACGGCTGCAGTATAAGATCATACAACTGGGGCTACCCGAAAATCTGACGCACCTGCTGTGCAACTTCATTAGGGACCGCAGAGCCAAAATCAAGATGCAAGAACATTTTGGAAGAATTCTCACTATCGAGCGGCGTGCCTCAGGGCTCTTGTCTCTCACCAACCCTTTACACACTCTACACGGCTGACCTGCCACCCCCAGTCGTCGGCAGCGAGTACGTCATGTATGCCGACGATGTAACACAGATCGTCACCTGCCCAGGAAGATCCACAGCAAGGGTGGCGTGACTCACTGCTCGGGCAATAGAGGGCATCTCGGAGTATGAAAATACATGGAAAATAAAAACAAACAAAACGAAATTCGAGGTCACACCCATAGCCAAATTCAAGCCGGAACCATTGGTGATCGACGACGAAAGATTGAGTACTCTAAACAAGGCAGGTTGATCGTCCTCATCATCTCTCGGACGGGCATCATTTCCCACGTGAAGGACAGACTAAATAAAGCCAAAGTCGCCGCAGCCAAATTAAAACGTTTTAAACTGATGCCTGAGAGGATACAAGTTCACCAGTACAAGGCGCTGGTGAGGCCTGTGTTGGAGTAACCACATAAACCAATTTTCACATTCGGGAAGACTAGACTACAGCAACTACAGAGCTTCCAAAACAAGTGTTTGAGATCAGCCAGTGGCCAAGCGCCATCCAACCAGGAGACAGTGGAAATCATCCACCTAAGAAATAAAACAGAGGCCCTCAACTTCAGGTTCCATCGCCGAGGGAAGAAGTTTTGGGACAAGCTCCTGGACGATCCTCACAGCCCAGACCACCTACGTGGGGAAGACCTCAATAGAGGGCGAACCCACGCCTGGTGGCCCCGGAGTCTGCCCGCACTGCAACAACCCAACCAGCGACCCATCTATGTCCGCCACAGTGATCCTCCTTACATTAAAACTTTGGTGATATAATTTCACATTTAACAATTCACAATCTAGTGAGTCCATAACGTAATACAGTATAAGATTTCAATGAATTTGTAATTGTAAAATCAATCTAGTCATTGTCTACTAAAATAACTATTGTGCAAACTCATCCTAAATCCTAGGTTAGCTTAATTAGCGAACAAACTCTTTAAAATGTAAAACAAGGGTGTCGTCCCCCTCTTTTTAACTCATAAAACTTCTTTTCTAACCTTTCCCCCCACGACTATATGTTGTGACTTCTTTATCCCTCATGTCTGGCTGTGCCTTGAGCCCCAGCATGCCTTCCATTCATTCCCCACCTTAACCTAAAAAAAAAAAAAAAAAAAAAAAGTAGCTCTCCTAACTGTGTTGAGTTAGTTGAGCCGCAGATCGATGCGGCATTCAGTGACTGTAGCCTTATAGTCAATATCTGCAACTGTTGATGGCTTTGGGGACGATGCTCTCGTTCCCCTGAGGCAGAGCAAAGCCGACCGAAGGAGAGAGAAGGACAGTCAACATCTCATCCAGGCTGGAACATAACTTCTGAGCTGCTGCTTCTGTTCGGATATCACCTACGCGAGTCTGGCGTAGAAACATCTTGCACTTGCTCCCATCCCACCAGAGGTTGTGAACACTAGAGGAGTGAAGATGCCTTGATCAATGTTCTGAATTCTCTCTCCGTATCCCCTTATCTTGTCGTTCTTGTTCCTCCTGTGTGCAGCATCGAGATCTAAGTTACGGTGACATGCGGCCATGGGATAAAAAATTCTGATGTCGAAGAAGGCTTGGCGTCACCGCGTCCAGAATCCTCGAGCACTGACGTCAACACGGGGGCTTCGTTGGATGTGTTTGAAGTCCTATGTTGGAAGATCTTACCGTCCAATGGAAGGAGGGTTGGTTCTACCATGACATCACTGCAGATTTCCTTCAACATATTTAATATGCCTCATGCATATTAAGCCCCCTTTCTTGCACACCATGGCGTGATCGACGTCATAGGAAGAGCCACACACGTATTGGGAGGGCAAACCTTCTATTGGCCCATCGTACCTTAGAGCATTGGCATCTGTAAATTCTTGTTTATTGAGACTTAAACCATTTGCCCTTGTCGGTAATGTACTTAACCAGTTCGATAAGCCCACCTCCTGCGCTATTGGTACTTTTTTTCATATTCACTGGTACTTGCAGAAACAGTTGCTGCAACTTATCACTTTGGCCATGCTGTCGTTTTGTCGTAATGGACCTTCGAATCTTGTTTACTTCACTGGTATCCACCACCCTTGTTGCGTTCTGAACTATTATGTGGTCAATGAGGGCTGCCGTGAGCTTAACTGAGTTTTGATATTCGGTGGCAGCAATCTCCTCTAGATTGGTCAGTCCCATTCGTCCCAGTCTCGGAGTGAGTGCAAGGAGTGATTTTTCTGCTGGGGTTAAGTGAGGGTGTTTCACTAATTTGGGAAGGAAATTGACACTGATAACTTCTTCCAGAGGGTGGAGGAGGTTTCCGATATCAGGGATAGTACGCATCAGGTAGTTCCAACGATGCTTGACTCCATGGGTGAATGCAGCAAAGGCCGCATGTGGCTCTGTGTTAGCAATCTCAGACAGAGGTTGGATTTCACTAACCCACTCTTTCACCTTTCCCGCTACGTACTCGGTCTTGAAGTCCGTAGTGCCAATAACTGCGCCTAGATGTCCTTGGCCGTCTTTAGTTATTTTGACCTCACTTCCGCTAAAAACCTCCATTGCCCGTTCATAATGTTCTGGCTTCACGATGAGGAAGGACTTGCTGGCGTTTGGGTGGTACCCTATTTGTGGACCTCGCCATGCTACCAAGTCCCACCACATTTTGATGCCCTCCACTTTTCCTGCTCCTGTAAAGTCATCAGCATATGCCACTTGTTTGACCCCAGTTGTTTAAAATTGTATTTCTTGTTGGAGCACTGATAGGTCAATTGCATACATTGCCATTGCAACAGGGTCCCCTGTGTTGTTCCCTCGGTTGACTGTAAGATGGTATCACCTCTTAGAGCCTTGTTGTTTACTATATAGAGGTCTGATGGATTCCTATACGAATTTTCAACATACATTGCAAAGCTTGGACACTTGATCTTGATGTTGTGCAGTGCAGCCTTGCGGTTAAGTATGTTGAATGCGTTTGAAGCATCCACCAGGAGAACGGCCTCATAATCACGCTGCTCAAATTTCAATCTCATGGCGTGAATGGCGGCCTCTCCACCAGCCTGGTGGCCAGCACACACTTGTAGGTTCCCTGCTGCTGCCCTGACATCATCTTTTACCACCTCCATTATGCATTTTCCGATGATCCGCCTCAGCACTTCTCCCACCCCTATAGGCCTACATCCTGGTTTCTTTTCCAGAGGAATAAGGCGGCAGGCCGTCAGGGCCTGGAGGTGATGGCAGCAAGAGGATGCAAGCTTTCTTGCAAGGGCGGCAATGGCAGTGCAGAGATCGCTTGGTACAGGGCCAAACTTGTTTGTGCTGAGGTTGACTCTCCAACCGTTTGCTTCCAGACCTGAAGGGCCGTCTCCTCCTCGAGTCTGCAGTGCCATTTTCCACACCATCTCTCCTGTTATTTTCTCGAACAGGACAGCGTTTGGTGGGATATAGTCACCCTCGAACCTGATGCCTTCTTCGTCGCTTGCAGCGGGATGTTTCTCTTTAAGTAGTTTTAATGTCTCTCTGTTTATTGGCATCACCCCGCCGGAGGATTCCTTTGTGAGAGATCTTACCGCCAGAGACACTTTTCCCACACGCATTTTGTTTCCAAATTTTCTTGCCACGTTATCGCTGTTTTGCTTTCCGTCACCCGTAATTTTTAGTCTCTCCTGCAGTGTTCTTGCTTCACTTAGGAGATCATCAAGTGCCCCAGTATGCCACATTGCCAATCTTCTCTTCATTCCTGCCCCATTTTCATTATGCTTAGTCTTTGTGTGTGTCCTCTGACAAAATAGATGTGGTATTATTGCCAGTATTTGAAGAGCTAAAGGGGCGAGGAAGCCGTCCTGAGTGTAATCAGTCATGAGGCGAGTCATCTCCCGAATCATTTCTTTGGTGGCCGCACACTTGGGTGGTTGAAATAAGTTAGAGGGCGACCACTTGACATTTTCTGAGTAGGTTTCTTTGACCCATATGTCTGCATTTTCCATCGACATGCCATTCCACTGAGGTGGCTGTCTCTCATTCTCCTCGTGGACATCTGCTACTATGGGAGCAGCATTTATTAGTACTACATTTTCGGGTTGAGTAGACTCACTGCTATCATTTCGGATATCATCGGGTGGTTGGGTCCTGGCGATATTTACTCTGGCCACCTGTGTCGGCTCCCTGCCACGTGGGTTCCGACACTGGTCTCGCTTTCTGCAATCCACACATGGTCGGTTGTTTCTCGCACAAACACAATTTGTGCAGTTTTGGTTCGGGCTAGCACAGACGCAGCAAGGAATGTTACCAGGCATATTGAGCAGCACCTGAGGCGACAGATACTTCCGCCTCCGACCTCTGCTATTGGGCCCATACGGACGAAGAAACTTGATCTTATGAATAAGGAGCACAGAGGTCACGGTCTGGCCTACTAATACTACTACTAATACTACAACTTATAATAATAATAATAATAATAATAATAATAATAATAATTATTATTATTATTATTATTATTATTATTATTATTATTATTATTATTATATTACGGATACTGCTGTACTCGCTGGGTTGGCCTCTTCAGATCGCGGCACCTCTACGAATCTCAAACATTTCACTAATCTCATTTAATACAATCTCTCTATGTATATAAAAGAAAGAAGTCAGTCTGTTTGTATGTTTTTGTGTGTCGGCACGAGAATCTCGGAAACTACTTAACCGATCTGTAGTGATGATGGATGGTGTTATATGTAGTGATGATGGATGGTGTTATATGTAGTGATGATGGGTGGTGTTATATGTAGTGATGATGGATGATGTTATATGTAGTGATGATGGATGTTGTTATATGTAATGATGATGGGTGGTGTTATATGTAGTGATGATGGATGATGTTATATGTAGTGATGATGGATGTTGTTATATATAGTGATGATGGGTGGTGTTATATGTAGTGATGATGGATTGTGTTATATGTAGTGGTGGTGGTGACGGTGGTAGTGACAGTGGTAGTGGTGGTGATGGTGATAACGGCATGTTTGTGGTGATAGTGGTGGTGGTAGAGACTGGTTGATAGTAGTGGTAATGATGGTGGTGGTAGTGATGATGGTGGTATTAGTGATGGTAGTGATGGTGGTGCTATATGTAGTGATGATGGATGGTGTTATATGTAGTGATGATGGATGGTGTTATCTGTAGTGATGATGGATGTTGCTATATGTAGTAATGATGGGTGGTGTTATATGTAGTGATGATGGGTGATGTTGTATGTAGTGATGATGGGTGGTGTTATATGTAGTGATGATTAGACAATAAAATAATAACAGTTTAATGCTAAAAAAATATACTTTGCTGTACCGTTGTAGTGAAAAACATGGTGGAACTTACATACACCGTTAATGAACTATTGATGGAAGAAGAAGTTTTGGGTCTGAGATCAACAATCAACTCAGTAATACTGTATAATAGCTAACAGAGCATAGCCTCACATCTGCTAGCGACAAGTGAGAGTAAATTTTTTACTGTTTATATACAGAAGAAAATTGTGTTTTAGTGCAATTGTCTTTTAGGGACGTGGTGCCGCTGCCTCACGTTAGTCTTGCAGACTCTTTTCCTGCCTTTGGCCTTTGTTTTATTGGATTAGTAAATTTGAGTATGATGAATTAATCCCTGGAGTACAATGATTAAACCTTCTTGATTACAACGCATTAACTCAAGTACGATGACTTGTCTTTTTGAGTTAAAGTAAAGTCCCTTAAGTGACCCTAATTAAATACAAAGTGAACCTTGAGTAATGTGAATTCCGTTAAGGACCGTAATGCCTCGGCCTTTATACATACTGTATAGTGTATATTAACCTACTGTATATATCTTTGTAAAAATAGAAAAAGAAACGAATAAGGCATCCTAGTTTTTGTTAAGTAGTTTACTTCCATGCAATTACAGGTAAATTAAGACTACATAGAAGCAAAATCACCTCATCGTCAAAATCCACTTCCTGGACACATTCAGACTGACGGAGTTATTTAATTTCTCCTCATTATTACTATTATATTATTTTCCTTTACTGTTTATGCTTTCGTATTCAAGCAACATCATCAGAACTGTTTAATAAAAAAAATGATCTTTCAATAAAAACTCCAGGAAAATTCACCAGCCATATCCACAATTTAGCATGGAGGTGCATAATTACAGAACGGGGCTGTTATTCCTGTGTTAATGTAATGAAAATTCCTCAAATAGCACGGTGGTAATTACAGAATATCCTGCACCGCTGTGAATAGTTTACAACGACCGCTAGAGCCGCGTGTTTGACTGTGTGTGTGTGTCTGTGTGTGTGTATTGGGAAGTTCATGTCGTTTGTCAGCTTCATAAACTAATACAACCGGTGGAACATGTTTCTGACAATATATCTGTAAAAACTGCACTCACCGGCTAACTAACACTGCTGTCAGTCGTTGACCAGCGCTGTTGTCAGAGGTTGAACAACATTTTTGTCAGCGGTTGTCCGTGTATAAACGACGAGCAGTGTTAAGTTGAAATAGTTCCGATTAACTATTCACATTACTTATGTATATATTCATGCAATTATTCATACTGTATTGATTCCTCGAGCTAAAGGATTCTTGAAAGTTCTTTTATAATAGTCATGCAGTAAGATAAACACACACACACACACACACACACACACACCTACTTACCTACCTATCCACCCACATACATACATACATACATATATACATACTGTATATGCACAGAATTCCTTCCTTCCCCCCACACCCTAACCTTCACCCTCTCCTCACCCAATATCCAGCTGGGCAGGCCCCTCGCACTTTTAATGCTGGCCGTCAACCTCGCCAGCCAACCAGAACACTATGTCTTGACGTCCTCCACTTTTCACTGGCCTCTCTGACCTAGCAGTGTTTATTGTCACAATCTTCCTCATATTTAACTTATTTTTTCTGTACAGTTTTTAATTTTACAATGTCTCTTCTGTTAAGGCAAACATTGATGAAAAGCAAATACAAAACTTCAGATTGCCGATATTGTGTTTTGAAAGCACACATACACACACACACCCACACACACACACACATGTATATATATATATATATATATATATATATATATATATATATATATATATATATATATATATATATATATAAGAAAATGGAAACACCTGGAGCACCTTAGCTTTCGTCTTTACTCAAGACATATTCAGATGTGTGTGTGTGTGTGTGTGTGTGTGTGTGTGTGCGCTGTATTTATCTTATTACGAATTCTTAGATAAGAACTTTCAAGAATCCTGTATGTCTGTCTCTCACATGTTTCCATTTTATAACTTTATCGCCTATGCCCCCCCCCCCCCAGGACCTCTCCGTAGCTCTTAATGTTATTAGCTTCAATCATCGCTAAATTTTTTCAGAATATATCTTCTCATATTTATTCTGACCTAGCTCTATATGTAAAAATGAATATACCAAAATGACAAGAACTAACTACTGATAATAAATTTGTATTTATTATCACAAATACAATTTATAAAATATTTCGTTACCTAACTATTTTCTATCACTGAACTATTATTAGTAGGTGTTTGTTCACTTTAAATCTGTCGCCCTTAGTTAATCAATTATATATAAAATAAACTTTCTCATTTTTTACATAAAGTGAAATGTGGTGTGGGAAACCCGTTGAGGTTATAGCGTGTATCTACAGTATATTTATAAATGTAATGATGATTATGCTAATGAAATTAAAAATTATTAGGAATGTATAAGTAGAAGTAATAATAATAATAATAATAATAATAATAATTATTATTATTATTATCATTACTGCTGGTTACATTATTACCAATATCATGTCTATCATTATAATCATTGTTATTATGGAGTTTATCTTTTGAACATAAAAGTAAATTGGAAACTCACGCAGGTTACGTGCATGCGAATGTCCGGATAGCATCGATCAACTCTGTGTGTGTGTGTATGTGTGTGTGTGTGAGAGAGAGACGTACGGAGATAACGTGGTTTTGAGGCGGGGTCATACAATACACGGTCCCAGTAGGAGACTTAAGGCCAGGATAAAATAGTGTCGATCACCTGTCAACCTGGCCCCAAAATTTCGACACCCGAGTACCAGCTCATGGCTCAAGGGTGTCGAGTTTGTGTGACTCTCTACCTCGTGCCAGCTGTACCTACTACCAGAACTCTATTATCCGGAGTAACAATTGGCAGTGAATTTCAATGTTGTACATTAATTTCCATCTTTAATTCCCTTAGTTTTTTTTAGTGAGGATACATTTACACGGCGAACCTTTCTCACCCCGATGTAAGTTCTCTCTCTCTCTCTCTCTCTCTCTCTCTCTCTCTCTCTCTCTCTCTCTCTCATTTCTGATTCTCCTCTGTCGTTCTTTATTGTTACGTAAATTTATTATTTTCTTCAGAGTTGCATTTACACTTGCACACATAAGTACACGCACACATACGCACACACATAGACATTTATTTATGCACATATAAACACACACATATATATATATATATATATATATATATATATATATATATATATATATATATATATATATATATATATGCTGATAAACACAAGGAAAAAGAAAACACGAAGTTCCCAAGCGCTTTCGTGTAATTCACATCTTCAGGGGTGCCTCTATTGAGAGGCAAAGCTACACTCATTTAACATCTTACTTCAACGTCCCTTCCACTGCCATACATGTACGGTTTAATCAAAACCCACAAGCCTAATAACCTAGCAAGACACATCATTAGCTCAGTTGGGTCAACCTCTTATAAATTATCTAAATGGTTAGTTTCTTTTCTAAATCCCCTAGTTGGCAACATTTCTAACGCTAATATTATGAATAATATGGATCTCGTTGATAAACTCAATAACCTACAGGTAAATTATGATTTTTAAACTGGTCAGTTTTGATGTAACATCACTCTTTACAAAGGTCCCAGTTGATGATTTACTGGAGTTCCTCATAGATTCCCTGGATAATATTTCATTGCCTGTCTCGAAAGACGACTTCATCGAACTGATCAAACTATGTATTAAGGATTGTAAATTTGAATTCAATGGAGAATATTATGCTCAAAAATTTGGTATGGCAACATGAATTTGAGTAATGGTATGTACAAACTGGATAATTTCGTAATTAAGAAGATTTGTAACCAGGTGAGAAGGTTGGGTCAGCTTACCCTCTGACCTGACTACAGACGGCTACGGTGCTTTTTGAAGATTAGTAGGGTCATTACCAAATACCTGACCGTTGTGGACTTGATCTCACCCTCCTCTGTTTATAAATACCTTGTTTTGTACTTCTCCTTAGTCTGTACTCACCCCTCAAGATGTGAATTACACGAAAGCGCTTGGGAACTTCGTGTTTTCTTCTTTCCTTGTGATTTTATCAATATATATATATATATATATATATATATATATATATATATATATATATATATATGTAACCAGTCGGAATTTACTGGACTTTAATTTCTCACTTGACTTGGGGTTTATTTAAAATTAATACATGGTAATGGCAGTGGAAGCGCCCCTTTGAGAAAAATCCCGAACCAGCACAAGAACACTTAAATCTACTAAACAAAATAAATTGTCCGTGACCGTGGAAGGATAGCGTCTGTGACTGGGATGAATGAGACACACTGTTAAATTTAGACACCTATATTCCCTCCAACACTACAAACACAATCAAATAATGGTACACCAATATGCGCACCTCTTAACTTAAACTTAAAACACTACTCTGGGGAATAATAGTTATACATGATATAGAAATTATTAGAAACTCAGGCAACAATAAATTTGGAGTATTAAGAAATGTTGCTTGCACACATGAAACAGGCCTTAAGGGCTCTCACAAAATAATATCAGTCACTGAGGAAATGGTAATAAAAATAAGAAATTAAATACCCTACAATGAATAGGCCTTAAGGGCACTCAACAAAATTATAGCACCCCAACAGATGCACACTTCCTAACCTAACCTAACCACTACTCTGGGGAACAAGGTTATACCTGAGATCAGAATTATGAAGAACAATTAGAGGCATCAAAAGAATCAAATCACAGTATCACTCTGGTTCCACTTAATGGCACAAACATTCAAAACAATATTATCAAAATTATTTAGAAACTATTAAACTACACACGTCAAGATAATATCAGTCTGAGGAATGGTGTTAACTACACCCCTAATAAGGGAGGGAAAATGTTCCTCTAGGTATCTCCTAGAGACCTAGACTCACGGTCTCAGTGTGTGACCATTAGTTTACTCAGCTAGCCTCAGTGTACTCCCAGTGCGTCCATAAAGCGGAAGGGAGTGAGCCAATCAGACCTTGTACAGTTGAGAAAAACTTTAGCTTCCCGTTAGCAAGAGGGTTTCACTAGCTGCTCGGGACATGTGGGGTTGTGCACCTGAGTGGTAAGAACTGATCACCCACTGCTGATGCTGGTCCCGTGTCGTTTTAGTTGTCGGGAGCACTCGTTCACTCAAGAGATCCTTTGCTACCCCGCTAAAGAGTGACAGGCCTACACTGATCGGTCCAATGGCGGCAATCGCCACCCTCAATCATCAACGGCAGTCTCAAACGGCAGTCAATCTCTCGCAGTCAACTCCGGTCAACTCCAGTCAACTCCAGTCAAGTGGGTTCTGACGGAAACCCTGAAATGAACTCACTGTTAGCTCTAGTTAACTTTACCACTGCCCTATCTAACCCTGTCTGAGATTGAATGAGACTTACTTGTTATACTGCAATAGCGCAGCACAGGTGACTAGGCCACGTGACTATTTCTGTGACGGACGCGCAGGGACGTCTTGTCTGCCTGACTCCTCCCTGCGACTGAGAGAGAGGCAGCGTTGCGTCTTCTCAAGGCGTTAGGTTAGGTCTACGTGACATATTTTCCGCCTAACTAATAACTCCTTGGGACACCCGTAACATTATTCAGACTGCTATACGATCTGTAATAATTTCAAATTCAATAATAGTCCCTTAACTTCATGAATCGCATCATTATTAATTCTGTAAATTACATTTAATATCATATAGGCCTGGTTCCGCAATCTCTCGCTACGAGCAGGCAGCACTCTTTTCCCTCCCATGACCTTGAACGCTCAGTGTTGCCAATGGCGGGGCATTCGAAATTACTCTGAGGTGTTGATTATATATATATATATATATATATATATATATATATATATATATATATATATATATATATATACATACATATATATATATATATATATATATATATATATATATATATATATATATATATATATATACATATATATATATATATGCATGTAAATCACTGTAGGTGCACGTGATCTAGGTATATGCTGATAACCACAAGGAAAGAAGAAAACACGAAGTTCCCAAGCGCTTTCGTGTAATTCACATCTTCAGGGGTGAGTACAGACTAGTCTGTACTCACCCCTGAAGATGTGAATTACACGAAAGCGCTTGGGAACTTCGTGTTTTCTTCTTTCCTTGTGGTTATCAGCATATATATATATATATATATATATATATATAATCAACAACCTCACCAGCAAGGAATCGAACCCTCGACCTACTGGGTGTGACTAGGGAACGCTTACCGGCTAGGCCACAAGGACACTAAAAGCAGTTCTAGACTCTGTTATATTTCACACAAAGCCTGTTCATCGAGCTGATGGCGCCGTGAACCTCAATGGGAAACTGCCCGTGCCTCTTATGCTCAAAGTCCGCGTGTTATATGGACTAAAAATGAAGTATATATATATATGTACCTCGCATTTCATACCAGCTGGATTCGGTAAAATGCTACTGACACCACATAAGAGGCACGGGCAGTTTCCCATTGAGGTTCACGGCGCCATCAGCTCGATGAACAGGCTTTGTGTGAAATATAACAGAGTCTAGAACTGCTTTTAGTGTCCTTGTGGCCTAGCCGGTAAGCGTTCCCTAGTCACACCCAGTAGGTCGAGGGTTCGATTCCTTGCTGGTGAGGTCGTTGATTATATGTTCAAAGTCCGCGTGTTATATGGACTAAAAATGAAGTATATATATATGTACCTCGCGTTTCATACCAGCTGGATTCGGTAAAATGCTACTGACACCACATAAGAGGCACGGGCAGTTTCCCATTGAGGTTCACGGCGCCATCAGCTCGATAAACAGGCTTTGTGTGAAATATAACAGAGTCTAGAACTGCTTTTAGTGTCCTTGTGGCCTAGCCGGTAAGCGTTCCCTAGTCACACCCAGTAGGTCGAGGGTTCGATTCCTTGCTGGTGAGGTCGTTGATTATATGTTCAGAGTCCGCGTGTTATATGGACTAAAAATGAAGTATATATATATGTACCTCGCGTTTCATACCAGCTGGATTCGGTAAAATGCTACTGACACCACATAAGAGGCACGGGCAGTTTCCCATTGAGGTTCACGGCGCCATCAGCTCGATGAACAGGCTTTGTGTGAAATATAACAGAGTCTAGAACTGCTTCTAGTGTCCTTGTGGCCTAGCAGGTAAGCGTTCCCTAGTCACACCCAGTAGGTCGAGGGTTCGATTCCTTGCTGGTGAGGTCGTTGATTATATGTTCAAAGTCCGCGTGTTATATGGACTAAAAATGAAGTATATATATATATATATATATATATATATGCCGTTCAGTTCTGGAGCCCTTATTATAGAATGGATATCAATTCACTAGAGTCGGTGCAGCGAAGAATGACGAAAATGATTCCGGGACTTAGAAACCTTCCATATCAGGATAGGTTAAAGAAACTAAACTTGCATTCCCTAGAAAGACGAAGAGTGCGGGGAGATATGATAGAAGTATTTAAGTGGGTGAAAGGAATCAATAAAGGCGATATAGATAAAGTTCTTATAATATCCGAGCAGGATAGGACTCGGAGCATCGGTTTTAAGTTGGATAAGTTTATGTTTAGGAGGGAGATAGGAAGGAACTTGCTCACAAATAGGGTGGTGGACAAGTGGAACAAGCTTAGCAACTTTGTAGTAGGTGCTGGGACGCTGGAAAGTTTCAAAAGGAGGCTAGATAGATTCATGGATGATAGAGAGTGGTAGTAATTCTCGACAGGAGCTGCCATGCACACGCCAACCGGCCTATTGCAGACTCCTTATATTCTTATATTCTTATGTTCTTATATATATATATATATATATATATATATATATATATATATATATATATATATATATATATATATATATATATATATAAGAGTGACGGCAAGAGAAAAAACGAGAAAAAAGAAGTTGAGTGTAATGAAATGATGACAAGCAGTGATAAAGAAAAATTAAGAACAGAGAGCAAGTTCAAGACGGAAAAAGGAAGCAAAACAACGACCGAAAAAGATAGAGGATTGAATTAAAACAAGAAATTAAACCTTGACGCTGTATAATGTGTAATTTTGTTATTCTAAAATTGATAACATTCGCTATCCTGTTTCTACAGAATACATAGTGCGTCATAGTGAACACAATCTGCGGTGAAGAACATAGAGTGTACTTGTGAACGCAATCTATGGTGAAGAACATAGCGTGTACTGCTGAACACAACCTGTGGTGAAGAACATTGTGTGTACTAGTGAACAAAACCTGTAATGAAGAACATAGTGTGTACTGGCGAACAAAACCTGTGGTGAAGAACATAGTGTGTCCTGATGAACACAACCTGTGATGAAGAACATAGTGTGTACTGGTGAACAAAACCTGTAATGAAGAACAGAGTGTGTACTGATTAACACAACCTGTGGTGAAGAACATAGTGTGTACTGGTGAAGAAAACCTGTGATGAAGAACATAGTGTGTACTGGTGAGCACAACATGTGGTGAAGAACATAGTGTGTACTGGTGAACACAACCTGTGGCGAAGAACATAGTGTGTACTGGTGAACAAAACCTGTGGTGAAGAACATAGTGTGTACTGGTGAACAAAACCTGTGATGAAGAACATAGTGTGTACTGGTGAACAAAACCTGTAATGAAGAACAGAATGTGTACTGATTAACACAACCTGTGGTGAAGAACATAGTGTGTACTGGTGAAGAAAACCTGTGATGAAGAACATAGTGTGTACTGGTGAGCACAACATGTGGTGAAGAACATAGTGTGTACTGGTGAACACAACCTGTGGCGAAGAACATAGTGTGTACTGGTGAACAAAACCTGTGGTGAAGAACATAGTGTGTACTGGTGAACAAAACCTGTGGTGAAGAACATAGTGTGTACTGGTGAACAAAACCTGTGGTGAAGAACATAGTGTGTACTGGTGAACAAAACCTGTGATGATGACCATAGTATGTACTAATGAGCACAACATGTGGTGAAGAACATAGTGTGTACTGGTGAACACAACCTGTGGCGAAGAACATAGTGTGTACTGGTGAAAAAAACCTGTGATGAAGAACATAGTGTGTACTAGTGAGCACAACATGTGGTGAAGAACATAGTGTGTACTGGTGAACACAACCTGTGATGAAGAACATAGTGTGCACTGGTGAACAAAACCTGTGGTGAAGAACATAGTGTGTACTGGTGAACACAACCTGTGGCGAAGAACATAGTGTGTACTGGTGAACAAAACCTGTGATGAAGAACATAGTGTGTACTGGTGAACAAAACCTGTGATGAAGAACATAGTGTGTATTTGGCGAACACAACCTGTGGTGAAGAACATTGTGTGTCCTGATGAACACAACCTGTGATGAAGAACATAGTGTGTACTGGTGAACATAACCTGTGGTGAATAACATAGTGTGTACTGGTGAACACAACCTGTGGTGAAGAACATTGTGTGTACTGGTGAACGAAGCACAAGGATAACCTCTCTACACTGCTACGTCATGTTGTGTTGTGTTCCGTTTTGTAAACACTGTATCTCACTATAGTTTTGTTTCTATACTGTTTTGTTATTTTATCAAAAGTATATTAACCTAAACCTTAACTCAGTGTTAATACCGCACACGTTATCAGTGTGTGTTTCTAATATATATCCTTCAACTACAAAGCACTTTAAAGTAAGTAAAATCAGTCATTCTTCAAACGTTTGTTGCCGCAGATAAACCAAGATGAAGTTAAGCTCCGACTTATGATTGGCTAAGAGAACTACGCTTGTGTATAATAGATAGCACAAAGATTTATTAACACAAGCCCTCGCTAATTTCATTTACATCTCAGTCGTGAATTATTTACAGAAACGAGAGATATTTTTAATTATTGATGATTAGTTGTAATAAGAACATAAGAACATAAGGAGTCTGCAATAGGCCAGTTGGCCTGTGCATGGCAGCTCTTGTCGAGAGTTACTACCACTCTCTATCATCCATGAATCTATCTAGCCTCCTTTTGAAACTTTCCAGCGTTCCAGCACTTACTACAAAGTTGCTATGTATTATGACATCAATTTACAGAGAAAAAATGCCTAGAGAGTTCAATGTTTCCTTTTCTTCTACAACACACAGAGGTAGTTAACAAAATACGTTTAAGAATTTACTTTAAAACTGACAATAAAAATAGCATAGAGCGGTCAGCAACACACTTCATGATATAACATTTCTAAATTTCTTGGCTTATCTGAGTGGACAGTACACGACACCTATTGATTACTAAAGCGAGTTACCTGACTCGCTCCAAAAAGTATCTTTACGGTTTTATGCTAGACAGTGTGACACAACTCACGAAGGTTTTTGACAACGCTACTGAGATAACTGGTGTCAACAATATTCATTTTTAAATTCACCGGAACCCTCCGTAAAGATACTTTTTGACATCTGCGTGCGTGCGTCTGCGTTTTACCTATAATGGTCTATGTGTATTCATGCATCTGCTTTTAAGATATGTTTACATGTGTTTCTCACTAGCCTACTAGCATAAGCTTGTATAACTGCGTCTCCCTAGCTCACATGTGTTATAAGTGCATCTCTATTAAGGGTGTATATACATGGTTCCCTAGTTAGGGTGTAAAAAAAAAAATTCTCAATCTCAACTAAATATTTTCTAGCAAGTGTGTAACTTCACAGACGTCTTTATAGACCAAGAAAAACTCTTTTACAGGTGTATTGTTAATATATATTTCGCCTTCCATTCTCCCGTCATATCTGCATTGAATATTTATCACCATACACCTGCTGTTGTGGATGTGTCACACTTCAGTTCGTATTCTCCTATTTAGTTTGTATATCTCCATCTATTTTTTCCTCTACCGTATCTACCTTACAAAATTAATCTCTTTCTCTCTGTCACTCTTATGACTGATACTATTATTTCCACAAGCTATAAATATATTTCTACTCGTTATTCACGCCACAAACATCCTGAAATTGCAGAGCTTTAGTGACTATAATTTATTGTGGCATTAGAAGGAATAAATAGAACATAAGTCATGATGTAGATCCGAAGAATGTTAATGTACATCTCGTGGCCTCTGACCTTTTGCCTCCTCTTTGACTGAACCAGTAAGTGGTAAATTTTACTCCGCAGTGTATTGTATTGTATTCACGGTAAGTGGTACATCTGAGTGAGTGACGGGGTGAGGGTGAAGCTCCATCACACTCTGCTGTGTACATGAAGGACCCTCACACTGCGGTGTGTACGTGATGGGCCTCTCGCACTATGCTGTTTATGTAAGAAGCCCTCACATTCTGGTGTGTAAGAAAGGGGCCCCTCATACTCTGCTATGTGTGCGTGAGAAACTCTCACACTGTGGTATGGTGTTTGCGTAAGGCGTTCTCACACTCTGCTACGTAAGTTAGGGGCCCTAACTCTACTGTGTACGTGAGGGACCCTCACACTCTGCTATATAAGTTAAGGGCCCTCACACTCTTCTGCATCAATGAGGGGCCCCTCTCACTGCTGTGTAAGTAAGGGGGCCCCTCACATCCTGGAGTGTAAGTGAGGGTCCCCCACACCCTTGAGCGTGCATAGGAGCTCTTCAGACCCACGGAAAATGGTCCTTAAAGGGAATGGCTCAGGTAGTTCCATTTGCAATCCTTTAAGTAAAAGGCCTCCTGACACGAAGGCAACCGTTGTGATTTACCTTCTTCTCTCTTTCTCTCTTTTCAAATGCATTTTCTTAACTTTTGTTAAGAAAAGGAAACAAAAGCAAAACACATTCTCCTCTTATAATGTGCGTGGATATAATGAGGATGTAACTGAAAAAAAAAACGACTATCGAAGAAACCTGAATGTCCTGGCCTTGAATAAAATAATGTTGATGGGCAAAGAAGGAAAGACTGATAGGGACAAATGAGTGGCGTTAATATGTGATCCAAGGGACTTGTGGTGGTGGTAATGTTTGGATATATTTGGTCAAGTATATGGGGAAGATTCCGGGAATGAGAAAAGTGGGCTGAGGAAACATATAATGTATGGGAAAAACTCAATTACTGCACATGCAGTATGGGCGAGAAAGAAGTGGATATGGTTTTGGGTAGATATTGTATGTCATACATGTACAATAGATGGAGATATATAGATAATAAATTATGTATAAAGAGAGGATTGATAATAGAAAATACGTGGTAAAAAAAAATAATAGTCCTTGAATATACAATGGGCGTGACATTGGAAAAGATGAATAGTTGTTAGACTGTAAAGTGACACAATATACTATTGTAGAAAGGAGACACACACACACACACACATATATATATATATATATATTTCGTGTAGAGCCACAAAGGAAACGCGGATAACGTGGTGTGGGGATCAGTGGATGTCATGCTTTTGACCTGACCTCATGTTATGTAAGGTCACCCTGTGTACCGTACATAAGCCTCTCTCAGTCTTTGTAATTCAGTTGCCTCTGAAGATGTATTGAATAAAGAAGAAAGCTAAGGTGCTCTATAATTCCCTTTTTCCTGTGTAATTTTATCAATATATATATATATATATACATATATACACAATCAACACCTCAACCCGCCAGGATTCGAACCCACGGCCCACGAGCCCATGACTGTGACCTGGGAACGCTACCTACTGGACCACCAGGATACTAAAAGCAGTCTCAGACTCTGTTATATTTCACACAAAGCCTGTTCAACGAGCTTATGGCGCCGTGAACCTCTAATGGGGACTACCCGTATCACATAGGTGGTCAGAGTAACGTTTTACCAAATCCGGCTTCCAAACACGAAGATCCATATAAATTTCATTAGCCCAATAAAGCAAGCGGACTTCTACATACAATCAACACCTCAACCCTTGAATGAGTAACAGTTAGATTGTTTGTGATTTCTGTCATTGCGTGAGCAGCGATCGCTGGCAACTCAGGGGTATATAAACCAGTGGGAGGCGGGAGGAATAAACCTCCCGTATCATCTTTCACCTTCGTTCCCAGGTATGTTCTGTGTTTATATGCATTCAGTTTGATTCAGTCTATTGTAGTGAATATCAGTGTTCATCAGTGTTCATGCTTAACAGTGGAATTGTCATTCACCTAGTGTAAGAAGTAATATAACGTAAATATCTGACGTGGCGAGACTGAAGATTTGTGTGTGACCCACCATGCTTCCCCCCAAAAACCTCCCTATCATCTTGCACCTTCGTTCCCAGATCGAGGGTGGGCTTAATTGAAACCCACCGGTCGCTCGGAGCCGGTGGATACCCAGCAGTGGTCAATATAGGAGTGATGGTGCTGATTCGGCATGATTAATCGGCTCTACTCTACCTCGTGGGCCGAGGACCCCAGACCCACCTCGTGTCGGGGTGTAACCGACCACGACAGCAGTTGTTAGAGGCGCCAGTGCTATACCCTGGGACAGGCCTTGGAGTTATGGTCCACAGTGTGGTCGTATGTGTTTGTTAATAATTACCCCATGTTGGGTAGTGGACCCATGTCGGTGTTTGTATCAGTATTAGTGTATTGGGAGGAAGGACAAGGAACTGGTCCTGCGATGTAATGTAAGGTGACACCAGTTATTGTGTGCATGGTAAGAGTGTAATGTCTGAATAATTGCTGTTGAGTAAATAGGAAAATAAGGAAACAAGTACATAAGAAATACAGAGTCTGCAATAGGCCCAGGAGTTGAGCCTGGTAGTTATATGTTAATAACATCTATTTTCCCCTTTGATTTTATATTAATAAACTTGTTCTTTGAGAATTTTAGGAGTATTCATTTCTCCCACAGTAGTTAACTTTATTTCCGTCCAAGTGACCCTGATATCAGAATTACACAACCCATGTGCCTCGACCATCGACATGCTACCAAGAAGAACTGTGGTTAGGTAGTACCAAAAATGAACTGAAGTGAGTAGAAAGAACATTTGAAAGAACTAAGACATGTTGTGGTTTCACCCTTCTTTCTCCTTATCGATCTGGTCAATGAAAAACCTAACCCAATGCCTAGTCCACTCTGCCCGCTACCTAACGAGTGACATACTGTCCAGAGGGGTCTGGTGGCAGCGACCCTAAGAAATTAAGATTAGATTTAAGTATTCCCCCCTTAGGATTAGTGACCCCAGTCTGGCAGTATAATATTAACCCTCAGAAACCAAGGTTAGAGACTATCCTGGCAAGGTCGCCACTTTGGGATATAACTCCTTTACCAGCCTGATGAGGATCTTATAAAAAGGAAAGTCAAGAACCATGGGCTTCCAAAGGGTAACAAATAACCGTTAGAGATTGACATCTCTTTACTAAGAAAATAACCACAATAATTTAACTCTGACACCACTCACGCAAATATTAAATAAACAGCATTGGAGCCAAACAATTACGTGAAACAAAACAATCACTACAACAGTGTACAGGTATTTACTATGGCTGTAGATGAATCTTTATTCTAACCAGCACGATGGAATGTTCGGGTAACGCGGTGATCAGCTCTCAGGGGGAAGGTCCTCACTTGGTGCTGGCATTGGTGGGCGATGTCTTGCCACACAGGAGATACGCCAGGGCACGAACTGTGGATAGGACGTGGAGGAAGTGGCGATCACGTTGCAGCCGCGGCAGTAGCTGGAGTAGGTGACCAGAGCTGACAGCCGAATTGTGAAGGACTGGGGAATCAGCCCACGAGCCCCAGGAACCTCCCATGAGTACACAACCAGAGTTGGAATCTACCAGCTAGGGAAGTAGCAGCTCTAGTGCTGGCTGGATAGTGTCTGGGTTGCGATGAGGCAGTAGTGACCTTCTCACCTCAGTCTACCCCTCTAGTGGGGTCGCGAACAAGCAAACGAGCGGCGGACAATCACACGGATATTAATTTACCCAGCAATACTTCTTCATACTATGAGCACCACTCAAATATTAAAATTACAGGTGGTTCAAAATGAAGCCCTAAGATTCGTCACAGGCGAAAGATACCCCTTCACCAGAACCACAGCCGAGATACATAGAGACCTGAGAATGAAACCCATCAACCAACAGCTGCACACCAGCAGAATCTGGCAAAAGATCGAACGATCAGAGCAAGAACTCCTTCAAAGACTCCCACCAGATAACGACAACAACCATACATGGTTCCCAAAAAGTTACCAAATCTCAAAAAGTCCATTACCACCCCCGATCGACACGGCCAGGCAATAGACAACCTCCCTAGACCAACATCCGCCAGTAGGGTCGGCGGAATATGAAATAATGCTTTTAAAACACCCATGTATGGGATAGGGTAGGATGTCTAGTGCCTGTACCGACAGACAATAACTAACCCATGACACAACCCTAACACACTATTAGCTTAGCTAGGCGGTCAGCCCGCCCTCTCTTACCTCCTTCCAAACTTCTTCAATTTCCGAACTATAACTTCCTCCCCCCACCTCTAATCTTTCACCCCTCCTTTCTCTACAAAAAAATAAAATAAAAATCCCGCTTGTTACCGCCCTTACAGTGTATAATACTCCAGTTGTTATACTGGTTACAGACTAAACTAGAATAAACAGCTTACAGATTGCTCGACCACCTAGTGTCAACTGTCCTCAGATGGCTGCATAAAAGGAAAGAATCCTATCTCTTGGGTATTGTTAATTGCCTACCTTGGTGATGGTCTCAAATGACTGCCACTATGTACTACGTTAGGCTGAGTAATGAAAAATATTAGAGATAGTTGCTTGTATAGCAGATTTAGCTATAGCTGGTTCACAAAGCCGCTTTTTTACATAGAGGACTAAAGCAATTATGATTATTATAGTAGTAATCACCGCGGACACCACCAAGGCTGAAGACACTGCGGGATGAGAATTATCTGTCACAAATGTCAGTAGGCGCCACAAGGAGGCATCATCATCACTATCGGTATCCATTGATTTGTCCTTCAACACTGTAATGTTTGTGATCACTTCACTTCGGTGTATTTTCTGAAGGTCCAATGGGTGAGAGGCGATAGGTTTCCTGAGGATGGACGATGCGTCATGGCGTGTAGCTCCCCAGTTGGTGCGCAGACTTGAAGACATTTGAGCATTGCCGTGGTAACTTATAACGTCCTCGTCCCACAGTGAAGCTTCAAGGCGATTCAGCAGAGCAGACCACTACAACTGGCAGCTCCTGTAGGAAATACATATACACAGTACCCTGGATCTCTTCTAAAAGTACACTGTCAAAGTGTCTGTTAATAAAACTACATGACTCTAAATTTGTCATGTTATTGACTAAATCCATCTCACAGTTTGAATAAGTACCTGCTATATTAATTCATGTAGGCTAACAAATAAGATTACTTGACTCCTTCTGGCATGTGACATATGCTGATAAAGGCGGAGTCGCCATGAGAGATCTATCTTGGGACAACAGAATAGATGTGGAAACGTTAGGATTTCTACAGATTGACCATTCACTATACTAGGGATGGGTGTAATGTGAAATTTTCGAAACTCATGTTTATCCACGAATGGCAGATACAATATAATTT
Source organism: Homarus gammarus (assembly GCA_958450375.1). Taxonomy (NCBI): domain Eukaryota; kingdom Metazoa; phylum Arthropoda; class Malacostraca; order Decapoda; family Nephropidae; genus Homarus; species Homarus gammarus. Next base: position 1,234,424 of record CAUDMG010002410.1, on the reverse strand, counting down.
GAACTGGTGTGACAGAAACAAAGAGAAGACTGTAATAATTTTCCAACCTAGCCACAGAAACAGCAAGCTTAAGTTTGAGAAAACTAGTAGCAATCCCTACAACCCGAGCTAATTCACTGAAAGGCAACAAAGCGGGAGTTACAATCCCCTTGTTCAACAAGTTAAGGTTGGTAACTAATGAGATAAAATAATTACAATAATAGTCTATTTGGCTTGACAGAGAGTGTATCATAGTGGTTATAATGAATTGCTCTTGCAAGGTATTAAGAGTAAGTGAGTTCAGGTTAACCTTATTCACCAACTCGTTTACAGTCTTCTTAATTTCCTCTAGTTTCTTACCATGATTGGCTAACAGATGAGACTGGAAGGACAGAATTGTAGAATTCTGATCAGCCTGTTGTTTAAGTACATTGATCTGTTTCTGCAACTGGGCTAAGTCAGCTTCTGTGGCTACTCCGTACAATAAGTTTTTAATGTAACCAAGAAAATTTAACAAAACCTCTCTTCTTTCTACTCCCTTCACCATGTGCAGGGGGAGCAATGGGAGAAGGTGTGGTGATTGTATCCATGTAGGACTGTGGAAACTGTTGAATAATGAGGTCCAAAGATGAATTGGTACTCTCGAGCTACCAAACCCATTGAGGGTGAATAGGAGTGTAGACTCATTAACCTTTTTTGTGAGATGAACCAAGTTGTTGGACAAACTAGGCAATATGGATACAATAATAGGTGAAGATTCACATTGCACGCATACTGCGAACAACTGCCTAATTTGTGATACATTCTAGGGTGGAGACACTAAACAACCGGCCGTGTCGGCTCATGTGTCAGTAACCCCGGAATCAGGCAGAGAATGATTTGGAGCATCATGGTTCTGCAAGTAAAATTACTCATTAGAACAGCAATGTCCATCACAAGTGGATCTGGTACACAATTGACATGTAGGAGAAGAAAGATCAGTTGAAGTGACACAAGGTTGAGCGGCACTATGTGACTGGGCTGCTCCTTGAGGCTTTACAAGCTTGAGGTTGTCCCCGTGTTCATGTCTTGTTTCCCTTGTATGTATGTGTTTCAACTGGTACCTGTGACCCGACTCGTGTTGCACAATTCTATATGGACCGACGAATATAGGGTCTGTTTTGGATCTTACATAATTTTTAACCATAGCTGGATGATCTACGACATTGCCACTGGGTCGTGTACTTTTACTCCGTTTGGCGGTGAAGGTGTTAGTCACTTTTTCTAACTCGTGCGTAATTCGCTGGTGAATTAGTTTGGACTGTCGATACTGTTCGCTAATGAAATCGTCACCGAAAATTCGCGGTATCCCTCCTTAACCTCGAATGGAAGTCGTCTATCATAATTGTAGAGAGAAAAGTGCTGACTGTCGCCTATGGATTCATGATAAGAACTGTTTGTGGAACTTTGTTCGTCAGACATAGACTCATCCCAGTTCGTGTAGGTAAAATCCAAGTTAGTACAAAGATGATTAAGAACCTTCCTGTTAAGCCGTTCAGCCATCCCGTTGGCTGCAGGATGATGGGCTGTGATATTACATTTAATAATGTGATGCAGTTCACATAATTTAGTTAACAACGCGCTGTTAAATTCACCTCCGTTATCTGTAAGTTGAACGTTAGGAGTGTCATGCCTGTCGAGAATACGACTCTTAAAGGCTTTGGCAATTGTCTCTGCGCTTTTATCAAGGATAGGTGCTAGTTCAGAGTAACGTGTAAATGTGTCTATCATTACTAAAAGATATTTATTATAATGATGAGTCTCTACTAGACCACCTAAAACATCCAAGCTAACCTTCTCCCAAGGTCAAAAGGGTGTAGGATACTTGAGAACGGGGAGAGGTGCTAACGTAGTACTTTTATTCTCGTTACAAACTAGACAATTGCCCACATACTCTGAAATCTGTTGAGCCAACTTGGGCCAAAAGTAATTTAACCGCATCTGTTTAATGCCTCTGTCCTTGCCTGGGTGAGCTAGCTGTGAAGTGTCATGCATAAGGACTATTAGCTCGTGTACAAGCGGAGCAGGTATGACTAACTGAGTTACAGTACGAGCAGGGACACCAAGTCTGGTTTGCCGGCAAAAAACATTATCGTGAACAACAAATTCACGAATAGGAACAGAAGGTTTAATGTCTAAATATGGCGTACTCCCTTTTACATAAGACAATATACAGCATGTGACCACATAGGATCAGCTTCCTTCGCCGCACGTACTCGGTCAACATTTATTGAAGGAAACACATACTTTAGTGCAATATACCTAGATAACGCGTCTGCGACAAAATTATTCCTCCCGTATAAATACTTAAGTAATGGTTTGAACTCCTGAATAGTGAGAAACCATCTGGCAAACTTGCCTGACAACTCTTTAGTGTTAAACAAACTGACAAGAGGCTTATGGTCTGTAGTTACAACAATTGGATATCCATACACATAATCGAGATATTTCTTTAAAGACCATAACAGTCTAGGGTGTGTCATACGAAGGCGAATTTTTTTTTTGAGTTTGAAAAATCGGCCCATGGTATTAATGATGTAGTTCTATGTGTAGAATCATGTGATATCTTCAGATTTGAAAAGTTTTCATTTTTTGCTAGGTAGATTTTAACTTGAAATCTTATGAAAATTCAGTATTCCCACCCTTTTACCAACACCACTAAATAGCTTATTTAAAGTAAAGCAAATGTATCAGGTTAATTTATTAGGATGAAAATGATCCATAATAGTGAAACGAATGATCTTGACACATTTATTAAATTTAATATTCCTTTAGAAAACAAAATCATCAAATACAAAAACCGGTTTTACTACTACGACCCGGTGTTGCTGCACACCATAGAGAACATGTCTTTCTTGCTTCTGTTTCTACTCATCACCTCCCTGCTGACCACCTGAGCTCGGACGTAGCCTTCCCTCCTCTCCTGGCTGTACACGTGACTGCTGGCCTCGCTCGCTTGCTGTACACAACGCTCTATACTCTGGGTGTGCGAGGGCCAGGCAGGGACATGCATGGGGTTGTCCAGGAAAGCTCTGACTTGAACATTGGTGAGGCTGCAGGTAAGAGGGGCCTCACTGCCAGCCTGGATGTTATCCAGATCTATGAGATCAGTGAGGGTCTTGGCACCTAGATTGACTTCAGGAGTCTTCCTGACCCTGAAGGAATCGCCACCAACTGATTCGTCATGCCCAGATCCTCTCATAAGTCTCATATCCAAGATCTTTTTGACTGCCACTCTTCTCTCCTCCTCATCCTTACTGCAGAGCATTGTCTGCAGAACTGCCTCGGGATGAGCATACCAGGAAGATCTCCTCACAGTCTGCTCCACAATCTGAACAACCTTCCTTGGCTGACTCCTCAGGAGCTCAAGCTGAAAGAGAACATGCCTCGGACCTTCGGAGAACGATGACTTGACCTTGGTGTTGAACCAATTTGGCAAGTAGACACTCACGATGAATTGGACAATAAGTCTCAGGTTGTGAAGCTGGTTCCCTTTCAGTTTATGATGAGCGACCCAAATTCTGCAGAACCTGAGAGCCGTTGTGAGCCACCTAGAATGTGAGACTGGACCTATCTGCAGGTAAGCAAGTCTATCAGGCATGACCCCAGTTTTGATGGCACTGCAAATCATGTAACCATAGTACTGGTCAGTACTCAGGTCGTCAATGACAGTATGTGCAAGCTCAACGAGTGGAGGGCCAACTGTGATTTTTTCAAAGCCCGGATTTATTTCTAACTCAGTGGCAGAGTCCAGCATCTTGCCAAGAGGACCAGACCATCTGTTGTTTGAAAGAGTCTTGCCATCCAGCTCCTGGATCAGATGTCTGAGTGGCAACTCGTTGGTGTGGACGTCACAAACAATCAAGACCAGCTTCCTCCCAATCTTCCGCTCTATCCACTGTATGACCCCCCCTTGCCACCCTGTGTTCGTGTTGGTGCTGTCCCCTCCAATGGCCTGCAGGGTCTGGTCTACGTTCCTCTCTCTGAGCCAGTTCACAATGTTATCTGCCACTATCTCAGCTGGTTTCCTGATGTCATCTTTCTCTGGAGTGAAATGCCACAAATACTTCCCTCCTGGTTCACTGCAGCAGGAGTAGTGTTCCTCCTTCACCATGGCAGGGAACAACTTGTCAGAATCTCGAACTTTCATGAACACTTCAGTGTCATCCCTTCTCCCATCAAAGAACAAACAATTGATTCCATTTTCTCTTATCCCCTTATCAAACTCCTCTTCTAGGTTACTGACAAGTTTCTCCTGAGCTCTCCTTACATTGTTATGATCTATCACCAGGTGAACATCATCAGGTGTTATCAAACCACCGTCAATCCAGGCAGCTGTACAGTCACGATCGCATCCAAACTCAGGACAGAGAACAATTGGGCACTTGCAAGTAATTATGTCAAATAACTGGTCCAGTTGCTTGGCAAAGCTGTCCTTAACTGCAAGTTTTCCTCTCCCAAGAGAGATATCTCTTGCCTTTTCCCAACTGGCTAGCAGTCTCTCACTAATCTTCTTCTGACTTGTTATGACTGGAGGCTTGAAGTGAGCGTTAGCCAGAGTGTACTGTGCCAAGACAGCTTTGGTCATATTACTGGCAATGTCTTTGTTTGTGTAAGTTCTTTGGTTCTTTTCACTGATTTGCCTGATTAAAACACCGTATCTCAAAGCATCTCTCAATGTAGGCATTTGACAGAGTACCGCATCAGAGGCTTCTGAGAAAAATTAAGGCTCATGGTATCGAGGGGAAAGTTTTAAATTGGATAAAATCATGGCTCACCGATAGAACGCAGAGGGTCAGCGTAGATGGTGTTAAATCTGAGTGGGGCCGTGTAACCAGTGGGGTTCCCCAGGGGTCAGTACTAGGCCCACTCTTGTTCATAATCTACATAAACGATTTAGATACTGGGATCAGCAGTGGCATAAGCAAGTTTGCGGATAACACCAAAATAGGGCGGCAGATTAATTCAGGGCAGGATGCAAATGCATTACAGGAGGATCTAAATAAACTGCAGGGGTGGTCTGAAAAATGGCAAATGAAATTCAACACCAGCAAGTGCAGCGTACTTAATATTGGAAGAACAAATACTTATAATGTATACAGCCTGAACAACATCAACCTAGAGAAGTCGACTTGTGAAAGAGACCTAGGGGTACTTGTAAGCCCGGACCTACGGCCTAGAAAACAGTGCGTTAATGTTCGAAATAAGGCAAACAGAGTATTGGGTTTTATATCTAGAAGTGTAAGTAACAAGAGTGCAGAGGTCTTATTGCAACTATATCTTGCGCTAGCTAGGCCGCACCTCGATTATGCGGTTCAGTTCTGGTGCCCCTATTATAGAATGGATATAAATTCACTAGAGTCGGTGCAGCGAAGAATGACAAAAATGATTCAGGGACTTAGAAACCTTCCATATCAGGATAGGTTAAAGAAACTTAACTTGCAATACCTAGAAAGACGAAGAGTGCGGGGAGATATGATAGAAGTATTTAAGTGGGTGAAAGGAATCAATAAAGGGGATATAGATAAAGTTCTTATAATATCCGAGCAGGATAGGACTCGGAGCAACGGATTCAAGTTGAATAAGTTTAGGTTTAGGAGGGAGATAGGAAGAAACTGGTTCACAAATAGGGTGGTGGACGAGTGGAACAAGCTTAGCAACTTTGTAGTGACTGCGGGAACTCTGGAAAGTTTCAAAAGGAGGCTAGATAGATTCATGGATGATAGAGAGTGGTAGTAACTCTCGACAGGAGCTGCCATGCACAGGCCAACCGGCCTATTGCAGACTCCTTATTTTCTTATGTTCTTATGTTCTTAGGAGCTCTCTACCAGACCCAAGATGGCTGGATTTTTGGTTCCTCGTCCTGACACAAGCAGCCATCGCAAATATTATCAACTTATAAATGCATCAGAATCTGAAACAGAAAAAAATATTGTTAGTTGGGTTGTTAAAGAATGAAGTCAGAAAGCAATGTTCACTATTTAATTGTAATGCACTAATGCAGCTATACGTTAGATTTTCGATAAATTTCATGCTAAAATTTACCTAGCAAAAGGTTGCAAAATAATAAAACTGAAATTATTTTCTGTTTATATACACTAAAATCTACCAAAAAAGTGATGGGCCATTAGTTTTAGCTGATCTTCCCTCCTATGACACACCCTACCATAACACAGCTAAGGCCTCTAACTCAATAACACTGTAGTTCCTCTCTGCTTTAGAGAGGGTACGACTAGCATATGTTATTGGGAGTTGCTTCCCTTTTCTCTCGTGATAAAACTGCCCCGAACCCACTATAGTTGGCGTCTGTGGTTATGATGTAAGGTTTTGAAAAGTCTATAAAGCAAAGGATGGGCGCTCTTGTAAGGCGGTATTTCAACTCAACACAAGCACAATGTTCCTGTTCTTTCCACTTGAAAGGTACATCTTTCTTAAGTAAATTAGTTAAAGGAAGAGCTATTTTTGAGTATTCCTGTATAAAGCAACGATAATAACCCACCATACCAATAAAAGAACGTACATCATCTGCAGACTTTGGTATAGGATATTTGCGGATGGCCTCAACTTTGCTAGCATCAACACTAACTCCGTCTTTGTCAACCACATGCCCCAAATATTGTATTCTAGGTTGTAAAAACTTACATTTTGACAATTTTAACTTTAAAATAGCATCTTGTAGTTTAGCTAACACATGTTCCAGTCTCACGAGGTGTGAGGAAACTTCTGGAGACATGACAATTATGTCATCCAGGTACACTAGGACTTCAGAGCCTAAAACGGAACGAAAGATACTTGTCATCAACCTAAGAAACGTAATCGGGCTAATATGTAGTCCAAAAGGCATGCATCGGAATTCCCAATGTCTCGAGGGTTTACTGAAGGCCGGTAAGGGTCGATTTTCTTCGTCCAATGGTACCTGCCAGAAACCTGATATGAAGTCCAGGGTTTAAAAAAAAAAACTTTACTCTGACCTCGACTCTTCAACAGATCTCCCAACAAAGGCATCGAGAAACGGTCGGGGATAGTGACTCTGTACCGTCTGGCTTTGGGACAAGTAACAATGAAGAATTCCAAGGTGAATTAAATGCTCGTATTACGGCTTGGGCAAGCATGTCCTCCACACACCTGTCCACCGTAGCTCTCTGTGAATGAGGGAGGCGGTATGCAGGTGTGTAGATGGTATTAGTACCTGGTTGCAAGTTAGTGTGGTGTTGAACAAGGTGTGTCTGTCCCAGAGGCTCTCCCTTGAGTGCTATGGCTGACCTGTATTTGTTAAGCAAGTCTTACAGTGTAGGTAAGTCCTTGCTAAATCCAGTAGGAGGAATGTGGCTAGCGTTAATTAATGAGGTGGATTTGTTGTTCTGGGGTTAGATGATTGTTCAGTTTCACATTGTGTTGTGAGTACGTTAGGCACTGTGTTAGTTACAGCGACTTGAAAGTCATTGAGTTCTTCGTCCTTAATGGGCCCCTTAAGAACAGAGAATGAAACAACCTTCGCGCCACGCCTGAGACATTCATGAAAGGGGAGTCTACTGGCCAGGTAGAGTTTCACCGTCCCATAATGACTCTGGTGTTGCGAACAGTGTATAATAATCCCTCTCGCCTTCACCGTGGACGGCTCGGAGAGACAGCAAATCTTAAACCTAGGATTAGTATGATCGAGACACTGTTGCTCTAACCAATTAATATCTAGCTTGATGGAAACTGCGGTTAACTGATGAAGGCTCAGGTGTAGATCATATGTTAGTTTCCCTGAGTACACGCCAGAGAAGTAATAAGTGTCAGCTTGTGTGCCAACCAGCACCGCTGAATTGAAGACTTCACCTAATTGGTCATTTTCGTGTGAGAGAATCTGTCTGTCTAAATTAATCTGTACAGAAACCTCGTTAACTTTGGACGACTCGTCGGTTAGTCCGTAATTCTGTCTGGTATTAGGAGTTTGACGTACATACGCGGCTAAAATAAGAATTTCTTGGTTGACAGTAATTAAATTCATATGAGGGACTATTATTGTACGGTGAGCTTTCATCGTCGGGAAACCGACTAACAAATGCCCTGGAATGGAGATTTCGTCCGCCACATAGGTTAAACAATCTATACGAATATTCCCCAATTTAAACTTAAGCTGTATTGCCCCTATAACGTTAACTCCTGGACCATCTATACCTGTAATACGAGGTAGTTGAATGTCTGTCTGTAATAGGCCCCTGTCTCATCAACAGAACCTATTATATAAATGGGTCAATACATCTGATATTATATTCAGATTCACCACCCTGTAACTTTCCACTGTCTATGAGTAAGACATGATATGGACACGTGAGCGGGCAACTCACCCAAGAGGGCGAGACCCATAGCTCAGCATTTCTGTAGGCACGCACTGCGATGCCCTTAAGCTTCAGTAGCTCACCTCAACTCATATCGTAAGGACGTGACCTAACGTTTATTATACATAAACGCCGTCCCCTTCTCATTCACTCCTAGACAGTGAGACTTACGGTTGATCTACACACAGGAATTATACAACCTTTTATAATAAAACAAAGGAACTACCGTTTGGGTTTCGTTACTTAAAACCCAAATATAAATATATGTGAACGGACTGGTTAATTGGACAAGCAGCCGATTCATATAGGTGGCAAGTGGTGTGTACGGATTCTTCAAACTGGTAGTCGTATCATCCGTCTGTGTTTTGTGAAAAACAAGAAAACACACAGCAGTGACGCGTTACATAATCCGAGTGTTGAAAACTATATCCCGTATTGAGACGATATTTAGTGAGCACTCCTTATCTCTGTCACATACAAATACGTGCAGAATTCGTAATATACTTATATTACAGCCTGTTGGTACATATCCAGATTGAGCAGGTTGAGATAGATTCCACTCAGCATTTCCTAGACATTACAGTGTTGCAGTGTTGAAGAAAAGTTTCATTGCCTGGACTAACAATTGGTATTTCACTAGCAGCTGAACAATATTGTTGTGTCGCCAGCGTGAATTACGAAGTTCCGGTGTCATCATACAGATCTCCATATATACGTGGACTGTGAAGACTTGGCACACGGCAGTTTTGCTAGCGACCCAGCAACGACCAGAGTGATAACCAATCATCAACAGTTCCTGATCGCCGGAGGAGGAACTCCCCTAGTTCAAGTGGACTCGTCTCTCACCAAAGCAGAAGCGTCTTCTCGTTGCCAAGGAAACCAGCAGCAGCGCATGCATCCTAGGAAGAGGCCCCGCCCACACTCCACCCACCACTGGACTCAGAACTCTTGAAGGATCACATTTTCTATACAGACGTACTACTCTGTATAAATAGGTATTTAAATTTCATAATTTTACACACATGAACACGTTCGAGAGATATCTTCACACCTATAGGTTCGTCGGATAGGATTATTTCAATGATAAAGTGTCGAATGTAAGATAAATGTATTGAAATCCTATAATTTACAGTGGTTTGTAAGTGTCTGTCTTCTTATTGATAGTTTAATAATTAACTACAATTCATTTTCATTTGTCTTGTAAATGAGAGGCAAATGATCTGCTTACTGTTAAGTATTCATTGACCCAAAGGGGACTAATAGATAATTTCTAAGTTTCCCATGTCTAATGTAGATGAAATCGAACGCTTAGCGCAACTGTTTGCTTATAACCAACTCGTCGATGATCAAGCCCAGACTGACATAGATTTTGAGTATGGAACACAGTTTAATGAGTCGGTAGGAAGTAGTGAGAAAGTAATTGACGAATCATTTGACGACTTAAACCGTCGTACCCTACTGTCTGGTAATCACTATAGTACCTCACCTAAGTTTACAAAAGCAGTTACCCCTGTTACAGGTGATAGTGTGTCTGGTGCTAAATCAGTAACAACCTTATTAACCCAGCCTTCTGTTACAAGTAAGAATACTAACTTGCTTAATACTAACATTACAATGGTGTCCTCTAACCCTCACACCAGTACGACTACCACCACACCTAAAGCTGATAATGTTATTAATATCATGCAGCGCGGCAACTATGTTCGAAATTTCACGGGACAAGATGATTATAGGGTAGCACATTTTATTCGTGCATGTGAAGATAACATGCGCACTAGTCACATAACGATTGACGAAGAAAAGAAAACATATGTACGTTCCCATATAACGCAGGGTTCCTATGCAGGCAGTCGTTTAAATGCGTTTGGTTTGCCAAGCCCTGACTATGAAAAGTTTAAGAGAACGTTAATTGGGATTTTTGGGGGTAGGTCACATCTGGACCAACTGCAATGGATCTTCAGATGGTTGGATCTCTGTATTCCAGGTATAGGAAATGAAACGCCTGTTGACGCTGTTGACATTGCAGGTGAGGTTCGCCAGGACATGCAAGCGACCTTCCGGTCCTCAGGCTGGTACAACTCACTGGGTGATATGCCACAGGACAATGTGGAAACATTGATAGAACTAATAAATTTTCTTCTTTCCGTCCGGGGTCCCTTATATAGCCGGGCACAGGAAGTACAGTATGAACCACCCTTGGATATGGGTGAATATGCAAACAAGTTCTGTCCCCAGGCTACGGGCCCCTTACTGGCGCAGCCCTCAGTGACGTCACCACAACCCCAGCCGTCTCAGATGCCACAGATGCCTCACTCCCAGACTCCTTATGCGACACACTTAGCTCCGATTGCTCCTCCCCGCCTAACATATAAACAGAAAACATCGTTACGGTGCGCACATTGTAATAAACGTGGCCACGTAATGGAAGATTGTTTTCAGCTCCGAGGTAATAGTGCTAATTTTAAGGCCACGCCCGGTGCAAAGCCATTCTCAAGGTCAAACAGTGAGGGAGCCAAAGCAGCTCCTCCTCCTACTCAGAAAATGCGCAAATGGTGCGCTCTTCACAAATCGACATCTCATAGTTCATATGAGTGAGATGTGCTAATAAGGGCTAGGGGAGTGGACCTAAGTGAAATGGAGGTGTCGTATAGGCGCAAGCAGAAACGTCCCCAGGACAAGTCATCTGGGGAAGACCAGCGCACACCACAGCAAGGAGAGGGATAGATAGGTTAATTCCCACCCCTCCTCACAGCACTTCGAAAGCGGCCTCGTTAATAGCTGCGCTTAGCAAAGTGGAAGTGTTGTCAGTGCCGGTGAGAGTGGATAATACCAGATTGGCTCTTGATATAGACACAGGTGCTTGGGCTAATGTATTGGCCTTGACATCATATCACGAGTTACAACGTAAATTCCCTCACTGAAAATTCAAATGGAGGCCTAGTAACGCTGAGCTCGAAGGAGTTTCAGGTACTCAGCTGAGCATCAAAGGAATGGTGACGTTACCACTTAGATTCTCAAGACGTGGTACGCCCTTCTACGCGGACTTTTATGTAGTTCAGCAGTTCAATTTGCCAGCTGACGGGTTACTTGATCTACCAACTCTTCGAAAGAACATGATAGATGTTCATCCACGTAATAATAGTGTTACGTTTAAAGGTGTTTCCTACACAGCAATGAGTCATTCTGAACCTATGCTCACCGCTAGGACGAAAGTGTTGTCTACCAACCCTATTAAGAGGAAGGCGGATCATGCGTCAGAGATACCTCTTGACCTCAACCCCACACCTTCCCAGCGTGATTACAGCAGCAAGAGTTGGACGATCGTACCAGCAGTGTTGAAGAGTACTCTCCATTACCAAAATGAGGAAATCACCAAAGCAACTGTCGATCTACCCAACGTGTACACGGGCACAGATGTAGTGTGTCTCCCGGAAACATGCAAGGTAAAAGGGCTGTCATGTGAATCTACCTTGAGCACTATACGCCCTGGTGGTTTGACCGATATACTGATTCTAAATCGAACAGGCGTTCAGCGAATCTTAAAGAAAGGATGTTATTTGTGTGATTTTCTAGTATATCACAACAATGTCAAAGTGCAACCAAATAAATTCCCAATTCGAGGTATTGTTGCAAATTGCCAACAGACTCGACTGGCCAGGATAGATCAAATAGCGCCACATGTTAAGGTGATCGATCATCCTCAGGGCAAGACACGCCTTTTAGAGCTGCTTGCCGACTATAGACATATAGTAGCCTTGCCAGGGGAAATGCTAGGTCAGACAGATTTAACATCCCATCATATAGCGTTAAAGGAGGGAACCAACCCTATTTACGTACCAGCTTATAGACTACCTCATAGCCAGCGCGCTGTAGTGCAAGATATGGTACAGGGTATGTTAGAAGAGAATATCATTAGACACTCGAAATCCCCCTTTAATAGCCCATTATTCCTCGTCCCGAAAAAGGATGGTGGATGGCGCCCTGTCATAGATTTCAGGCGCGTCAATGATCAAACAATCCCTGATAGGTACCCATTGCCTATCTTGAGTGACATATTGCAATCCTTAGGCAAGGATAATGCGGTATTTAGCAACTTAGATTTGCTTTGTGGGTATTGGCAAATACCACTCGATGAAAAATCACGAGAAATCACGGCATTTAGCACGCCTCAAGGCCACTTTGAGTTTCTACGGATCCCATTTGGTCTCAGAACTGCCCCACTAACATTTCAAAGAATGATCAACACCCTGTTTGCCGGACTAATTGGTAACACAGTCTGCGCTTATTTGGATGATCTAATAGTAGTCAGTAAGGACGTCGATTCCCATCTGATTAAACTGCGTGAAGTTTTGGCCAAACTTTCCACAGCAGGCCTCAAAATAAAACTCTCAAAGTGCGAGTTTTTAAAATCCAGAATCCATTTCCTTGGTCATGTAGTCGACGGTAAGGGCATACACACAGTTAATGATAAAGTAAAAGCTGTATCTCAGTTCCTGCGTCCTTCCTCAAATGATCATGTGCGTAGCCTTCTCTGATTATCTGGTTATTATCGTTCCTTTATCAAGGACTATGCAACATTAGCATCGCCCCTAACGAGGTTGCTCAAAAAATATGCAATGTTTATATGGGATGCTGAACACGAAGAAAGTTTTACGGCATTGAAGACAGCGCTAACCAATGCCCCGGTTTTAGCATTCCCAGACTACACTCAACCTTTCATTCTCTGTACTGACGCTTCCGGAATTGGAGTCGGAGCAGTGCTCATGCAAGAGGACACGCGTGGGAAGTTTAGAGTGATAGCATTTGCAAGTCGCAAACTAATCGATGCTGAAACACGTTATTCGGTGACGCATTTAGAAACGTTTGCCGTTGTGTGGGCACTTAAGAAGTTCAAAGACATTAACTTTCGCTACAAGATAACTGTTTTTACTGATCATGCGGCAGTCACCGAACTGTTCCATGACAGAAATTTATCAGGCAGATTAGCACGCTGGTATCTGACAATTCAAGAGTTTGACCCCGAATTTAGGTATTTACCTGGGAGGGCGAATGTTGTCGCCGACGCTCTGTCAAGAAATATAGCACCAGTAATGCCTGTATCAGCATTCACTCTTTCGCAGCTGGAAGATGAGCAACGACGCGACCCATATTGATCAGCTGTTATTTTTGCTCTCGAATCGGGCGAGGATGTTAAACTTCCCAAGTTATTTCTTCCCTTAAGTCAGTTTGAATTACGACATAACATACTCAATAGGACGAGAAAATCTCCTGAGGGTAATGTGTCTTAAATAGTCGTACCTGACATGTTGCGCAAAGCAGTAATGACATTGTTCCGCTATGTCCCACAAGCAGGTCACCAAGGTCGTGATAAATGCTTAGCGGATTTACGAAAGAAGTATTTCTGGAACACTATGAAGAAAGACATAGAATTACACATAGCTAATTGTTTGGCATGTGTTCAACATAAAGGATCAACAGGATCACCTGCCCCGATTCTACAATATCCTACACCAGACCGTCCGTTTGACACAGTCGCTATTGACTTGTTACAACTCGTAATGAGTCATCAGGGATCAGGATACGTCTTAGTGTGTGTGGGTCATTTTTCCAGGTTCGTGGTCTTGGTCCCACTAAAAAGCAAAACGGCCGAAGCAGTAGCCTATGCATTAGTGATGAATCTCATATGTCCATATACTACGCCTAAAGTTCTACTCTCTGACAATGGAACAGAGTTCAAGAATGAGCTAATAGAGCGTATATGTGCACAATATGGAATTAAATAAACTTTTGTGACAGCTTATCATCCACAGGCTAATGGCCTTGTTGAAAGAACCAATCGTAAAATCCTAGAAATACTGCGTCCAATTGTTAGTGGTTTTCAATACGCATGGGAGGATTGGTTACCGCAGGTTGCAGCGTCGATAAATGGGTCAGTTAATAGCTCTACGGGCAAAACACCCTACTATATTGTCTATGGTACAGATAAACGTCTGCCTTACGACATCCTTTTAGAGGCGCCATACCCGGTATATAATACGGATGATTTTGCGGCAAAACAAATTCATGTCTTTACAGAAATTCATAACCAAGTACGATCACAGCTAGTGGCGTCACGCGCCGAAATGATCATCAAACTACATAAACATGCTAAACCTATCGCACTGAACGTTGGGGACGCTGTTATGTTACAGGAACCTGAAAGGAACTCCAAACTTTCGGCGAAATTTTCTGGTCTATTCCGCATAATCTCAAAAGAAGCAGGTAACAAATTCAAAATATGGAAGCCTAATGCACAGATCGCAGATGTCGTGCACACGGATCGTCTAAAGAAGACCCAGATAAATGTCTTACCTCCAGTTGATGATAATGTGATTGATACATCCTTACAGACTGTTCAGAAGCAAAATGTCCCAAATGACTATTGTATGAAACTACGTTCTGCGAGTGGACGTTAACTCGTTTGTAATTCCTTACAGAATGGCTTGGATCGTCAGTGTCTTGCTCCTACTCTGTTGTGGCACCGTTGTGTTGACGAAAATGTCCACATTAGTCCTCAAACCAGGTGCACTTGTGGCACCTCTCGGATGCGTTCTCATAGCTGAGGACGTGGTAAACATCAAGTATGAACTACAGCCACTACTCCAACTTCCGCGTCAGATGGAAAACGTCGACGGCCAACTACAATCAGCATTGGACATCCTTCATAGTCTCAGCACAGCTTCGAAGAATTCGACAATAGTTTCACAAACTATAGACCTTCTACACTTTCGTCTCCAGAACCTTCGCGAGTTTCTAGTTGATGTGGGGAAAAGTCTACCTGCATCTCAAGCGGATCTTGCTCAAGAAGTGCATTCTCAGGCACGATGAAAAAGGGGTCTCTTTAATTTTGTGGGTCTTATCCAAAGCGCTTTGTTTGGCACGGCAACGGCCGATGATGTAGCTAATTTGGGGGACTGAATGAACGTTGTCGTTCAGGCTGTATCTCAACAGAATCGCGTTATTTCTCAAACCTTTCACGCGATTACTGCTCTAGACCCAAAGGTTAATGCAATCATGATGGAGTCTAACCAAGTTTCGAGGATTGTTATTAGGTTACAGAAAGATATCCCGATGTTAGAATGGCTCCTTTACTTCACAGAATATTTGCATGCTGCTGAAATTTCAGTTCATAAAATTGTAACCTCTAAAAATGAACTAATAGACAGCATTGTAGATGCCGGGATAGGACGTGTGGACGCGAAGCTTGTGCCTGTACAGACGCTTCTTGAAGCTTTAAAAATAGCCAAGTTGCAGTATCATTTAAGTCCGATTTTCAATGACAATGAGGTTCAATATTATTACCCACTGTTGGAGTCAACCCTCACTCACAATGCAATTCTGATCCACATTCCTATGCGAGGGCAACATGAGTTTAATGCATGGCATTTAGAACCCTTCCCCTGGTTTGTAAACGACACACTGTATTCCCTAGATAGGCCTGAAGAACTTTTCTTAGTAGATGAAGAATATTCGTTGCTATCAATAGAGGATTCTGAGGTACTGTCACGGTGTAAGTCGTCTTATCTACACCTACACGTATGTCCAGCCTACATGTTTGCATTTATTCCTGCTGCAGAGGGAATATGTGAATTGGCAGTCATACAACCAAATGTACGCACAGCGTTAGCGCAATGCAGTTATAGGCCAGTTAGTTTAAACACTGTGTTCCACGCTCACCTTCACAATGTGCAGTATTTGTTCTTTCCAAATCTCACTACTGTAATTTTAAAATGCCAAAATGGTGTTACGCAGCTAGTTGTGAAAGGGCATTGCAAGGCACGGGATTACTGTGAAATCACTTGTAGTACATTACGGACCTTGCCTACTCATCAGCATTTTGCGTTAAATCGAAAACTCAAGTCTGCGTTAATTCAACTTCATGTAATGAATTTCACTATCAAGGATATTCAAATAGTATCAGAGAAATTAAAAGTTTTAGCCTTCTTGAACGAGACACATTTTGCTGATTTGGAAAATAAATTGCCATTCTACTTATCACGGGAATTTGCACTACCAAGTCTTACGATTCCCTCTATTCTGTTAATTCTGGCAATTATGTTCCTATTCTGTTATTACAGGGCAATATTATCCAAATTCAACATTGTTCATAACATACTAACCCGTACGACACTAAAGTCTAGGTCCCCTGTAGTAGAGAATACCCCTACAGTAATATCCCCAGCTTAGTGTCTACATATCTGTTTATAACATGGTTAGTGTTGTCTAGGATGTACTGTACTCTGTGAGTTATTTAGGCCTCACGGAGCTCGGCTGGTAGGTGACCGAGCGATGTAATAGGCCCCTGTCTCATCAACAGAACCTATTATATAAATGGGTCACTACATCTGATATTATATTCAGATTCACCACCCTGTAACTTTCCACTGTCTATGAATAAGACATGATATGGACACGTGAGCGGGCAACTCACCCAAGAGGGCGAGACCCATAGCTCAACATTTCTGTAAGCACGCACTGCGATGCCCTTAAGCTTCAGTAGCTCACCTCAACTCATATCGTAAGGACGTGACCTCACGTTTATTATACATAAATGCTGTCCCCTTCTCATTCACTCCTAGACAGTGAGACTTACGGTTGATCTACACTCAGGAATTATACAACCTTTTATAATAAAACAAAGGAACTACCGATTGGGTTTCGTTACTTAAAACCCAAATATAAATATATGTGAACGGACTGGTTAATTGGACAAGCAGCCGATTCATGTCCAAGAATAGAAATCCATAACTAAAGTATTTATAACATGAGAATCTATAACATTAACTTCAGCACCTGTATCTAAAAAGACTGAGATGTTAGTCTGATCCACTTGACCCCACACAACTGGACCTGTTCTCCCTCGCACCTGGAGAAAGGTGTTAAAGATCTGGGATAAGGACAACACTTGTTTTGATTTGAAATGAATTGAAACAGTTTATTTAGCCAGAAAAAACAGATACAGAGTGGAAAATAATACAATATTAACATGGTTGAGCCAGTTGAGAACCTGATCTCTCTTTTAGGCACCTGATATATACTATACATTTATCTCAAGGAAGTATTATGTAACATTTAGTATCATAAGAACATAAGAACATAAGAATGGAGGAAACTGCAGCGGGCCTATTGGCCCATACTGGGCAGTCCCGTTTACACCCAACCCCTATTGCTCATATGAGCATCCAACCTATGTTTGAAGCAATTCAGCGTATTCGAGTTAATGATGATATTTGGTAACTTGTTCCATTCATCCACTACTCTGTTTCCAAACCAGTGTTTACCTATTTCACGCCTAAATCTAAATTTGTCCAATTTAAAACCATTGTTACGAGTTCGCTCCTGGTTGGATAATTTGAGTACCTTTGTAATGTCCCCTTTGTTTAGCCCTGCCTTCCACTTATACACCTCTATCAGGTCGACCCTCGCTCTACGTCTCTCAAGGAGTGCAAAATAAGATGCTTTAACCTGTCTCTATACTCAAGGTTCCTAATGCCCGGGATTAGTCTTGTCATTCTCCTCTGAATTCTTTCCAAGGATTCTATATCCATTCTGTAATACGGTGACCAGAACTGGACTGCGTAATCCAGGTGTGGTCTCACAAGAGCAAGATACAGTTTTAGGATGACCTCGCTAGTCTTGTAACTAACACTCCTTTGTATGAACCCAAGTACTTTATTAGCCTTGTTACGAGCAAAAACACATTGTTTACTTGGCTTAAGGTTCCTACTTATCATTACTCCTAAATCTCTCTCGCAGTCGGATTTCTCTATGGCATCGTTGTTCATCTGGTATCTGGTTTCCCTGTTTACATTTCCTATACTGAGTACTTTACATTTGTCGATGTTGAATTTCATCTGCCATTTTTCAGACCATTCGAAAAATTTGTTTAGATCCTCCTGTAGTTTTGCCGAGTCCTCGTCAGATTTGATTACACGTCCTATTTTAGTATCATCAGCAAATTTACTTATGTTGCTGTCTATGCCGATATCTATGTCGTTTATGTATATAATAAACAATAATGGTCCAAGTACTGAGCCTTGGGGAACTCCACTTGTGACGTTGCTCCAATGGGACTTAGTGCCGTTAATGCTCACTCGCTGTTTCCTGTCCTGTAACCACGCCCTAATCCATTTAAGGATGTCACCTTTGATGCCATGAGCTTCTACCTTTCTAATTAGTCTTTCGTGGGGTACTCTGTCGAAGGCTTTGCTAAAGTCGAGATATACCACATCATAATTGTGCCCCTCGTCCACTGATTCGAAAACTCATGAAAAGAATGTTAATAGATTAGTTAGGCAAGAACGTCCGCTTGTGAAGCCATGCTGGGAATCATTGATCAATCGGTGCTTCTCCAGGTGATTTCGAATAGCGTTTGAAATGATTGCTTCCAGTAATTTGCCTACTATTGATGTTAGACTGATTGGGCGATAGTTAGAGGATAGTGATCTATCCCCCTTCTTGAAGATAGGTATTACATTCGCTATCCTCCAGGATTCTGGTACTACACCTGTTTTTAAGGACATGTTAAACAACTTTGCTAAGGGCATACTAAGCTCTTCCTTACATTCCTTTAATACTCTGGCAAATATCTCATCGGGACCAGGTGACTTATTAGGCTTTAGTTTGTCTATTTGCTTACTAACATCGTTACTAGTCACTACTATCTCACTTAATTTGTTTTCTTCACTATCTCTGAATAGAGTCGGTGCCTCGGGTATCATGTTTAAATTTTCGGTGGTGAAAACTGTTGAAAAATATTTATTCAAATCATTGCTCATTTCTCCGTCGTTATCAGTGAGCTCGCCGGAGTCTGACCGTATTGGTCCAATCTTTTCTCGTGTTTTAGTTTGATACATTTGGTAGAATCCTTTGGGGTTTGTCTTTGCCTCCCTTGCTATCCTTACCTCATTATTCCTCTTTGCTTTCCTTATCTCGGTTTTAACCCTACTCGCCAATACCCTATAATAGTCCCGGAGGTGAATTTCGCCACGATTTATCCTTCTACCTATAGCCTTCCTTTGGCCAATGATGTTCTTTAAATAATTATTTATCCATTTAGGGTCATTGTTGTTTGATCTGAGTTTTTTGTATGGTATGTTCTGCCTTTGTGCATTAAGTAACTCACTATTTAAATTGTCGTGGAACTCGGCAATCTCGGATCTCGTTATCAGGTCGGTGTCATCTGTCAGGTTCACGGCCAAGCGCGACACCCCCTCTCTCAGCTGCCTCTTTAAACTGTCAAAGTTTGCCCTTCTGAAATCTGGTACTTTAGTGGAATTTTCCTTACGTCTGCCCTGAAAATCTAACTGGAATCGAATTTCTTTGTGATCGCTGTTTGCAAGTTCGTTCCCTACCTCGACATTGCTAATGAGGTTTTCTCTGTTTGACAAAACTAAATCCAATATATTATTACCCCGTGTGGGTTCGGTTATATGTTGACTTAGGAAACAGTCCTGGATCGTCTCGAGAAAATCCTCTGATTCTGAGTTACCCGTAAGGTCGGTCCAATCTATTTGGCCAAGGTTAAAGTCGCCTACTATACAGACTTTGTTGTGTATGGAAGCCCTGCGCATTTCATCCCAGATAAGTCGCTCATTGACGCTATCAAGATTGGGGGGTCTATATATTACTCCTGTGATTAATTTTTCCCGACCGTCGCTTAATTCTATCCAAATTGTTTCTGTATTCCTCTCAGTTTTTATTTCCTTATTTATTTCACACTTCAGATTATCCCTAACATAGATTGCTACTCCGCCTCCTTTCCTGGTCTGCCTATCGGTATGGAACAGTTTGTAACCCGCAATTTGGTATTCGACTGGTAATTCACGTGTGTCTAGGTTGATCCATGTTTCAGTGAATGCAATTATATCGATTTCTTCGGTACATACCAAGGCCCTAATATCATCCATTTTGTTTCTCATACTTCTACTGTTCGCGTAATATACATTTAGGTTAGTCGTGTTCTGAGTCCTCCCCTTACCGCGTTTAGTTTTAAACTCCCTGTCTAATTTAGTTATGTCATCATTCCTAACACTATTTCCCTGTAATCTTTCGCCTTGTTTACCCGCTCCCACTGCAGTCTCCTCCACCCCCATGCCCCTATGCTCTCTTAGCAGTTTAAAGACTTCGATATCTTTTGAACTGCCCCCTCTAGAGCCCCAGCCAGGGTTGCTACTCCATCCCTAGACAGGTGCACCCCATCCCTAGCATAAAGGTCCCTTCTGCCATAGAAGTTGTCCCAGTTGTCAATGAATGGGACTGATATTGACTTGCAATATCTGTCAAGACGGTCGTTAACACCAACTGCCCTTGACAACCATTCACTGCCAACTCTCCTTCTAGGCAGGACACAGCATATGATAGGGATCCCTCCCTTAGTCCTAATACGATCTATGGCTGCCTTGAACTTATCAAGAAGCTCCTCGCTCCTACACCGGCCAATATCATTGCCTCCTGCACTGAGGCAGATAATGGGTTTGTTCCCATTACCAGACAAGATATTGTCCATCCTGTCAATTATATCCCCCACCCCAGCTCCTGGCAAACACACCCTCATCCTATTTTTGTTTTTACCACAAAAGGCCCTGTCCATGTACCTTACCTGTGAGTCACCAACAATTAAAGTTTTTATACCTTCCTTGTCATCCCTGCCCCTGACTGTACTAACGTCCAATTCGTCTATCAAGGGACTGAACGGGTTGGTACACTTAGCTGTTGTTGTCGTTGTTGTCGTATCCTTCGTGTGCTTCTTTACCACCAGCTTGGTCCTACCACTACTCACAATTTTCCACTTGCTTGATTTTTCGTCAGCCACTGGCTTTACTCGTCCAGCCTCTCCTTTTAACATCGCCAGCTCTTCCCTTAATTTCAAGTTCTCCAACTTGGCCTTCGCCAATTCTTCAGTGGACCACTCCAGTTTGGTCAACAAACTCTCATACCCAAGACCGCACCTTGCTCTGGCCATATCTGATAATTATCCCTCCGGAGCTAACCCTGCCGTGACCTTTCCCCTAGTGAGGTCAGAACACAACTGGAATAGTACAATAGCATGGTGGTAATAAGAACATCTCATAATGTTACCACGGTTATCACTTCAATATTTATTAATTTTATTTATTTATTATTTTCCTAGTTTATTTTTAATTTTACCTTTTATATATACATAAATTACAGTGGAATTGAAAAACATGAGTAGAATGGGGGAGCAGTACAGCATGGGTTGTACAGTAATAAGGTTGAACAAGAGGACAGAGCTGTCAGGATTATGTCTAGTTGGCAATTATGTTTATTGCAATGGTAATTACTTATCTATTTACATGATAATTTCCGATAAAACGGTTTCGATGTTACAATAAAAGCAGGTACTGTAAATATAGTAGATTTTACAAGAAAAATTAATACTTAGACAATAGATATTTTTTAAGAGATGATTTAAAGGAAGGGAGCGTAGTCTTTGCTCGGATGGGTGGGGGGTAAGTTGTTCCACAACTTCACACCTTGATATTTTAAGGAGGTCTGGGACTGAGAGGAGCGCATGGAGGGTGGTCTTAGTAGCTCTGGGTGCACCCAACCTTCATAGGGAGCGGACGTGCTACTCGTCGCTCCCTGCTCAGTTCAAATTGCTGACCGTTACGACTGTCTGCCTTGTTTTTCACGTTGGGTCCGCTCTGACTGCTTTACCTTGTAGTTGTATATGGATATTATTATTCTTGTACACTGGGCTTCTTCCCTATCTTATCCTTTCGCCTAGAGTCCCTGCTGTTTGGTAACGACGCGAACCCTGCGGGCAGAGCCACAAAGGGAGCCCTCAGAGGGCTCTTGAATCGAGACAGTAGGGTTGGCAACATTTTCTGTTAGGGATTCGGCAGTGCTTCATAACCTGTCACTGTTAGGTGTTAGGACTTGGCTAGGCCCCCGTCAGGGGATTGTCTGTTCACCCTACCCCAAGACCCGTCTTTACTCGCCCTGCAAGCGGACAGAAGGAGCGGCATCCATGGGGTTTAGCTGAGGTGGACAGATTAAGTAGGATTTTCATGTATGCTACTGACCATGGCCAAAGTGAGAGTGAAGATCTCCGGAACCCCGACCCAGGGGTCTCAGATAGGGCTAAGAAAGCTATTGAGCGACCTAAGGGTGAGAATAAATAGACTTGTGGATCTGAGAGATGGTTACATCATCCTCACAGAAACAGATGAAGATGCTGATAAACTACTTAAGTCTAGTGCCATGGACAAAATGAAAACTAACGGTAACGAGGTCATTGTCCCACGGGAATACGGCTCACCCTTGTATATAAGAAGTTAGACAAAGATGTAGTGGAAAATAATGCAGAAGAAATAAGAGATGGAATAGAAAAACAAAACAATGTCAAGGTTGTGGAAGTGTATCCTATGTATGCCCATAATATAATCAATGTTCGCTTTGCAGACACAACGGATGCAAAAAGAATGAAGGAGAAGGGGCTCTATGCATATGGCATTTCCATCTCATCACACCAAATACAATATGAAAATTATACGCCCATCCAACAATGTATGAAGTGCTATAAATACAATGATCACATATCCAAGAACCGCCCCATGCAAGGAGTCATATGCTCTGAGTGTTCATCTGATCAGCACTTGTACAAAGACTGCCGTAGCACAATAAAAATGTGTGTTATCTGTGAGGGTGGCCACAGGACCTTATCTGACACCTGCCTGGTCAGGAAACAGGTACTTCAAGAAACAGAGAAGAAACTGACCGAAATATCCAAACAAAAAGAAACCAGGGAAATTTCTAACACCATAGAAAGGACCACTCAGTCGACGATCATGGCTTACAGCCAAACCCTAAAACACGCTCAGAAAGAAACTCAAGTAGACTCCCGAAAGCTCAACAACGTCAGCGTGACCATGGAAGTCCTACAATCAAGGATAAGAACCATCAAGGACTCAATAAATCAGCCAGTTACTGAGTCACTGGGCGCCATGATGGACGCAGTGGCGGAGAGCATCAGGAGCGTCTCCTCTCCACAGCTGGACGAGTCCAAAGCCACAACTATATACTTGTCTTACCTGCATGCCAATCACATGAACATGGTTCAACCAGGTTCATTCTCGAAACACCTCAATGAGACACTAACCAGGAATAACATTGCACCTGTTGAAATAAGCGACAAAGTCCCTTCAAAAGAAATCCTTAAGGCAGTAACCCACTCAACGACTTATCGACGACCTCACCCACGCAAGAAATAGACCATGACCTCCCTGACTTAGGCAAAAGTCAGTATAACAGTAGCCCCTACGTGGCCAGTCAGTACCCCTGGGATCACAGCTCCAACGACACCGTAAATCTCGGTGACCCCAATACATGCACTCCCAGCGACGACAGTGACCGGACTGCAACCACAGTCAATGGTTGTCGACTCACTCCACAGAGGAACAAGAACCTCGAGCTGCAGCGTCAGTTGATTACTTCGACACGCAGGCCCAGGACCTGAACACACTTCCTGTACACAAGTGACGAGAACTTCGAGGGCCCACCATTGACTGACAAGCAGATGTCCGAAGGTTCTGCTAAGAAGTTCCGTCCCTCTAGAAATGGCAGAAGCCGAGTAAACATTTCAAGCGACGCCCCAAGCTACAGTCTCCGAAATAGCAGTCGTTAGCAGAATGAAAATTGTCCAACATGATGTCCTACACTGGTCCCTTCATAGACGTAATGATCTGTCTAACTTATACTATCAATTAGACCCAGGCATCATTCTGTTAAACAGTACTGGCATAAAGGACGAAAGCAAGCTGAAAATTTTGGGCTACACTGTATACCAGAGGAACATGACGGGTGAGCTGAACGATGGTATCGCTGTGGCCATCAGGTCACAGCTGAGTCACAGAGTGTTGCCAGACTTCGAGGATTCAGTTCTGGGAGTGCAGGTGGAGACAACTAGGGGACCTGTTATCATATGCACAATGTACAGTCTCGTTCAAGATTCTTTGAGCACTGCTGGAGATAGCTGGCAACGCATGGCCGTTTGTTTACTAGAGTACGTAGTAAAAATGATGAATAAATGTAAAAATGATCGGGTGATTGGTTACTTAGTTCCCCGTTGCTTAATTTCATGGTTAGGCTTTGTTGTTTCGTATAATATTATACTACGTACTCTAGTAAAGAAACGGCATTGAGTTGCCAACTGTCTCCAGCAGTGTTCGAAGAATCTTGAACGAGACTGTACCTACCTCCCAGACGTCCTTACTTACCAGAACAAGACCAAAACCAGTTGCTACGCCACAGAAAACCAACATACATCATCGGGGACTTAAATGCGCGCCACGCCATACTCGGACACGGTAATGAGAACGACGTCGGTGTGGCGCTGTATGACAACATCAGAAAGGGAAAACTGCAACACCTCGGCCCAGATTTCACGACATTGATCAGACGTGCCAGTGCCACAACACCCGGCATAATCCTCTCTAACAACGAGGCCGCCCTGAACAGGCACATTACCGCCGGAACCACCAGTACCAGCGATCACCTGTTAGTCGTCGTAACGCTCTCATCCAATCCCATTATGATCCCCGCCAACATCAGGTCAAACCTCAAACGGGCAGACTGGGACTCCTTCAAGGAATCTCTCAGTCTCAAGCAGGGGAGAAACCTGGAAGAAGCCAGCCCCAATGACATCGACGACGCGGTCGAACAATGGTACACGGATGTGAAGACGGAGATGGACAACAGCATCCCGACCACCACTCACAGAACCATCCCCCGTCCTCACACTAGTCACCAGGTGAGGCAGCTCAGTGTCCAGTATTATCATGTGAGACAGCTAGCCAGTATCGGCGGGTGGACGCAAGAGCTGAGAGACCGGTATTGAGAGGTACAGACGGACATCAAGCACGAGAGCAAACGTCTACATGAACAAAAGTGGGCCGCGATTCTGCTGCATTATGGAAAGGGATCAAGCGACTGATGTGTTCCACCTCTAGCATGGTCCCGTATCTGCTCGACCAAAACAACGTGAAAATATTCGAGGAGGAAAACGAAGAACAACTACATCGGCGATATTTACAGAAGATCTTTACCATTAGTGAACAGGAGAACGAGGGCTTCGACAGGGAGTTTGAGGAGGACATTTTATGTCAGTTGCAAGACCATCAGCACCTTCTCTAGCCGCTCCCACGGACTGACTTCACTAGACTAGTTGGATGGAAGCTACCTGACAGAGAGCATTCTTCCTGTAGATGTGTCAGCCATCGTAAAAGGGTTAAAAAACAAATCACCTGGTCAAAGTCACATTAACAAGAAGATCCTGGTTCAACTCCCCGACAACATGATAGAAAAGCTTGCTCATATATGTAACGCCTGCCTCACCTCTGGATACTTCCCTAAGATGTTCAAAATCGCCTTTATTCGCCTCATACCAAAAGCAGGGAAGCCTCCAAACAAAGTCGAAAACTTTCGACCAATATCGCTGCTAGAGGTACCTGCCAAAATCTTCGAAAAAATAGTAAAGAAGCGATTGCGGATGTAACTGGAGGACGAAGACGTGCATAATCCCCGCCAGTTCGGCTTCCGCCAGTACCGAGGCACATCCATCGCCATAGCTCAGGCCTACGAGCAGATCGCCAATGCCATGACTGGCCGCCTGCAGTGCAACAAAGTACTGAGGGACATCAGCAAGGCGTTTGACAAAGTTTGGCACGTAGGGCTGCAGTATAAGATCATACAACTGGGGCTACCCGAAAATCTGACGCGCCTGCTGTGCAACTTCATTACGGACCGCAGAGCCAAAATCAAGATGCAAGAACATTTTGGAGAAGAATTCTCACTATCGAGCGGCGTGCCTCAGGGTTCTTGTCTCTCACCAACCCTTTACCCACTCTACACGGCTGACCTGCCACCCCAAATCGTCGGCAGCGAGTACGTCATGTATGCCGACGATGTAACACAGATCGTCACCTGCCCAGGAAGGTCCAAAGCAAGGATGGCGCGACTCACTGCTCGGGAAATAGAGGGTATCTCGGAGTATGAAAGTAAATGGAAAATAAAAACAAACAAAACGAAATTCGAGGTCATACCCATAGCCAAATTCAAGCCAGCGCCATTGATGATCGAAGCCGAAGAGATTGAGTACTCTAAACAAGGCAGGTTGCTCGGCCTCATCATCTCTACGACGGGCATTATTCCCCAAGTAAAGGACTGACTAAATAAAGCCAAAGTCGCCGCAGGCAAATTAAAACGTTTTAAACTGATGCCTGAGAAGATACAAGTTCACCTGTACAAGGCGCTGGTGAGGCCTGTGTTGGAGTACCCACATATACCACTCGTCACACTCGGGAAGACCAGACTACAACAGCTACAGAGCTTCCAAAACAAGTGTTTGAGATCAGCCAGTGGCCAATCGCCACCCTATCAGGAGACAGTGGAAACCATCCACCTAAGAAATAAAACAGAGGCCCTCAACTTCAGGTTCCATCGCCTAGGGAAGGAGGCTTGGGATAAGCTACTGGACGACCCTCACAGCCCAGACCACCTACGCGGGGAAGACCTCAACGGAAGGCGACCCCACGCTTGGTGGCACCCCGGAGTCTGCCAGCACTACAACAACCCAACCAGCGACCCATCTATTTCTGCCACAGTGATCCACCATAGATTAAAACTTAGATGATATAAATTCACATTTAACAAGTCACAATCTAGTGAGTCCATAACGTAATACAGTATAAGAGTTTAATAAACTTGTAATTGTAAAATCAAAATAGTCATTGTTTACTAAAATAACCATTGTGCAACCTCATCCTAAATCCTAGGTTAGCTTAGTTAGCCAACACACTCTGTAATATGTAAAACAAGGGGCGTCGTCCCCCTCTGTTTAAACCATTAAACTTCTTTTCCAACCTTTCCCCCCACGACTATATGTTGTGACTTCTTTATCCCTCATGTTTAGGTGTGCCTTGAGCCCCAGCATGCTTTCCATTCAGTCCCCACCTTAACCTAAAAAAAAAAAGAGTACCTCTGGGTGCCTTAAGTTGTATCTCTGATTATTCCAAAACTGGAAATAATTATTGTCAAGCAAGTGATTGATAGATTTGTAAAAAAAATTTTCGTTTGTGTGATCTGTTTTTTTTCAAGTAGGTCATTGTCGGTACAACTCTCTTTTGTGCAGTAACCAGAGATTGTGTTTTTGAAGAGCCAGAGGGCCCCCCCCCCCCCCCATTGTGTGTGACAGTGTATCAGGTGTTGGTAAACAAGATTATGGTAGATCTCTTTCATTGCTGTGAAAGCGAAAGACTATCGAGTGTGATACATGATACCGCACTGTTTATTGACTTTACTGTGAATGGCTTGTATGTGGTTTCTCCAGTTCAGTTTCTCATCAACAATAACCCCGAGGAATTTAGTATTTTGTTCGCGTTTGAGGACTGTATTACCTAAGTACAAGGGGTCCAAGTCTGGGGGTAAGTTTTTCCTTCGGTGAAAGATCTTGTTGTGGGGTTTCTCAAGGTTTAAGGTCAGTTTATTATGTATTACCCAGGTTCTGACTTTAATTAATTCAGTGTTCATAGTTCTCATCAAGGAATGGAGGTCTGAGTTGCTGGCATAGAGATTACTATCGTCTGCAAATAAGTTGTATTTTATGAGTGTGCTGGCGTGGACTATAACGTTTATGTATAACAAAAGCAGTACTGGACCGAGAATGGAACCTTGGGGGACGCCATACAAGATTGGCGAGGAGTCAGATTGGTGATTATTATAGCAGACATACTGCATCCTATTGGACAGATATGAGGAAAATCAATTGTGGGACAGGCCCCTAACGCCGTAATGTTCAAGCTTTGAAAGGAGGGTGGTATGGTCGACAGTATCGAAGGCTTTAGAGAGGTCCAAGAATATACCGACTGTGAACTGTCATGAAAGGAATTTAAGATGTCATTAATAAAGAATAGCAGAGCACTCTCAGTCGACCTTCTAGCTCTAAATCCAAACTGGGAGTCTGTAAAGATGTTATTGGCATTGGAGAAGGAATTTAGTCTATTACATACTAGCTTTTCCAGTATTTTAATCAAGGCTGGGAGGACTGATATGGGGCGGTAATTCTTGAAGAGACCTTTGTCCCCAGATTTTCAGTTTATCCGGAAACACACCACTAGTGAAGGAGGAGTTACAAATGTGTAGGAGAACAGGTAGTAATAAGTGGGCAACTTTCTTAATGATGCTCATTGGTATATTGTCTTCGCCTGCTGCTGCATCATTGGACATTTTTATGATGGCCAGTAATTCATCTGCTGTGACAGGTGTCATGATCCCAATATCCTTTATACCTGGGGAGTGAAACCTACTCCAAGTTATCATCAAATAAAGGAACAAACAGGGAACTCGGCAATAATTATCTCCACAAAAACCGACTCAACTGAATGTACTTGAATAAATAAGAATAAGTTGGAGTAAGTGAGTCACAAATGGGAAGATAATTAAATAATTCAATTTATGTTCTTAAAGGAGTACTGTCTAGCAACCATGGAATTTAAGGGAATAAGTGATTTTATATTAAAATAAGATTGATGCCGGAAGGGTGAAAATATACGGTTAAGGAGTTAGATCAAATGAATACTACTTAACATTAACTATATTAAACACAGACATTACAATATATACACAGCAATCACAACCATCTGGTTATTTCCTACCAAACCTTAGATTCCTTAACACCAGGATCCCTTCCTAGGCCTAACTTAACGTGCCACTAATTACCAGATACCACTAGGGTATTGTAGATGACTGAACAAGGCACGTCTGTACTGGGCAAGTGTCGAGGCTAGAGTCGGTGTGGACACGTCCTGCCTATACCACGGTTTACTAAAGAGAGAGAGTCTCTGGCCACACAGAATATTAGTGAGTAGCGTCTTAGCTCACCTGACCCAGGACAGTTGCCAAACAGTCTATAACTAATTAATACTCCTCTTGGTTTGACTTAACAGAGTAACACAAATGATGCATATTAATGACATACATAGATATACAATTAACCCAAGTAACTAAGAACAACAATAAGATAATGGTAAAAATAACAAGTTATTAATAGCTTGTGTGGAGTGGAGGCGGAAACAGATACCACACGACATGCGTGTTCCTAAGAGTTACAGGCACGTGACACAGGGGATAAGAACAGCTCATTTTGCTGTCTGTTTTGCAGGTAGGCTCTAAATTCCTCATGGTGATCAGGGATGCTCTCTGCAATATTTTTGCCAACATTAATAAAATATTCATTGAAGTGGTTGGCAATGAGGGAGGGTTCCGTTACAACTGAATCATTTATCATAAAAGCTGAGTGTTCCTGTCCTGAATAGAATTTATGACATTCCAGGTTTTCTTACTGTCGCCTGATGCTGACTGGAGCTTATTTGTATAATAGTTAAGTCTGGCGTTTCTAACTGCTTGAGTTACTCTATTTCTGATACTTCGGTAAGCATCACCGAAAGTTATGGATCTTTTTACAAATTTCCTTTGGAGTTTGTGTTTTTCTTTTATCATTATTTTAATTTCGCTTGTGACATAGGGTTTGCAAATGGATACAGTTTTCACTGAAATAGTCTTGAGTGGGAAGCATTTATCAAAACAAGAATTGAAGACGCAAGAGAAGTTGCAGCTGTTCACGATAGGGTTGTCGTAGGCATAGACAACATCCCAGTTAGCATTCATTAGGTTGTTTTAAAAAAGGAGCATGTTGTCAGTGCAGCAGTCTCTGTGGATCACAGACACCGGAAACTGGTAAAGTATCATTATTTACTGTAAGTGGTTACTTGAGGAGGCAAACTGGAGGTTTCCCGTTGTGGAAGAACAACTGTTAGGGTTCACCTGTGACTAAAGGAACTGTTGATATCTATGGCACTCAAGAGTATCGTGTGTCTGGACTTTGTCTATGAAACAGTACTTCATCAGCATGCCTGTTAGAGTAGGTAGAACTGTCCATTTTGAAAGACTTACTTTTTTTCAGTATTGTACTCTTCCTCAGCTTGAACATGGCCCACTTCCTTTCATCTCACATTTACCTAGTGAGGAGGCAGCTGAGATAATTAATAACCATTTTGCTACCATATGTCATACCTTACCCAGTCTTGACCTCACTCTCTCCCGGCTTACTTACCTTCCCCCTCTCCCCCACCCCAATGTTCAACCATATGAAATCGCCAACAAACTCCTGAAATTTAAATCCAAACGCTCCACGACCCCAATTGACCTCCCAATCAAAATATACAAGGAGTTTGCAGTCGAACTTGCCACCCCCCTCTGTTCTATTATTAATGCATCCCTCAGACAAAGCAAATGCCCTAATGAATGGAAAACCGCATTTGTCACCCCCATCCCGAAGGTCACCACCCCACAGTCCCCTAACGACCTCAGGCCAGTTGCCATTACACCCATACCCAGTCTACTTTGTGAGGACATGGTTTTTGAGTGGACATTTGCCAGAATCTATCAGTCAATTGATCCACAGCAATATGGCAGTATGAGGACCTCCTCTACATCACACTGCTTGGTGAGCTTTCTGGATTTTCTGCACAAAAACTTGCAGAAACGTAAGACATCACTGGCCGTTGGCCTTGTTGACTTCAGAAAGGCCTTTGAATTATCAACAAGGCTATTGCACTAGGGCTGCCCACCAACCTGGTCTCATGGCTCACTGATTTCTTGAGTGGGCGTCGCCAGGCAGTGAGGTATCAGGGCTCTGTCTCCACATTTCAACACCTCACCTGCGGTGTTCCCCAGGGGACCAAGATGGGACCACTGTGCTTCCTAATCCTGATCAATGACGCTCTATCAGACACTCCTCACAGGTGGAAGTACGTGAATGACTGCACTGTGGGGGTTTCAGTGGACAACACCACACCAGACTACTCATCGCTACAAGGCACCCTGGACAGGCTACAGGCATGGACAACGGAGAACAAGGTCACCATCAACCACACCAAAAACCGTAGTCATGCACATCAATACCGCCACCACTCCAGTGCAAGCCCCATCAGTCACAGTGGGTGCCCATCCTCTCCAGCTGGTGCAGTCTGCCAAACTCCTGGGTGTAACTATACAAACAAACTTGACTGGAAGGCCCATGTAAATAACACAGTCAAGGCAGCCTCGTACCGTCTCTACATGCTACGACGACTTAGGTCACTTGGGACACCCACGCCAGAGCTGAGGACCACCTACAACGCCTTCATTCTCCCCATACTAACGTATGCATCACCAGCCTGGTCGTCTTCTCTCAACTCAACCCAACAACATCAGCTAGAGAAGGTACAGAAAAGGGCCTGCAGAATCATACTCGGCGTAGAATACTCTGGCTACACCAACGCTCTCTCCACCCTGGAAATGCCATCCCTCAGTATCCTCCACCACCAAGCAGTGGAAAGGTTTAGCAGCCAACTAATGCACCACCCTCGTCATCGCCACCTCCTGCCACAGGCAGCCCCCCACCCACCTAGCGCAGTCCATCACTACAACAAAATTCAGCCCATAAGAGCCCGCACCGATAAATATAAGAATAGCACCGTCACATCTATTGTTAAAATAATAAACAACGCCTGATTTATGTACTGTACAGCCCTGTAAATGTATTCAATGCAAATTTTATCATTATGTCTAAATCAAATGTAAGTCTGTATATTTTCAGCCACCGGCTGCAACTCTATTAATAAACAGTTTATTATTATTATTATTATTATTATTATTATTATTATTATTATAACCATCACAGTCGCTCAGGTATTTTTTGCACCTGTTTCTGGAGTTTTTGAAAACATACATTTTTCTAGGGAATCTTTCATTGATAATTATATTTCTTCTCTTAGCCTTTTCTTTACATTTGAGATGTAAGTTTTTTTATCTGTCTATATCCATGCTGGTCGTGATATAATAACAAAAAAACGAAGGCAGTGTAAGATAATAAACGAATGTTTATCCACACTTTCACAAAACATAAATCATGGATAACAAAAGATTTAAAGCTTCGACATCATTGGCAGGCGCTTTACTACCATATTTTGATGGCGACCTGCGCTGTAATAGTCAGCATGCTCGCCTTGCAAGCGGGCGGACCCGGGCAGGGTGAAACTATAGGCAAGTTTCTTTACTCCATTTTGCTTCTGTCCACCCAGCAGTAATTGGGAACCTGGATGTTATCGATTTGCGGATCGTGTTCCGGGGTTAGCCAGTGCAGTTGGCGAATTGTCCGGTCTTCTCGAACTATTCCTTAACACTAGGTCATGCAACTAGTTAACTGAGGGTAAGGTTGTTGTCTTGGCGACAGCTTATACACCTTAAGCAAATTCACGCCGAGGTGGCCCTTGGGCTGGCCATCCTCGTTACACGAGGGGCAACCATTATATACAATAGAGAGCACAGTAAAGAATGGCATTGTTGTTAGTCTGGGCTTACTCTTACCTTTGACCTGTTAACAGAGGCACTGCCTGACTGTGCTGATCACTAAATCTGGTGGTGTCCTGATTCTGGTTGGTAAGGTGACGTCAACTTAGCCTTACCATTAACTTGATCTCAGTAACCCGTCAATAGGTAACGCGGTCACTAATCATGATTTGAGAAAGGTCAAGGTAAGGTAAGGTAAGGTAAGGATAACTATGACTGCCTGGCCCCCACAACCGCGGGGCCCGGGAAGGTCGCACCGGTTGCCCTACCCTAGGGACGGCCCTGCAGGTAACATATACTGCATGTAATTAAAAAAAAATAAATTCTAGAGTCTGAGAGTTTTTTTACTTAGGCGCTCATGTCTTGTAATTCAGGTAAAGTTGTTTTTACATAACGAATTTAAAATAATTTTACAGAGAAAAGAAGAAAATGAATGAGCGCTAGATAGAAAAAAATGGTAAACAGACAGAGAGAGAGAGCGAGAGAGATAAAAGAGAGAGAGGTGGATATATAGACAGACAGGCAGAAGATCAAAAAAATAGAAGTGGATAGATAGACAGACAGATAGATAGGCAGATAGACAGACAGACAAACAGATAAATCAATAAATCAATAAATAATAATATGGTAAACAGTCTCTTATTCTCCTGTCTTTAAATTCTTCAACTTCCTTCGGCTGTTTAAGTGTAGCTTGGGAGGTTTTTATAGCCCCAGGTGCTTGTATTTGGCATGCACGGTGTGGGTGGTCAGCGCGACATGAAACTGGCCCTTGCTCGACCTGTGTTAATTTTTTTTTTACAGGATTAGCCCACCAGGGCACAGGTCAATGACCCACATCAGGACCTGGGGATAATAATAATAATAATAATAATAATAATAATAATAATAAAAATAATAATAATAATAATAATAATATTAATAATAAAGATGATGATGACGACGACGACAACGACGACAACGACGACGACAACAACAACAACAAAACAACAACAACAACAACAATAATAATAATAATAATAATAATAATAAAGATGATGATGACGACGACGACAACGACAACAACAACAACAATAATAATAATAATAATAATAATAATGTATGTATGTTGTGTTGTCAATAGTAAGAGAAACAATTGAGACCCTGCAATAGTGTGTAAATGAGGCAGAAAGTTAGATCAGTAACCTGGAGCTTGGTCACATTTTTGGTGATACCATATGGCAGCAGGGTCTACCATTAGACAACAGTAATAATAATAATAATAATAATAATAATAATTACATAAATGTATGCATATGAAAGATACACGTATCATGCACGTCGACACAACTAAACAGAATGGTAAATAGAGAGAGAGAGAGAGAGAGAGAGAGAGAGAGAGAGAGAGAGAGAGATAGAGCGGTATATATGCAAGAAGAGAGTGCGAAAGAGAAAAGGAAAAATCAACAAACATGCAAGGACATACAGAACGAAAGAAAGAGAAAGAGAGAGAGAACAAGGCAGTGCGGGAGTCTCAGTTCTCCCCAAGGGAACACACCGTGGGCGTCTCAAGGTGACAAAGTTTATACCTCAGGAACGCGAAAACCCCGACGAAGACAACTCTCTCTCTCTCTCTCTCTCTCTCTCTCTCTCTCTCTTCTGTACTCTTTATCTCCGAGTTACATTGTCTCCCTCACACCCACGTCTCCAGACATCATCATGTCTCCTTTATCTTCATGTTACATTGTCTCCATCATACACAGATCTCCTAGCATCATCTATCATTTTTCTATCCGAGTTACAATGTCCCCTTTATCTTCTGGTTACATTGTCTCCCTCACACCCAGGGCTCTTGGCATCATCTGTGTCCTTTATCTCTGGGTTCCATTGTCTCCTTTATCTCCGGGCTAAATAGTCTCCAGCATAACACAACAATATCCCAGGATCATGATCAAAACCTGGCCAAAAGAAGCGCTGTTTTGTGTTGTGATGCTGCATAGGAAATAAGCTCACAGGAGCATCTTTCTCATGTACAACCAGCAACAGAAGTCCGTCTCAAGCCAACCTGCATGATATGGGGCAGGTGATCTGGTAACACTGTCTGGGAAAGAGTTGACATATATGGCTTTCATGTCTATGTAAGGGGTTTATATTCCAGTCCAATGATTGTTGGAACTGTGCTGTTCAGTATTGGGCTCTCTGTATCTGAAGCAGGTGCTGCTCGTGGGTAGTTCGAACCGAGTCATTGTTCGGTGTGTAACTGTATGGCTGGTCACTTGGCTCCCTTCCTCTGACCCAGTTGGTCACCTGCTACCTGTGAGTATTCCATATTATTTATTATCGTTTTTGGTTTTGGTTCCTATGGAGTTATTTGTATTTTAAGGGTGCCTTGTGTAATCTGTTTCTTAATTACTACGTATGTAGAATTTAGTATGGATAAATTGCGCAAATTTAATAGCATGTTGACCGTTACTACTAAATTAGAGAGACAATACTAAAAAATTACGTATTGTATTGTTGCAGATTTTTATTCATGGTGTTGGTATGAACTACTGTATTCCTAGCCTTGTATGTCAGCGCTGTCAGCCCTAGCCTCTGAACTGTTCCTTCCTGGTTCATTTTCAAGAAACCGTGCCGGTTAGGAGGATACTTGCTCTCCTGTGAAGTTGTTGAGAAGAAGACACTAATTTACCACCTGTGTCGTGTTGATAGACAAGACCTCACGCTTCACATCTAGTGTTTACACTCCCGACATTTGTTCTGACCGGCAGTCCGGCATTTCCATACCTATATAATATGTCTGTGTTGTTCTGTACTGTCTTCATGCCGATTAACAGTGTAAATACTTGTAAAAAGACATCTTTTGTTACAAATACCCATAATTTTGATCAATATCCTTCGTGAAAGCGGAAGTGTTCCGCCTGACAGTAATCTTTAAAAGAACCAGAGGGCGTTAACATCTAAATCCTCGACAGTCCAGTTACTTAAGATTGATGATTGGAGATTGCCTAAGAATACATATAAGAACATAAGAACATAAGAATGGAGGAAACTGCAGCGGGCCTATTGACCCATACTGGGCAGTCCCGTTTATACATAAGAACATAAGAACATAAGAAAATAAGGAGTCTGCAATAGACCGGTTGGCCTGTGCATGGCAGCTCCTGTCGAGAGTTACTACCACTCTCTATCATCCACGAATCTATCTAGCCTCCTTTTGAAACTTTCCAGAGTTCCCGCACTTACTACAAAGTTGCTAAGCTTGTTCCACTCGTCCACCACCCTATTTGTGAACCAGTTTCTTCCTATCTCCCTCCTAAACCTAAACCCCTATTGCTCATATAAGCATCCAACCTATGTTTGAAGCTATTCAGCGGATTCGAGTTAATGATGATATTTGGTAACTTGTTCCACTCATCCACTACTCTGTTTCCAAACCAGTGTTCACCAATTTCACGCCGAAATCTAAATTTGTCTAATTTAAAACCATTGTTACGGGTTCGCTCCTGGTTGGATAGTTTGAGTACCTTTGTAATGTCCCCTTTGTTTAACCCTGACTTCCATTTATACACCTCTATCATGTCGCCCCTCACTCTACGTCTCTCGAGGGAGTGCAAATTAAGATTCTTTAACCTGTCTCTGTATTCAAGGTTCCTAATGCCCGGGATTAGTCTTGTTATTCTCCTCTGGATTCTTTCCAATGATTCTATATCCATTCTGTAATACGGTGACCAGAACTGAACTGCGTAGTCCAGGTGAGGTCTCACAAGCGCTAGATATAATTTTAAGATGACCTAGCTAGTCTTGTAACTAACACTCCTTTGTATGAACCCAAGTACTTTAGTATATACTCTCCTTGTATATACCTTATTTAGTATCAATGAAAAAAATATGGGAAAGTAATGTTTTCGAGAAATGTATGACATTGATGCAGGATGAGTCATAACTGGGGATCTAGACGAATATGATTGTTCGTACTGCTGATGCCACCGAATATTTTTCATACTTAATGACATATTCATTATAATACAGTTCTAGTACTACTGTAAATCTGAAGCTGTAAGAGAACATTTGCATAATGTGTCACATACACAAAACAAGAAAATATATTGACAGGGCGTGTTTCTCGGTTATCACGTTGGTCCTCCCTGATCCACCTCTTTCTTCTCTCTGCCTAAATTCACGCTTCTTCGCCTGAAAGCTGGAGGAAAGCGTATGGACGTAGTTAGCATAAAAAGTGTTAATTGAGGTCGTTTTTAACTCCTTCACTACGAGAGGTCATGCCTAAGTTGAATAAAATTTGTTCTTACCTTTTATAATTACGCAAAATCCTCTCGACTATTATAGTTGCGTCGAAGCCTTACCTGGTGTGAAATGTTGACAGTATATTTGTTATATTTTAGTATATTTGTGTTATATTGCAGTATATTTGTTATATTTCAATATATTTGTGTTATATTTCGGTATATTTGTGTTATATTGCAGTATATTTGTTATATTTCAGTATGTTTGTGTTATATATCAGCACATTTGTGTTATATTTCGGTATATTTGTGATATTTGCAGTACATTTGTTATATTTCAGTGTGTTTGTGTTATATATCAGCATATTTGTGTTATATTTCAGTATATTTGTGTTATATTTCAGTATATTTGTGTTATATTTTGGTATATTTGTGTTATATTGCAGTAAATTTGTGTTATATTTCAGTATATTTGTGTTATATTTCATTATTTGTGTTATATTGCAGTATATTTCATATATTTCAGTATATTTGTGTTATATTGCAGTATATTTGTTATATTTCAGTATATTTGTGCTATATTTCAGTATATTTGTGTTATATTTCGATATATTTGTGTTATATTGCAGATTATTTTTTTGTATAATTATAGAAAGCTGATTGATTATTATCACATAGTACACGATCTCGACGGTAATTGGCTGACTGGTAATGTTGCACATCTATCCAGAATGTTGATTGGTTGCCTTTTTTTTTTTTTTATCTGGAGGAAAATTTCTAATAATTTTCTCTCGGGATCTACTGTATATGGAGAAAGCCGTATTAAATAATTTTTAGAGGGTTTTGTTAATTTAAACATAAACATTACTGTTACGAGTTGGGGATTTAGAATATAGTTAAAGGTCTACCTAGATCCCAACAGGCAACAACAATAAAAAAACAAAGACAATCGGACTATAAAAGGGTAGACAAAGGATGTGAGTTTTTGTTGTGTATAATAAAGTACCATAAATTCCTTAACAAAATATTCAGCTTTCTATAATTTACCCTTAACCATACTTAACCTAAACATTAACAGTATATACATATTTATACAACATACAATAATTTGAAGCAAGGTGGAGGGGGGAGGCAATATAAGATTACAAATACTTAAGTGCGGAGCTGAGATGGCTGACGAGTAAGGCCGAGTATTGTAGAAGACGGTAGGTAGTCACTGTGCCGTAGGTTTCCAGGATAGGTGATCCTGTGGTCACTTCCCAGAGTGAACTAACTCTCCTCGAACTCGAGCTGACAAAGAAGACTTGGAGGAGGTGACGCAACAACCAGGATATGGAGAAGGGAAACCCCGGAGTGGTAACTAAGATGAGTCATACTCGTGTTTCGTCCCTAGATGGCGTTGCTCGTGGTGCTGGGTAGGTAGATCAGGACAATAGATGGCGTGGTTCGTAGTGCTGGGTAGGTAGATCATGACAATTGGTGGCGGGGTTCGTAACAATTACTTTGTGATCCCTTTATGAAATGAATTGTGTTTATAAGTGAAGTTGTGTATGCTAACTTGATAACGATAATAATATAACCGTTTACACACTAAACAGTTTATATAAGGAGTTTGCTTACTTACATTAAAAACATAAATATTATATCAACTCACGACCCTGAATGATGTCTATAAATTATTCAAATTTATATATTGACAGAAGCAGTTCCGTTACCCACACACACAGGAATAATGTTTACTAATTCTTTTCTTTGTTTAGTTTGAGAGGCAATCAATCAATCAACCAGAGTATCGTTCTCATATCTGAGGGTTGGCGACCACAGTCCTCCAGTTTAATCGTTTTAGGGCTGTTTTTACCAATCCTCCAAGATTTAGTATCTCTCCAGGAACACAGTTTTTAATTTCACTAATCCATCTTAGTGTCTTCTTGACCCTGGGCCCTCTTACCCTCAACTTCGCCTATTAATATTTCTGTTTTTATCCTCTCAACCCTAATTATAGTGACCAAAGTATATATCTCATTTTTCTTTTTCTGTAAAAATCCAGTACCTGTATTTTCTTTAAGTTTTGCTAATCTTAGTACTCTTTCATTAATTTTTTAGAAGTGTTACTTATTTTTTAACATTCACCTATAACACCACATTTCAAAGACCTCCAACCTGTTTCTGGTGTCTGCTGAGTGTGTCCACGCTTCAGACTATATAAAGCCTTTCAGCAGACTTTTTTCTCAAATTAAAGTTAATTTCCCCTTTCATCAGGTCATTTAGATTACTAAATGTTGGTTTTGCTTGAATTATTTCTGTTATGATTACTTTCGAACAGAAACAGTTTATGTTACTTCCCAAATATACAAGATGTTCCACTTGTTAAAGTTCGCTGTTGCCGACCATAATTTTTGTTTTAGGATTTATTTTCAATATGGAAACAACCAATTACTATCGTATTTATAGCATTAACCCTTAAACCATATTCTTCACCTTTTTCCACTTATCTGTTTAACAGTTTTATAAAGTCTATTCACTATCCGCGATAAAAACAGTCTCATCTACATAGGATATAATTGATTTTACTTTACCATTAACTTTTATTCCTTCATTGTTACTAAGAAATTATCTTAGCGTTAAGGATTCTGAATACATATTATACAATTTTGGAGATAGAACACAAACTTGTCTTACTCCTTGTTTACTTGTGAACCAATTAGTAAGTTCATTATGTACTGACACTGCAGCCTCCTGTTGCTAGTAAGATGTTTTTATTCGAATTATAATATCTCCTTCATTAATGCTTATTTTTACCAAGACATCTATAAGTTTAATGTGCTTTATCTTTACAACGGCTTTTTGAAAATCAACAAAACAGATATACAAATTTCTTTGAACCTTTAAAGCCCTTTCACGTAAAATTCCAAGACCAAATAGAGCTTCTTTAGTTCATTTTCCCTTTCTAAATGCATTTTGATTTTCAGACTACTCA
This sequence comes from Homarus gammarus, assembly GCA_958450375.1. Taxonomy (NCBI): domain Eukaryota; kingdom Metazoa; phylum Arthropoda; class Malacostraca; order Decapoda; family Nephropidae; genus Homarus; species Homarus gammarus. The sequence goes on along the minus strand of CAUDMG010002410.1, from coordinate 1,194,432 downwards.
TTGTCTATTCTAAATGTTATAATACTTAAAACTATGTTTAAATAAAGTTTGCAGGCAGGACTTAATACACTAATTGTTCTGAACTAGGTGCACTCTAAGGCTTCTGTTTTTTCTTTAGCTAATAATACAAATATTGACTTTCTTTAATTAACTTGGAATTTCTCCTTTGAAGTATATTTAATTGCATATTTTAGTCAAACATTTAACCCCATTCTTACCCATTTGTTTTATAAATTCTGCTGGAAGCTGATCAACCCCAGAAGCTTTAACATTTTTCATTGTGCTCACAGCTGCCTCAACTTCTGTTTCCAGAATTGGTGGTTTGATCTTTTTTTTTCTTTTTGTCTCTTACTTCCACTCTGTCTTCATCATTGTATAGTTCTACATACTCTTCCCATCTCTCTTTTACTTCTTCTGCCTCAAACAGGATCTTATTGTCTTTGCTATTAATATTCCCAGCCCATTCATTTTCTCCTGGTTGATTTGTTTAATCTTTATGTACTACACTCACGCGCCATAGTTTCCATGCATCCTCTACCGCTACTCCAGGCTCCAGGGAAGTCGTAGTCAGGGCTGCAAACAGAACGGTCCCTCGTGTATAATGATGTTAAGTATAGTGATGGTAAATAAAGTGTTGTGGAGTCACTAAAAAACCTGTATCGTGCACATATTCTCTCAAATATTGCATCATAAACTGCTATTCGTACAATCTAGCGAAGCTTCGAGCTACCACATTGCACCACTGAACGAGGGGTGTGGGGAAGTGGGAGGGGGGGAACGTTCAGTATGAAGTCAAGGCTACGACTTCCATCTAGTCAGGGGTAGAGGTAGAGGGTGCACCGAAACTAATGCGCGTGACTGTACATTTCCCAACAGTTATGCCTTCTGTCATCATCTCCCATCTCCTTGTTTTCCCTTCCTATATAATTTTGCTTCTCCTGTCTACATTTTTTTTTTATTTCTTTGTTAAATATTTTGTGTTTCAATTCCTTTTAGTATCACATTTCTTCGTCTATCTATTTTCTTTACAATTTTATTTGTAATCCACTCACTTTCAGCCTCGCCCCTCCTATGTCCAATAAGTTTTTTCCCAGTCTCTAACATTATTTATTTGTATTTATTCCATTGTTGTCCAGGTTCTTGTTCCCCAAAGTCTTCTTCCAGCAATGATGAAAATCTGTTTTCGATTTCAATTTCGTATTCTATCCCTGCCCCTGTTTTATGCTTTCCTTAATCTTATTTGATTTAGTGCATTGTTTTGTTTTGTTTTGTTTTATGAAGTTTTAAACACAGTAAACAGACCAACAATCTGTTCCTGGATTGGTCTTGGTTCGGATTATTGAATTTCTTAATCTTTTCTGGATTAAAATGTAATATATGATATTCCTGACTGTTAGGTTCTGAATAATAAGTTCTATATACAGGAGAGAACACAAACACCTGTATAGTTTTGTAGGTTCGGTTTACTGGATAAGAGTATGTACACAGAGGGAAGCAGCACTCTCCCTTGGCTAGTCTCCTTGTCAACTGCTATAGGCGACGTATGGCAAGTGATACATTAGCAGCTTCCATACGTCGCCAGGCACATTAATTAGGCATGTGGGACATGGTAATAACATTGCCACACGCTGCCAGCTACATAAATGGAGCACATACATAATATACATACATGATATATAATCCAGCATACATAATATACATACACCTCCCTCCCCCCTATACGCTCATAGCAAAGTCTTGAGCGGACCTTTTCTTTTGGATCCGTTCTGAGCGTCGAGGGACTTCATCACTGGGAAGGGTATGGGACTCAACACTGGTGGCGGGGCCAGCAGAAGGCATTGTTACGGGTCGGAGAAAACGGCGGTTCCTCCACCACACACGACCACTGGGTAACCGCACCTGGTAGTCCCGTGACCTGCCGAGACCCATGACTACGCCTACTTTGTCCCAACGTAGGGAGGTCGGGTCCTGAACACGGACTTGGGTGCCGACACTCAACCTGGGGAGAGAACGGGCGTGGTCATTGTAGCGGGCGACGACGTCCTGAACACGTTCGGCGGCTCGGCGATCACAATCCTCTGTCTTGGCCTGCCACTCCTTGGAGAAGGATTGAGGGTGAGCAGGGGCACAAGAACGAAGGGGGCGTCCATACAAAACCTGGGCAGGGGAGCGTCCGGTGTAGTTAGGTGTGTTGCGGAGTTCAAGAAGACCCCTGTCGAAGGCCTCGCAGTCAATGTTCCCAGAAGGGGCCACCTTAAGGATGAGGTGCTTCAGGGATTTGACAGCAGCCTCAGCGTGGCCGTTGGACTGCGGGTAATGGGGCGATGACAACACATGCCGGACTCCCCATCGGTCGAGGAACGCAGCAAAGTCCCGGCTTGTGAACTGAGGCCCTCCGTCGGTTCGCAGGCGTACAGGAACGCCCACGTCACGGAAGTAGTGGCGGAACTTGCTGATGGTGGCGGCAGACGTCGTGTCATTACCGCACTTGATGACAACCGGCCAACCAGAGAGACGGTCGACGATAACAAGGAAGGACTTTCCTGACACACAGAAAAAGTCGGCCGACACAAACTCAAAGGGGCGGGTGGGGTTGTCGTCACTCATAAAGGGTTCCTGCTGCTGGCTGGGTTGTAATACGTGGCGGGGCTTACACACCTGGACAGCATTGGAGATGTCGGGGTCGATGCCAGGCCGGAACACAGTCTGTCTTGCACGCCGTTTGGTGGCCTCGGCTCCACAGTGACTGTCGTGGAGGCGAGCCAAGGCGTGGAGACTTGAAGCAGCAGGGACAACTACCGAAGGAGAGGTGTCACTGGCCAGAGGTAGGGGCAGGGCGGCAGCAGGGTAGTTGCTGCTCCCTTCGTGCTCCCTGTTGGCGTGTTTTACCTCGAGAATCGGTGTTGGGAAGTCCTGGGAGATGATGGCCAACTATTGACAATGTCTGTAGGACAGCAAAGGAGTCGGGACGCCATTATGCACATCAATCCAGGCTTGACACGACCTGTTGCCAAAGGTGACGTGTGCATAGAGTGAACCTAGGGCCGGGGTCATCTGTGAGCCATCTGCCATAAAGCGGAGATCCTTGGGGGGCGGTCCTAGATCACTTGGAGAGAGCCCCAAGCATTGCAAATGCTGGGGACCGATGACTGTAGCATCAGCGCCGGTGTCGGGCAACATCTGAAGACGGGATGACACACCGCCGTAGGTCACGATGACACTGATGTACTGGGGGACTTTGGTCCTGGGACGCTGGGGGGAGCACACATTCCTAATGTGGCTCGAGCGTTGTCAAGAGTCGTCGTACCTCTGATTGGAAGACTGTGGGCGGCCCTCTCTGGTGGAAGGGGGCTGAAGCTTCCGCCGACGCGGTCTCTTGGGTATGTTGGAAGGGCAACACTTGTCATAGTGGCCCAGACGACCACACACATTGCACTGGACGCGTTTGGCTGGGCACCGTACTGTGAGTGACCAGTGGCCCTTACGGTCACAACTGTTGCAGGTAGACTGAGCAGCTGGACACACCTGTGTTCCGTGCTGCTTACCACAGTTGTTGCAAAATAAACCGGGCGTGGACGTGGTGGGCGAAGGCGTAGGAACAGACTTCTTGTCCTTCTTGTACCGGGACACAGCGCGTACAGCTGTAGGGGGAGCGCGGATGGCAGAGGTGGCACACCTGGCAGCCTCATAGGAGCGACATATCGTCGACACATCCTTAAGAGAAGAGGAAGAGTCGAGGGAGGTGAGGCGTTGGACAAGTTCCTCGTCCTTAACACCCATCAGGATCACCTGCTTCAACTGGGTCTCCTCGCACTGCTGGTGGTGGCCTGGACATATATCTACCTCTTCCGAGGCGCTCTTAAGACGCACGTAAAAGGCATCAAAAGACTCACCCTCCAACTGTCTGCAGCTAAACAATTCCCTCCTGCGCAGAGCTTCATTCTGCTGTCCTTTGATGTGCCGTTGTAGAACGTCCAGTACCTCCTCTACAGACAGCGAAGAGGTTGGGGGTACCTGCAACGTATGTTCCAAGACACGCTGAATTTCCAAGGACAGGCACATGCGCAGCTGGATGAGTTGTTTAGGCTGTGACAAACTCTGGAGATCCACCATTGTAGAATAATCAGTCCACCGTCGCCGCCATTCACGAAAGGTCTGGAAAGTCTCATCAGGCTTCAAGATGGGCGGCGTTTGAGCTGCTGCTTTAGGTGGGGCTGGGGGGCGTGAAGGAAGCATGGATGGGGTATCTGAACCAGTCAGTACCGAGGCAGTGTTAGAGCCGGGGGCTTGGTTAACAGTGAGGCGAGATATCAAGGCTTCAAACCGTTCACTGTCTTCCAATCTCCGTTGGTGGTCTCGTTCTGCCTCTGCTTGCCTTCTGTGCTCATCCGCCAAACGTCTGTGAGCTTCATCCTCGCGTTTCTCATCTCTCATAAACTTCAGTAAAGCAATTATCTCTGGAGACAACGCTGAATATTGAGGTGAGGGACTGGGCGATGTGGGGGCTGGAGCGTCGTGGCCGGTCTGGTCATCCATCTCTGCGGGGCTATCACCCGCCTGAGTCATCCAGACGCTGGGTCCACGGCTACGTAAGGCGTGAGACATAACTACTTCCTCTGTGTACTATGTCTTAAATCAGTGTTGACCGGTCAGCCCGTCGTATCAACAAGATTTCAGACAAAAAATTAATTAAATACACAGATAAGTAGGTTATATATATAAAATATATATAAGGAAGCCGCGCGGTCAGCGAGTGTTAGTACGTGTGTGTGAGTGTGTCCCGGGCCGGCAAAGCGTCTCGCCCCAACTGTGAGGGGGGGGTGGAGGCGGCGCTGTGAGGGGGGGAAAGGGAGAAGCGCGGCGACTCCCAGTCAGTCCAGTTACCCTCAGAACGCGGTCAGAGACGGGTGCACTGAACTCTACTCCTTACAAATGCCCAGAACGTGCCGTATACCTTGGGAATCCTTTAGAACAAGGTCACACATGAATGGCACGAACACACAATGCACTAAACACTTCACAGAAAATCACTGTCACTGACACTGCTCAAAGTTGCTGAGATTCTTCGAGGAGAGCTGACGCGCGGGAGTTGACCCAAGCGAGAGTCCATAGAGTCCATAGCCGGCTTTCTACAAACTTTGCACTATCACTCGTAATTATCCAGTAAGATCCTACTCACTGCGCCATGTTAGGTTCTGAATAATAAGTTCTATATACAGGAGAGAACACAAACACCTGTATAGTTTTGTAGGTTCGGTTTACTGGATAAGAGTATGTACACAGAGGGAAGCAGCACTCTCCCTTGGCTAGTCTCCTTGTCAACTGCTATAGGCGACGTATGGCAAGTGATACATTAGCAGCTTCCATACGTCGCCAGGCACATTAATTAGGCATGTGGGACATGGTAATAACATTGCCACACGCTGCCAGCTACATAAATGGAGCACATACATAATATACATACATGATATATAATCCAGCATACATAATATACATACACTGACTATGTTGTTTACATTGTCCTGGGGTGATAACTATGTACGGAGATGCCTGGGGTGTGTTCAAACCATGTATTTGGAATTATCATCTGGTTTTCGTTACAAAAGTCAATTAATATTTTATCCCCTCATTTCTATTACCCAACCCACGTGGTCCTGCTTCTGGTGCTTCTTTCCCTTTTACAAATTTTGCGTTAAAATCATCCATTATAATCAGACATTTATTAAAATTCACGATATCTTTTCCTTTCTTAAAATGTTCATATTTTTTCCTAAAACTTCTTCCTCACTTATCATTTGTTGGTATGTGAGGCAAATAACTGTCGAAGAAGGGTATTAATATGTCACCTTTCTTCAGCTGTATCACATTACCTGTATTGTTTACTGATATTTGCTAACTAATTAAAGGTAATTAAACCCGTATATACTTCAGCATCTTTAACATAAATAAAGTATCTATTCTATTGTATCTTATCTACTGAATATTTTCTATTGTATTTTCAGTACTGTGTTTCATCTACTGTATCTATTTTACTTTACCTTATCTACTGTATAATATAAACTGTCTTATTTACTGCATTTTATCTACTGTATATCATCTACAGTATCTTATCTACCTTATCTATTGTATCTCATCTACTGTAACGCATCTACTTTATTTTATCTACACCCTCTATCCATCACCATCTATTACAACATAACAACACTCCCTAACCTTCCTTCTTCACTCTTTCCTGTACTATCTAGCCTCACATCCCCTCACAGGAAACGAGATATCCTTCTTGGAAACTCTCACAGGATCGATGTAAGGTTCCCGCACGCTACTTGGCAGAATCCACGCTCTTGGGGGTGAACAGCGTGTGGTAGGTTAGTCCTCTCTTGTTGTGACGTTCATGCCAGCGATTATTTTACTCTTTAGGTTAAGTTGGGTCTTTCTGTGATTAATTAAGCTTAGTTTAAGTAGTTTAAACGAGTTAGTTTAGGCTATATCTGGGTTAAGGTAGCCTTATGGAGTTATTGTTTTTAGGCTAATTATAAGTTAGGCTAAGTTAGGTTAGATAAGGTTAGGTTAGGTTACGTTAGGTTTAAATTCAAGATTCAGAGCAAAGGTGTAAGACTATAGACTCTAGAGTCTAGAGTAACCTCCGTAAGTGTAATAGCCAAGAATATATACCGTTAGTGTGGTAGCCAAGAATAGAGACCGCAGGGACTGTGTTTTCACTTTGGATAGGAACAGATCGCCAGTCACAGCCAAGAACAGCACTTATGAATTATTCTGGCTTACAACGCTCTCTACTTAAGGCGGTGAGAGGTGGAGTTGCTGGCGGTGAGGTGGATGACAGAGAGAGAGAGAGAGAGAGAGAGAGAGAGAGAGAGAGAGAAACGGTGGTGGTGGTCATGCAGCATCTCAGTGGTACCAGGAGGCTGACTAATGGAGCCAGGTTTTTATTGACCTTCTGGGTTGTCGCTGCCATTATGGGGTTTTCTGTGTCTCTCTTTCTGTCTCTCGTTCCGTGCAATTCTCATTTATGCGATTCTTTAAGAAAATCTAGGCTTGACAGCACGAAAACTTAACAGCATTACAGCAGGGTCGGTACTGTTATAACGATACCACTCATCTCCCAAACAGAACAGCATATCATGTTAATAAGTCAAGGTAATTGTTACTTTATTCAAAAGAAAAATATACATTGAATTTACCCATCAAAATGCCATAAACACTTCAGTACGATGACTTAACCTTATGATAGCCATTTTTTACTCCTCTGAGCACGATATCTTGAAACCGTTTAAATACGATGACCTATTCACTTGAGTAAGTTATTTTATCCGGGGGGTTAATTCGTCGTACTCTCGAGATTTAGTCATCGTACTCAAGGGGTTAAGTAATTGTACTCAGAGAGTTAACTCACCGTACTTAGAGGATTGAGATCTTGTAATAATTTAAAGAATGTAGAATGAAGGTCAGTGAGGTAATTTTTTACTTAAAACGGCGGAAGTGAAGTATACTACATACACAATATACTCCCCCATAAGTCATAACACTCATATATACGCTCAATATAGAATAAAATATGTGTATATGTGTGTATGATGGAAGTCAGTCGCCTCTGGATATGTCGTGACTCACCAACATTATCTTTTGCGCGTAATTTTCATGCGTAAAATTATCACAAATATGCGATAAAACACACACACACACACACACACACACACACCACCATCACTTACCAGGAAAATGAGTTTAACCTATTTACGTATATGTAATCTGTTTGTGTGTGTGTGTGTGTGTGTTTGTGTATGTGTATGTGTGTGTGTGTGTGTGTGTGTGTGTATGTGTGTGTGTGTTTGTTTGTGTGTGTCCTGTGTTTGGCTTGCTTGTGTGCATATGACGTGTGTTTCTTCCTGTGGATGTACTGTATGTATGTGACCAGCGTTTGTCCTGTTAATGAGTGTGTAACCTGAGGTGACTTGGGTTGACTGCAAATAAATAGTATAGCAGTTCACCTGATTCTCGCCCTCAAACGACCGTTGTGTTTGCATAATGACCTCATTAAACATAAACTAGAGAAAAATATAACCTCGTAGCTTCGCCTGAATATTTTTTCTTCATTACGGTTACTCTAACTGGAAATAAAGATATATTTATTCTTTATCTCTGTATCTGAAGCTGGATATGGGGACTTTTCTAAATTGTGTTAAATCAAGCTGGAAACAGTGAGAGAGTCATTATTAATTACTGTGACCCCAAACTGGATATAAAAATAGATATATTCTTTATTACGGCAACTCAAACTGGAACCAATGGATAATTTATTCTTTATTACTAATACTGTAAGTAGTGGCGACTCATTTTTTCCAGGTTATGTCTCGGTATTTTGTACAAAGAGAGAAATATATAAGAACATATGAACATAAGAATGGAGGAAACTGCAGCGGGCCTATTGGCCCATACTGGGCAGTCCCGTTTACACCCAACCCCTATTGCTCATATAAGCATCCAACCTATGTTTGAAGCTATTCAGCGTATTCTAGTTAATGATGATATTTGGTAACTTGTTCCATTCATCCACTACTCTGTTTCCAAACCAGTGTTTACCTATTTCCCGCCTAAATCTAAATTTGTCTAATTTAAAACCATTGTTACGAGTTCGCTCCTGGTTGGATAGTTTGAGTACCTTTGTAATGACCCCTTTGTTTAGCCCTGCCTTCCACTTATACACCTCAATCAGGTCGCCCCTCGCTCTACGTCTCTCGAGGGAGTGCAAATTAAGATGCTTTAACCTGTCTCTATATTCAAGGTTCCTAATGCCCGGGATTAGTCTTGTCATTCTCCTCTGAATTCTTTCCAAGGATTCTATATCCATTCTGTAATACGGTGACCAGAATTGAACTGTGTAATCCAGGTGTGGTCTCACAAGAGCAAGATACAGTATTAGGATGACCTCGCTAGTCTTGTAACTAACACTCCTTTGTGTGAACCCAAGTACTTTATTAGCCTTGTTATGAGCAAAAACACATTGTTTACTTGGCTTAAGGTTCCTACTTATCATTACTCCTAAATCTCTCTCGCAGTCGGATTTCTCTATGGCATCGTTGTTCATCTGATATCTGGTTTCCCTGTTTACATCTCCTATACTGAGTACTTTACATTTGTCCACGTTGAATTTCATCTGCCATTTTTCAGACCATTCGAAAAATTTGTTTTGCGTAGTCCTCGTCGGATTTAATAACACGTCCCATTTTGGTGTCATCAGCAAATTTACTTATGTTGCTGTCTATGCAGATATCTATGTCGTTTATGTATATAATAAATAATAATGGTCCAAGTACTGAGCCTTGGGGAACTCCACTTGTGACGTTGCTCCACTGGGACTTAGTGCCGTTAATGCTCACTCGCTGTTTCCTGTCCTGTAACCACGCCCTAATCCATTTAAGGATGTTACCTTTGATGCCATGAGCTTCTACCTTTCTAATTAGTCTTTCGTGGGGGACTCTGTCGAAGGCTTTGCTAAAGTTGAGATATACCACATCATAATTGTGCCCCTCGTCCACCGATTCGAAAACTGATGAAAAGAATGTTAATAGATTAGTTAGACAAGAACGTCCGCTTGTGAAGCCATGCTGGGAATCATTGATCAATCTGTGCTTCTCCAGGTGATTTCGAATAGAGTTTGAAATGACTGCTTCCTGTAATTTGCCTACTATTGATGTTAGACTGATTGGGCGGTAGTTAGAGGATAGTGATCTATCCCCTTTCTTGAAAATCGGTATTACATTCGCTATCCTCCAGGATTCTGGTACTACACCTGTTTTTAAGGACATGTTAAACAACTTTGCTAAGGGCATACTAAGCTCTTCCTTACATTCCTTTAATACTCTGGAAAATATCTCATCGGGACCAGGTGACTTATTAGGCTTTAGTTTGTCTATTTGCTTACTAACATCGTTACTAGTCACTACTATCTCGCTTAATTTGTTTTCTTCACTATCTCTGAATAGAGTCGGTGCCTCGGGTATCATGTTTAAATTTTCGGTGGTGAAATCTGTTGAAAAATATTTATTCAAATTATTGCTCATTTCTCTGTCGTTTTCAGTGAGCTCGCCGGTGTCTGACCGTATTGGTCCAATCTTTTCTCGTGTTTTAGTTTGATACATTTGGTAGAATCCTTTGGGGTTTGTCTTCGCCTCCCTTGCTATCCTTACCTCATTATTCCTCTTTGCTTTCCTTATCTCGGTTTTAACCCTACTCGCCAATACCCTATAATAGTCCCGGAGGTGAATTTCGCCACGATTTATCCTTCTACCTATAGCCTTCCTTTGGCCAATGATGTTCTTTAAATAATTATTTATCCATTTAGGGTCATTGTTGTGTGTTCTGAGTTTTTTGTATGGTATGTTCTGCCTTTGTGCATTAAGTAACTCACTATTTAAATTGTCGTGGAACTCGGCAATCTCAGATCTCGTTATCAGGTCCGTGTCATCTGGCAGGCTCATGGCCAAGCACGACACCCCCTCTCTCAGCTGCCTCTTTAAACTGTCAAAGTTCGCCCTTCTGAAATCTGGTACTTTAGTGGAATTTTCCTTACCTCTGCCCTAAAAATCTAACTGGAATCTAATTTCTTTGTGATCCCTGTTTGCAAGTTCGTTCCCTACCTCGACACTGCTAATGAGGTTTTCTCTGTTTGACAGAACTAAATCGAGTATATTATTACCCCGTGTGGGTTCGGTTATATGTTGGCTAAGATAACAGTCCTGGATCGTCTCGAGAAAATCCTCTGATTCTGAGTTACCTGTAAGGTCGGTCCAATCTATTTGGCCAAGGTTAAAGTCGCCTACTATACAGACTTTGTTGTGTATAGAAGCCCTGCGCATTTCATCCCAGATAAGTCGCTCATTGATTCTATCAAGATTGGGAGGTCTATATATTACTCCTGTGATTAATTTTTCCCTACCGTCGATTAATTATATCCAAATTGTTTGTGTATTCCGCTCAGTTTTTATTTCCTTATTTATTTCACACTTCAGATTATCCCTAACATAGATTGCTACTCCGCCTCCTTTCCTGGTCTGCCTATCCGTATGGAAAAGTTTGTAACCCGCAATTTGGTATTCGACTGGTAACTCACGTGTGTCTAGGTTGATCCATGTTTTTTCGGTACATACCAAGGCCCTAATATCATCCATTTTGTTTCTCATACTTCTACTGTTCTCGTAGTATACATTTAAGTTAGTCGTGTTCTGAGTCCTCCCTTTACCGCATTTAGTTTTAAACTCCCAGTCTAATTTAGTTTTGTCATCATTCCTAACACTATTTCCCTGTAATCTTTCACTTTGTTTAACCTCTCCCACTGCAGTCTCCTCCACCCCCGTGCTCATATGTTCTCCTAGCAGTTTAAAGACTTCGATATCTTTTGAACTGCCCCCTCTTGAGCTCCAGCCAGGGTTGCTACTCCATCCCTAGACAGGTGCACCCCATCCCTAGCATAAAGGTCCCTTCTGCCATAGAAGTTGTCCCTGTTGTCAATGAATGGGACTGATATTGACTTGCAATATCTGCCAAGACGGTCGTTGACACCAACTGCCCTTCAACCATTCACTGCCAACTCTCCTTCTAGGCAGAAAACAGCATATGATAGGGATCCCTCCCTTAGTCCTAATACGATCTATAGCTGCCTTGAACTTATCAAGAAGCTCCTCGCTCCTACACCGGCCAATATCATTGCCTCCTGCACTGAGGCAGATAATGGGTTTGTTCCCATTACCAGACAAGATATTGTCCATCCTGTCAATTATATCCCCCACCCCAGCTCCTGGCAAACACACCCTCATCCTATTTTTGTTTTTACCACAAAAGGCCCTGTCCATGTACCTTACCTATGAGTCACCAACAATTAAAGTTTTTATACCTTCCTTGTCATCCCTGTCCCTGACCGTACTAACGTCCAATTCGTCTATCAAGGGACTGAACTGGTTGGTACACTTAGCTGTTGTTGTCGTTGTTGTCGTATCCTTGGTGTACTTCTTCACCACCAGCTTCGTCTTCCCACTACTCACCACCTTCCACTCGCTTGAGTTTTCGTCAGACACTGGCTCCCCTTTTAATTTCGCCAGCTCTTCCTTTAATTTCAGGTTCCCCAACGTGGTCCTCTCAATTTCTTCTTTGGCCCTCGCCAATTCTTCCATGGACCACTCCAGTTTGGTCAACAAACTCACATACCCAAGACCGCACATAGCACTGGTCATATCTGATAATTACCCCTCGGGAGCTGACCCTGCCGTGACCTTTCCCCTAGTGAGGTCAGAACGAGTGAACTACCAAGCATGTCGTGTTGTTGACATATATTTCCCAGCATTCCTCTGTTTGGGGGGAGGGGGGGAAATAATATTTTAGCGCCAGCACACATATACCTCGTACCGTAAAACAACTTTGCCAGCACAGTCATTCAATAGCACCTGCCGATACGGTCTAGCCTACCATGGCAAACTTAGGATAAGTAAGCCAGACGAACGATTGCCCAACTCTTGCCTGCAGCGTCGCTTATTTCCTACACAGGAGAGTGATGTGCATGGCGTCATAAGTCAGCTCGAATTAAAGTATTTTATTGATCAGTTGAGTGCACAGACATACAAGGAGATTGAGTGTAAAGACATAAAAGATTGAGTACAAAGACATACAAGGAGATTGAGTGTAAAGACATAAAAGCTTGAGTACAAAGACATACAAGGAGATTAAGTGCAAAGACATACAAAGGGATTGAGTGCACAGACATACAAATGGATTGCGTGCACAGACATACAAGATTGAGTGCAAAGACATACAAAGAGATTGAGTACAAAGACATACAAGGGGATTGAGTGCACAGACATACAGACATACAGAGGACGAGAGGGCAGTTCAAAAGATGTCGAAGTCTTTAAACTGATAGAACATTTGAACAAGGGGGTGGAGGAGACTGCAGTGGGAGTGGGTAAACAAAGTGAAAGGTTACAGGGAAATAGTGCTTGTAATGATGACAAAAGTAAATAGGCAGGGAGTTAAAACCGAAACGAGTCAAAGAGAAGACTCAGAACAAGACTAACTTGAATGCCTATGCCTACTATGCAAGCAGTAGAAGTATAAGAAACAAAATGTATGAAATTGGGGCGTTGGTATGTACCGGAAAAATCGAAATAATAGCATTCACCGAAACATGGATAAACCTAGACTCACGTGAGTTACCTGTCGAATACCAAATTGCAGGTTACAAATTATTCCATACCGATAGGCAGATTAGGAAAGGAGGGGGAGTAGCAATATATGTCAAGGATAATCTGAAATGTGAAATAAATAAGAAAATAAAATCTGAGATGAATACAGAAACAATTTAGATAGAATTAATCGATGGTAGGGAAAAATTTTTCACAGGAGTAATTTATGGACCTCCTAATCTTGATAGAGCTAATGAACGACTTATTTGGGATGAAATGTGCAGGGCTTCCATACTTTAAGTTTAGCCAAATAGATTGGATTGACCTTACGGGTAACTCAGAATCAGAGGCTTTTTTTGAAACAATCCAGGACTGTTTCCTAAGCCAACATATAACCGAACCCACCCGGGGTAATAATATACTCGATTTAGTTCTGCCAAACAGAGAAAACCTCATTAGCAATGTCATGGTAGGGAACGAACTTGCTAACAGCGATCGCAAAGAAATAAGATTCCAATTAGAATTTCAGGGCAGCTGCAAGGAAAATTCCACTAAAATCCCACATTTCAGAAGGGCAAACTTTGATAATTTGACGAGGCAGCTGAGAGAAGGGGTATAACGATTGGGGGTGAATTACATGAGGTGACCTCAACAATGTACCCAGAAAGGGCGACCTCACCTTACCTGGAGACTTGACGAAGTTGACGAGTTCCAGAACAATTTATATAAAGAGTTACTTAATGCATTAAGGCAGAACAAACCATCTTAATTTGCACTCCCTCGAGAGACGTAGAGTGAGGGGCGATATGATATAGGTGTATAAATGGAAGTCATGGTTAAACAAAGGGGACATTACAAAGGCACTCAAACTATCTAACCAGGAGTGAACTCGTAACAATGGTTTTAAATTCGACAAATTTAGATTTTAGGCGAGAAATAAGTCAACATTGGTTTGGAAATATAGTAGTGGACAAGTGGAACAATTTACCAAATATCATCATTAACTCTTATATGCTGGATAACTTCAAACATAGGTTGGATGTATATATCAGCAATAGGGGTTGGGTGTAAATGGGACTGCCCAGTGTGGGCCAATAGGCGCCGCTGCAGTTTCCTCCATTCTTATGTTCTTAATTGAGTGCACAGACATACAAGGGGAATACATGCTCAAACATCCAAGAGGATTAATTGCACAGACATACAAAGGAGTTGAGTGCACAGACATACAAGTAGACTGGGTGCACATATATACAATGGGATTGAGTGCACAGACATACAAGGAAATTGGGTGCACAGACATACAAGGATATTGGTGTGCAGACATACAATGGGATTGAGTGCACAGACATACAAGGAGATTATATGTACAGACATACAATCGAATTGACTGCACATACATACATGGAGATTGAGTGCACAGACATACAAGGAGATTGAGTGCACAGACATACAAGGAGATTGAGTGCATCGACATACAAAGAGACCGAGTCGGTTTCTAACATTTTATTCGTAGTCTTGAGTTGTTAGAGGAAGCTAACGATAATTTACAATTACTGAACGTAAAGTAAAAACTCCCCCATTTCTACGATAATTATCGCAAAATTATAAGACATTATAATCAGCGTTCTATTAAAACTCCATCGTCTATTTGGTTTTTAATGATTTGATGAATGTTTTTTCTTTCGTATATATTTTTCCCTTGGTAAAAAAAAAGCTTCAGTCCTCTTTCACCAGCTTTCACTGTTCGAGTACAATACATCGCCAAGATTTAGGAAAGTGAGATATAATATTTTAAACGAGATCATATGACGAAGAAACGATTCTCTTTTCTTTCATACTTTGTATCTCATACTTTTTTCACTTACCCAGTCTCTTTACCTCATTTCATTTCTTTTTTCATTTTCAGCAATAAATTTTAGCTGTTAAAAGAAAAGGATTAACTGTTACCAAAGTAAAAGAAACTGCTTAGCTTAGCTGTCGAAAGACAGAATAAAAGAAGAATATACATGTTAACGAAAGTCCATAAGAATACACACTACTATAGTTATTTAATCGAATTTTCCATGATCTAACTTCGTAAATGGGTTAAAACACTTACTTGTGAATTATGAAGAGAAAGGCATTATACTCTTAACTAAATGTTATTAGCGACATCACTTTGAAAGGGACTGGACGTTGCAATATTTAATTCACATATTTAGGCAACGAAAAAGAGGTTTTACTCATCCACATTTTTTCAAACCTTCTATGTTTGTCCTGTGAAAACTTTGGGTGTGTTGTGAAAGAGACAATTTGTAGGCCAGATGCGAGTGAGCTTGTTTGTACAGCAGTCAACGGTGTACACTGGTGCTATCTTTCCTAAACGGTAAAATTTGTTACCCCATGTACAAAACTGACTCTTGTGTTCCATGCTGAAGCACCTTAATATGCGTACGTTATTACAACAACATCTGGTGCTTTAGTACAAGTTATGGATCTGTATAACATCATAAAATAAAAGAACAATCCTATATAGGTTACAGGCTTTTGCAACCTGTTCTAAGTGACTTATAATCCAATGCGAGTAGTTGTGTTCCTGACAAATGGCTCGTATGTTCCAGTGCGCATGTAAGGGACAACCCAGCCCCCCCCCCCTACCACCACCGTCCATAACGAAGATGTAAACATTGTGTTCTGTGCGTGTTGTGACGCCAATGTAACTTCCCCTAAATCAGTGTCACATTTATCTTCGACACATAAGAGGCGTACTCTCTCTCTCTCTCTCTCTCTCTCTCTCTCTCTCTCTCTCTCTCTTATATGGCCACTCTCGCTACCTACGCTAAGAATACCTTTATGTTATTTAACCAAACACAATCAATAATTAACCCGAAACAATCTAATCTTATCCATTGAAGTAATCGAACACCAGGTATTTTAATGACGAATGAATATAGACTTACTATTTCTTCCTTCCTTTTTTGTATTCGTCAGTAAATCTGACGTTATTAGTGAATCCTTCTTGTCAGTATACAAAAGAAGAACTATTACAGATCAGTCCAGCTTATAGAAGATTAACTTGCCAGTGCGTGTCCTTTGTGTTACAGAGAATGTGAAGGTGGCTCGCTCTCTTTATTTTTTGTTTGTTTGTGTGAATCTATCTATCTAACTATCTATCTATCTATCCATCTATCTATCTATCTTTCTTTCTTTCTTTCTTTCTTTCTTTCATTCTCTCTTTCTTTCTTTCTCAGAGATCTTATATCGTGGGGTTATTCCGAAGGTCAAAGTTCTTTGTCGGTAAATCTTTTGAAATGATAATGGTTTCTCCACCGGGCCGCCTCTGCTCCCTCCCTCTTAACTGACAGAACCTCCTCTTCCCCCGGGCTTATAACCCCCCTCATCCCTCCGGCTGATGGTCCCTGCCTTCACTCCTGATTGACAAACCTCCCCCTCCCTGCCTTCACCCCTGATTGACAACCCTCCCCCTCCCTGCCTTCACCCCTGACTGACAACCATTCCCCTCCCTGCCTTCACCCCTGATTGACAACCCTCGCCCTCCCTGCTTTCACCCCTGATTGACAACACTCCCATACCTGTCTTCACTCCTGATTGACAACCCTCCCCCTCCCTACCATCACCCCTGATTAACAACCCTCCCCCTCCCTGCCTTCACCCCTGATTGACAACCCTCCCCTCCCTGCCTTCAATCCTGCTTGACATCCCTCCCCTCCCTGCCTTCACCCCTGATTGACAACCCTCCCCTCCCTGCCTTCACCCCTGATTGACAAACCTCCCCCTCCCTGCCTTCAATCTTGATTGACAACTCTCCCCTCCCTGCCTTCACCCCTGATTGACAACCCTCCCCATCCCTGCCTTCACCCCTGATTGACAACCCACCCCCTCCCTGCCTTCACCCCTGATTGACAACCCTCCCCCTCCCTGCCTTCAACCCTGATTGACAACCCTCCCCCTCCCTGCCTTCACCCCTGATTGACAACCCTCCTCCTCCCTGCCTTCTTCCCTGATTGACAACCCTCCCCTCCCTGCCTTCACCCCTGATTGACAACCCTCCCCCTCCCTGCCTTCAGTCCTGATTGACAACCCTCCCCCTCCCTGCCTTCACCCCTGATTGACAACCCTCCCCCTTCCTGCCTTCACCCCTGATTGACAACCCTCCTAATCCCTGCCATCACACATGATTGACACCCCTCCCCTCCCTGCCTTCACCCCTGATTAACAACCTTCCCCTCCCTGCCTTCAGTCCTGATTGACAACCTTCCCCATCCCTGCCTTCACCCCTGATTGACAACCCACCCCTCACAGCCTTCACACCTGATTGACAACCCTCCCCTCCCTGCCTTCACACCTGATTGACAACCCTCCCCCTCCCTGCCTTCACCCCTGATTGACAACACCTCCTATCCCTGCCTGCACTCCTCACTGACAACCCTCCCCCTCCCTACCATCACCCATGATTAACAACCCTCCCCCTCCCTGCCTTCACCCCTGATTGACAACCCTCCCCTCCCTACCTTCACCCCTGATTGACAACCCTCCCCCTCCCTGCCTTCACCCCTGATTGACAACCCTCCCCTCCCTACCTTCACCACTGATTGACAACCCTCCCCCTCCCTGCCTTCACTCCTGATTGACAACCCTCCCCTCCCTGCCTTCACCTCTGATTGACAACCCTCCCCATCCCTGCCTTCACCCCTGATTGACAACCCACCCCCACCCTGCCTTCACCCCTGATTGACAACCCTCCCCCTCCCTGCCTTCACCCCTGATTGACATCCCTCCCCCTCCCTGCCTTCACACCTGATTGACAACCTTCCCCCTCCCTGCCTTCACTCCTGATTGACAATCCTCCCCTCCCTGCCTTCACCCCTGATTGACAACCCTCCCCCTCCCTACCATCACCCCTGATTGACAACCCTCCCCCTCCATGCCTTCACCCCTGATTGACAACCCTCCCCCCCCTGCCCTCACCCTTGATTGACAACCGACCCCATCCCTGCCTTCACCACTGATTGACAACCCTCCCCCTACCTACCATCACCCCTGATTGACAACCCTCCCCTCCCTGCCTTCACACATAATTGACAACCCTCCCCTCCCTGCCTTCACCCCTGACTGACAACCCTCCTCCTGCCTGCCTTCATCCCTGATTGACAACCCTCCCGTCCCTGCCTTCACCCGTGATTGACAACCCTCCCCCTCCCAACCATCACCCCTGATTGACAACCCTCCCCCTCCTTGCCTTCACCCCTGATTGACAACCCTCCCCTCCCTGCCTTCACCCCTGATTGACAACCCTCCCCCTCCCTACCATCACTCCTGATTGACAACCCTCTCCTCTCTGCCTTCACCCCTGATTGACAACCCTCCCCCTCCCTGCCTTCACCCCTGATTGACAACCCTCCCCTCCCTGCCTTCACCCCTGATTGACAACCCTTCCCCGCCCTACCATCACCCCTGATTGACAACCCTCCACCTCCCTGCTTTCACCAGTGATTGACAACCCTCCCCTCCCTGCCTTCACCCCTGATTGACAACCCTCCCCCTCCCTGCCTTCACCCCTGATTGACAATCCTCCCCTCCCTGCCTTCACACATGATTGACAACCCTCCACCTCCCTGCTTTCACCAGTGATTGACAACCCTCCCCTCCCTGCCTTCACCCCTGATTGACAACCCTTCCCCTCCCTGCCTTCACCCTGATTGACAACCCTCCCCTCCCTGCCTTCACCCCTGATTGACAACCCTCCCCCTCCCTGCCTTCACCCCTGATTGACAACCCTCCCCTCCCTGCCTTCACACATGATTGACAACCCTCCCCTCCATGCCTTCACCTCTGATTGACAACCCTCCGCCTCCCTGCCTTCAGTCCTGATTGACAACCCTCCCCCTCCCTGCCTTCACCCCTGATTGACAACCCTCCCCCTCCCTGCCTTCACCCCTGATTGACAACCCTCCTCCTCCCTGCCATCACACATGATTGACAACCCTCCCCTTCCCTGCCTTCACACATGATTGACAACCCTCCCCCTCCCTGCCTTCAGTAATGATTGACAACCCTCTCCTAACTGCCTTCACCCCTGATTGACAACCCTCCCCTTCCTGCCATCACACATGATTGACAACCCTCCCCTCCCTGCCTTCAGTAATGATTGACAACCATCCCCCTCCCTGCCTTCACCCCTGATTGACAACCCTCCCCCTCCCTGCCTTCAC
Source organism: Homarus gammarus (assembly GCA_958450375.1). NCBI lineage: Eukaryota > Metazoa > Arthropoda > Malacostraca > Decapoda > Nephropidae > Homarus > Homarus gammarus. The sequence continues at coordinate 1,175,030 of CAUDMG010002410.1, read as the reverse complement.
ACATGATTGAAAACCCTCCCCCTCCCTACCTTCAGTAATGATTGACAACCCTCTCCTCCCTGCCTTCACCCCTGATTGACAACCCTCCTCTTCCTGCCATCACACATGATTGACAACCCTCCCCTCCCTGCTTTCAGTAATGATTGACAACCATCCCCCTCCCTGCCTTCACCCCTGATTGACAACCCTCCCCCTCCCTGCCTTCACACATGATTGACAACCCTCCCCCTCCCTGCCTTCAGTAATGATAAACAACCCTCTCCTCCCTGCCTTCACCCCTGATTGACAACCCTCCTCTTCCTGCCATCACACATGAGTGACTACCCTCACCCTCCCTACCTTCAGTAATGATTGACAACCCTCTCCTCCCTGCCTTCACCCCTCATTGACAACCCTCCCCCTCCCTGCCATCACTCCTGATTAACAACCCTCCCCCTCCCTGCCTTCACCCCTGATTGACAATCATCCCCCTCCCTGCTTTCAGTAATGATTGACAACCCTCCCCTCCCTGCCATCACACATGATTGACAACCCTCCCCCTCCCTGCCTTCGCACATGATTGACAACCCTCCACCTCCCTGCCTTCACCCCTGATTGACAACCCTCCACTCCATGCCTTCACTCCTGATTGACATCCCACCCCTCCCTGCCTTCACCCCTCATTGACAACCCTCCCCCTCCCTGCCTTCACCCCTGATTGAAAACCCTCCCCCTCCCTACCATCACCCCTGATTGACAACCCTCCCCCTCCCTACCATCACCCCTGATTGACAACCCTCCCCTCTCTGCCTTCACCCCTGATTGACAACCCTCCCCCTCCCTGCCCTCACCCCTGAGTGACAACCCTCCCCTCCCTGCTTTCACCCCTGATTGACAACCCTCCCCCTCCCTACCATCACCCCTGATTGACAACCCTCCACCTCCCTGCCTTCACCAATGATTGACAACCCTCCCCTCCCTGCCTTCACCCCTTATTGACAACCCTCCCCCTCCCTGACTTCACCCCTTATTACCAACCCTCCCCCTCTCTGACTTCACCCCTGATTGACAACCCTCCCCCTCCCTGCCTTCACCCCTGATTGACAACCCTCCCCCTCCCTGCCTTCACCCCTGATTGACAACCCTCCCCCTCCCTACCATCACCCCTGATTGACAACCCTCCCCCTCCCTGCCTTCACCCCTGACTGACAACCCTCCTCCTCCCTGCCTTCATCCCTGATTGACAACCCTCCCTTCCCTGCCTTCACCCGTGATTGATAACCCTCCCCCTCCCTACCATCACCCTTGATTGACAACCCTCCCCCTCCCTGACTTCACCCCTGATTGACAACCCTCTCCTCCCTGCTTTCACCCCTGATTGAGAACCCTCCCCCTCCCTACCATCACCCCTGATTGACAACCCTCCCCTCCCTGCCTTCACCCCTGATTGACAACCCTCCCCCTCCCTGCCTTCACCCCTGAGTGAAAACCCTCCCCTCCCTGCATTCACCACTGATTGACAACCCTCCCCCTCCCTACCATCACCCCTGATTGACAACGCTCCCCTCCCTGCTTTCACCCCTGATTGACAACACTCCCCCTCCCTACCATCACCCCTGATTAACAATCCTCCCCTCCCTTCCTTCACACATGATTGACAACCCTCCCCTCCCTGCCATCACCCCTTATTGACAACCCTCCACCTCCCTGCTTTCACCAGTGATTGACAACCTTCCCCTCCCTGCCTTCACCCCTGATTGACAACCCTCCCCCTCCCTACCATCAACCCCTGATTGACAACCCTCCCCTTCCCTGCCTTCACCCCTGATTGACAACCCTCCCCTCCCTGTCTTCACCCCTGAATGACAACCCTCCTCCTCCCTGCCTACACTCCTGATTGACAACCCTCCCCTTCCCTGCCTTCACCCCTGATTGACAACCCTTCCCTTCCTGTCTTCACCCCTGATTGACAACCCTCCCCTCCCTGTCTTCACCCCTGATTGACAACCCTCCCCCTCCCTGCCTTTACCCCTGACTGACAACCCTCCCCCTCCCTACCATCACCCCTGATTGACAACCCTCCCCTCCCTGCCTTCACTCTTGATTGACAACCCTCCCCCTCCCTGTCTTTACCCCTGACTGACAACCCTCTCCCTCTCTACCATCACCCCTAATTGACAACCCTTTCCTCCATGCCTTCAATCCTGATTGACAACCCTCCCTCTCCCTGCCTTCACCCCTAATTGACAACCCTCCCCCTCCCTGCCTTCACCCCTGATTGACAACCCTCCCCTCGCTGCCTTCACTCCTGATTGACAACCCTCCCCCTCCCTGCCTTCACCCCTGACTGACAACCCTCCCCCTCCCTGCCTTCACCCCTGATTGACAACCCTCGCCTCCCTGCCTTTACCCCTGATTGACAACCCTCCCCCTCCATCCATCACCTGATTGACAACCCTCCCCTCCCTGCCTTCACCCCTGATTGACAACCCTCCCCTCCCTGCCCACCCTGATTGACAACCCTCCCCCTCCCTGCCTTCACCCCTGATTGACAACCCTCGCCTCCCTGTCACCACTCCCTGATTGACAACCCTCCCCCTCCCTGCCTTCACCCCTGATTGACAACCCTCCCCTCCCTGCCATCACCCCTGATTGACAACCCTCCCCTCCCTGCCTTCACTCCTGATTGACAACCCTCCCCTCCCTGCCTTCACCCCTAATTGACAACCCTCCCCTCCCTGCCTTCACCCCTGATTGACAACCCTCCCCTCCCTGCCTTCACCCCTGATTGACAACCCTCCCCCTCCCTGCCTTCACCCCAGATTGACAACCCTCCCCCTCCCTGCCATCACCCCTGATTGACAACCCTCCCCTCCCTGCCTTCACCCCTGATTGACAACCCTCCCCTCCCTGCTTCACCTGATTGACAACCCTCCCCTCCTGCCTTCACCCCTGATTGACAACCCTCCCTCCCTGCCTTACCCTGATGACAACCTCCCCTCCCTACATCACCCTAATTGACAACCCTCCCCTCCCTGCCTTCACCCCTGATTGACAACCCTCCCCTCCCTGCCTTCACCCCTGATTGACAACCCTCCCCTCCCTGCCTTCACCCCTGATTGACAACCCTCCCCTCCCTGCCTTCACCCCTGATTGACAACCCTCCCCTCCCTGCCTTCACCCCTGATTGACAACCCTCCCCCTCCCTGCCTTCACCCCTGATTGACAACCCTCCCCTCCCTGCCTTCACCCCTGATTGACAACCCTCCCCCTCCCTACCATCACCCCTGATTGACAACCCTCCCCTCCCTGCCTTCACCCCTGATTGACACCCTCCCCTCCCTACCATCACCCATGATTGACAACCCTCCCCTCCCTGCCTTCACCCTGATTGACAACCCTCCCCTCCCTGCCATTACCCCTCATTGACAACTCTCCACCTCCCTGCTTTCACCAGTGATTGACAACCCTCCCCTCCCTGCCTTCACCCCTGATTGACAACCCTCCCCTCCCTGCCATCACCCCTCATTGACAACCCTCCACCTCCCTGCTTTCACCAGTGATTGACAACCCTCCCCTCCCTGTCTTCACCCCTGATTGACAACCCTCCCCCTCCCTACCATCAACCCCTGATTGACAACCCTCCCCTTCCCTGCCTTCACCCCTGATTGACAACTCTCCCCTTCCCTGCCTTCACCCCTGATTGACAACCCTCCCTTCCCTGTCTTCACCCCTGAATGACAACCCTCCTCCTCCCCGCCTTCACTCCTGATTGACAACCCTCCCCTTCCCTGCCTTCACCCCTGATTGACAACCCTCCCCTCCCTGTCTTCACCCCTGATTGACAACCTTCCCCTTCCTGTCTTCACCGCTGATTGACAACCCTGCCCCTCTCTGCCTTCACCCCTGATTGACAACCCTCCCCTCCCTGCCTTCACTCCTGATTAACAACCCTCACCCTCCCTGCCTTAACCCTTGATTGACAACCCTTCCCCTCCCTGCCTTCACCCCTGATTGACAACCCTCCCCCTCCCTGCCTTCACCCCTGATTGACAACCCTCCCCCTCCCTGCCTTCACCCCTGATTGACAACCCTCCCCTCCCTGCCTTCACCCCTGATTGACAACCCTCCCCTCCCTGCCTTCACCCCTGATTGACAACCTTCCCCTCCCGGCCTTCACACATGATTGACAACCCTCCCCTCCCTGCCTTCACCCCTTATTGACAACCCTCCCCCTCCCTGACTTCACCCCTGATTGACAACCCTCCCCCTCCCTGCCTTCATCCCTGATTGACAACCCTCCCCCTCCCTGCCTTCACCCCTGATTGACAACCCTCCCCCTCCCTACCATCACCCCTCATTGACAACCCTCCCCCTCCCTACCATCACCCCTGATTGACAACCCTCCCCCTCCCTGCCTTCACCCCTGATTGACAACCCTCCCCCTCCCTACCATCACCCCTGATTGACAACCCTCCCCCTCCCTACCATCACCCCTGATTGACAACCCTCCCCTCTCTGCCTTCACCCCTGATTGACAACCCTCCCCCTCCCTGCCTTCACCCGTGATTGATAACCCTCCCCCTCCCTACCATCACCCTTGATTGACAACCCTCCCCCTCCCTGACTTCACCCCTGATTGACAAGCCTCTCCTCCCTGCCTTCATCCCTGATTGACAACACTCCCCCTCCCTACCATCACCCCTGATTGACAACCCTCCCCTCTCTGCCTTCACCCCTGATTGACAACCCTCCCCCTCCCTGCCTTCACCCCTGAGTGAAAACCCTCCCCTCCCTGCTTTCACCACTGATTGACAACCCTCCCCCTCCCTACCATCACCCCTGATTGACAACCCTCCCCTCCCTGCTTTCACCCCTGATTGACAACAGTCCCCGTCCCTACCATCACCCCTGATTGACAATCCTCCCCTCCCTTCCTTCACACATGATTGACAACCCTCTCCCTCTCTACCATCACCCCTAATTGACAACCCTTCCCTCCCTGCCTTCACCCCTGATTGACAACCCTCCCCTCGCTGCCTTCACACCTGATTGACAACCCTCCCCCTCCCTGCCTTCACCCCTGACTGACAACCCTCCCCCTCCCTGCCTTCACCCCTGATTGACAACCCTCCCCTCCCTGCCTTTACCCCTGACTGACAACCCTCCCCCTCCCTACCATCATCCCTAATTGACAACCCTCCCCTCCCTGCCTTCACCCCTGATTGACACCCCTCCCCTCCCTGCCACCACTCCCTGATTGACAACCTTCCCCCTCCCTGCCTTCATCCCTGATTGACAACCCTCCCCTCCCTGCCACCACTCCCTGATTGACAACCCTCCCCCTCCCTGCCTTCACTCCTCATCGACAACCCTACCCCCCCCCTACCATCACCCCTGATTGACAACCCTGCCCCTCCATGCCTTTACCCCTAATTGACAACCCTCCCCCTCCCTGCCTTCACCCCTGAATGACAACCCTCACCCTCCCTGCCTTTTCCCCTGACTGACAACCCTCCCCCTCCCTACCATCACCCCACATTGACAACCCTCCCCCTCCCTGCTATCACCCCTGATTGACAACCATCCCCCTCCCAACGTTCGCCCCTGATTGGCAACCCTCCCCCTCCCTGCCTTCACAACTGATTGACAACCCTTCCCCTCCTTGCCTTCACCCCTGATTGACAACCCTCCCCTCCCTGCCTTTACCCCTGACTGACAACCCTCTCCCTCCCTACCATCATCCCTAATTGACAACCCTGCCCTCCCTGCCTTCACCCCTGATTGACACCCCTCCCCTCCCTGCCACCACTCCCTGATTGACAACCCTCCCCCTCCCTGCCTTCACCCCTGATTGACAACCCTCCCCTCCCTGCCACCACTCCCTGATTGACAACCCTCCCCCTCCCTGCCTTCACTCCTCATTGACAACCCTCCCCCCCCTACCATCACCCCTGATTGACAATCCTCCCCCTCCCTGCCTTCACCTCTGATTGACAACCCTCACCTCCCTGTCTTCACCCCTGATTGACAACCCTCCTCTCCCTGCCTTCACTCCTAATTGACAACCCTCCCCCTCCCTGCCTTCACTCCTGTTTGACAACCCTCACCCTCCCTACCATCACCCTTGATTGACAACACTACCCCTCCCTGCCTTCACCCCTGATTCACAACCCTCACCCTCCCTGCCTTCACTCCTGATTGACAACCGTGCCCCTCCATGCCTTTACCCCTAATTGACAACCCTTCCCCTCCCTGCCTTCACCCCTGAATGACAACCCTCACCCTCCCTGCCTTTTCCCCTGACTGACACCCCTCCCCCTCCCTACCATCACTCCCACATTGACAACCCTCCCCCTCCCTGCTATCACCCCTGATTGACAACCATCCCCCTCCCAACCTTCACCCCTGATTGGCAACCCTCCCCCTCCCTGCCTTCACAACTGATTGACAACCCTTCCCCTCCTTGCCTTCACCCCTGATTGACAACCCTCCCCCTCCCTGCCTTCACCCCTGATTGACAACCCTTCCCCTCCCTGCCTTCACCCCTGATTGACAACCCTCCCCCTACCTACCATCACCCCTGATTGACAACCCTCGCCCTCTCTGCCTTCACTCCTGATTGATAACCCTCCCCTCCCTGCCTTCACCCCTGATTGACAACCCTCCCCTCCCTGCCTTCACCCCTGATTGACAACCCTGCCCCTCCCTGCCTTCACCCCTGATTGACAACCCTCCCCCTCCCTGCCTTCACTCCTGATTGACAACCCTCCTCTCCCTGCCTTCACTCCTAATTGACAACCCTCCCCCTCCCTGCCTTCACTCCTGTTTGACAACCCTCACCCTCCCTACCATCACCCTTGATTGTCAACCCTCCCCTCCCTGCCTTCACCCCTGATTGACAACCCTGCCCCTCCCTGCCTTCACCCCTGATTGACAACCCTCCCCCTCCCTGCCTTCACTCCTGATTGACAACCCTCCTCTCCCTGCCTTCACTCCTAATTGACAACCCTCCCCCTCCCTGCCTTCACTCCTGTTTGACAACCCTCACCCTCCCTACCATCACCCTTGATTGTCAACACTGCCCCTCCCTGCCTTCACCCCTGATTGACAACCCTGCCCCTCCCTGCCTTCACCCCTGATTGACAACCCTCACCCTCCCTACCATCACCCCTGATTGACAATCCTTCCCCTCCCTGCCTTCACCCCTGATTGACAACCCTCCCCCTCCCTACCATCACCCCTGATTAACAACCCTCCCCTCCCTACCATCAAACCTGATTGACAATCCTCCCCCTCCCTACCATCACCCCTGATTGACAACGCTCCCCCTCCCTGCTTTTACCCCTGATTGACAACCCTCCCCCTCCCTGCCTTCCCTCCTGATTGACAACCCTCCGCTCCCTGCCTTCACCCCTGATTGACAACCCTTCCCCTCCCTGCCTTCACCCCTGATTGACAACCCTTTCCCTCCGTACCATCACCCCTGATTGACAACCCTCCCCCTCCCTGCCTTCACCCCTGATTGTCAATCCTTCCCCTCCCTGCCTT
>CAUDMG010002410.1:1140000-1162500 GCA_958450375.1 Homarus gammarus | reverse complement strand
ACTAGCATGTGGACACGCCCTGGTGCCTACCAACCACTGCGGATTACCCTTGGTAGGTAAAAGGCTATGGGAGTAAATCCCAAATGGAACATCTGCATTAGAGCCCCATATCAGGTAGACGTGCTTACAGAACTCCAGTAAGACCCCATCAGTGGAATATGTGTAAGAGCTGATCAACACGGGAACCCAAGAACTACACTGGAGGATGAAGGCAATGCTAGATGGGCAGGTTTCTAAGGCAAAACCCAACAAACTGGGCTGTCGGCCGTCCATTGCTTTTCTCCTTCTTCCCAGTCATTGCATTTACCTGCCCACGCTCCTACTTTAGCCATCATCCAGCTCCTCATACTTTTCATCATCATCAAGACCCCTAAACCCCCATAAGTTCGTAATGCAACATACGAGTGGCGACGGGGACAAACAGAGAGGAAAGCTAGGAGTCTCTAGTCACAACTCTGCACATGGGTGACATAGATAAGATGGTTGTTTGTGCAGTGGAATCTAGGCAGCAGTGGAATCTGGTCGAGTGTGTGCGACTGAGCAGCCTTTTCCAGGAGCCACTCTGATCACCCAACATGGGGAGGGGGCTAGAGAATGTGCCCTAAATACAGACTGCCTAAAAAATGAAAAACTGACTGGGCAACCGCTCCCAGTAAGGTCACCCTAATGCGGTCGAAAATCTAATCATAATCATAGATCAAAGCAAAAACAAACTATGCAACCTCTTATGGTGGCTGCATGGAATTTCAGGACCCTTTTGGACAATGGCACAAAATTAATGAGCGTCCTGAAAGTAGAACAGCCCTTGTGGTAAAAGAGCTAAGAGCTGTGTAGGTATAACATCGACATAGCTCCCATTAGTGAGTCCCGGCTCCCAGACAAGAGATGTCTCACAGAACGGGGGTCCGGCTATACCTACTTCCGGAAAGGTAAGCCTGCTGAGAAGAGGAACCGCATTTATGGCGTTGGCTTTGCTATTCTCCAATGTATCCTGCATAGGCTAACTGAAATGCCTGTTGGGGGTCAACGACCGCATCATTAAGCTCCGAGTCCCTCTTAATTACTAATTGTCATGCCTTCTTTATCAGTTCATACGCCCCAACACTGGATGCAGAGGATGACATCAAGGAGGCCTTTTTTGCCGACCTTGACAGAGTGCTAACCTCTATCCCCAGAGAAGATAAGGTTGTGCTCCTAGGTGACTTAAATGCCATATTTGGCTGAAATGCTGGCTTATGGCAGGGAACCACAGGGAGAAACGGAGGAGACAGGTGTAATCCCAAAGGCCTACTCCTCCTGAGCAACTGTGATGAACACAACCTCAGTATCACCAACACCTTGTTTTCTTTTTGTTTTTGTTTTTTACGGGGATTAGTTCACCGGGCACAGGTCACTGACGCACATCAGGGCCTGGGGGGCGAAAATATAATAAAAAAAAAAAAAAAAAATAATAATAATAATAATAATAATAATAATAATAATAATAATAATAATAATAATAATAATGTCTATCATTATTATTATTACAACAATTAATAAAATTAATAGCAAATTAATAAAAATAAAAATAAAATAATAATAATAATAATAATAATAATAATAATAATAATAATAATAATAATAATAATAATAATAACAATAATAATAATAATAATAATAACCATTAATAAATACAAAAACGAAAAAATAAATCAAGAGTGAGAGACGATATACTTTATGTATGTTGTGTTGTCAAAGTAAGAGAATCATTTGAAACCCTGCAATTGTGTGTAAATGAGGCAGAAAGTCAGATCAGCAACCTGGGACTTGGTCACAATTTTCGTGATGCCATATGGCAGCAGGGTCTACCATTAGACAACACATTATGCTTTCAATATCTTCCCAGGCGGTAGTACCTCCCTGTTTGGTAAGTGCTTACTACCTACTACCTACTACCTACTGCCAAGTTCAAGGGATCTTGGCAACAGCCACGATCTAAACATTGGCATCACATTGACTATATCATTGTCAGGGAAAGAGATCGCTGAGATGTCTTCATCACCCAATCCATGCATGGCTCAGACCACTGAGACACAGAACATCGTCTCGCCAGCGTCAAACTCTCCCTTCATATCGCCCCAAAACGGCTAAGGCAACAAGCCTCCAGAAAAGGTTTTAAATCTAGGCGACTTTAGTATCAAGTGATAACACACGCTTTTAGAAAACAGCTCGACGATGGGCTGAAAAACATCCCAACAACAAACAACCTAAATCCCAGTACCGAATAGCGTATCCTCGACTTTGTCATTACACAAACCTGCAGCGAGACTCGGCCAGATCGAAATAATACACCAAGATTCGTTTTTTTGAAAATTACGAGCAAATCGACGTTCTCGTCAATGGTAAAACACACTGACTTCACTGACTGGCAGAACAACCCCCAGTCTCGGACAAAAGCTGATATTTTCCACGATAAAAAAGCGACGACCCTGCTAGAATGGTGGGAAAATAAAGTGTATGAAATGTAAAAATTGCGGATCAACACAAGATGCGTGAATTTTTATATTCCTCTAAAACAATGTATGGCCCAACTACTCATGGCGCGGCTCCTCTTCTCTTATTTGACGGTAACTCCCAAATTAATGACGAACGCATCAGCTGTCAGCGCTGGAAACAGCACTACCATTCTCTACTTACCCGGACCCAACAGGTTCCTCAGCACCTAGAGGTGACCCACCTCATTTATCCTCCATCCTGGGATGGGGTAGCTACTTCCCTCAAGTAAATGAAAAATAACAAGGCCACAGGGCCTGATGGAATAAGAGTCGAAGTGTATAGAGCAGGAGGAACTCTGTTTACCAGCCTTCTCCCCTCTTCCCAGGAGAATATATATCGCCAATATTCATAAGAACAAGGGAGACCGGTCAGACTGTGGCAACTACCGCAGGATCTCGCTGTTGTCTGTAACTGGCAAGATTATCGACCGAGTCTCCTAAACAGACTTTTTCCTGAGGCGGTAAACTTCCTCCCTGAATCACAATATGGCTTTAGACCATCATGAATCATCACTGACATGATCTTTGCTGTCCACCAAATACAGGAAAAGTGCAGAAAACAGCTTCGTGAATTGTATAAGGACTTCATCGACCTTACTAAGACCTTCGACCCGGTCAACAGGGAAGCCCTCTGGCATACCCTCAGTTGTTTTGGTTGCCCAACAAATTTCATCGCAATTGTGAGGCATCTCCACGATGGCATGAACAGCAGTGTTTTGCACAATGATCAAATCTGACTTCTTTCCCATCTAAACGGGGATAAAACAAGGATGTGTACTGCCACCAATTTTCTTTCCATTTTCGTGGATGCCTTCTTTAATCGTGCCAGTGCAAATTTAGCAGTCGGAATGGACATCCAGTACCGGATGAAGGGACTTTTCAACATTAGACGACTCCAGGTAGGAACAAAGGTATCGGCCGCTCACACTGAATGCGACCTATCAGTTGACCCTGAACATCTATGCTGATGCATATACAGGGCCTTGAGGTGAATGGTCGTAAGACTTAGATTCTCTTTCAATCTGCCCCTGGTTTACCTATACCTCCACCATTCATGTAGAGATAACGGTACTACCCTCCCTAATGTTCCCCATTTTTAAATATCTTAGCTCCCACCTCCCCATCACCGCGGATATCGATGAAGAGATTCGACATCGGATCAGATGTGCATATCAAGTCTTTGCCAGACTTCGTACCTGTGTCTTCAGCTGTTGGGAGCAATAATTATATGCAAAGCTGCACGTACAGTATATCGATTAGTGGCCTTTCATACCCTGCTATATAGCAGCGAAACATAGCTCACATACAGGAGGCACCTCAAGGCACGGGAAAAATTTCACCAACGTAGTCTACGTCCCACCCTCTGAAAATGCTGGGGAGACAAGAGAACAAATGCCAGTTTTCTTGTTGACATCAACTCGACTTTTGGAGCATCGAGGCTACTATTATTCATGAACAACTATATTGGATTGGCCCTGTTACCCGCATGGACGACATTAAATTGGTAAAGCAGCTACTTTACAGTCACTTAAGGAATGGTAAAGTAACGCTGGCGAGCAACGGAAAAAGTATATGGATAGTCTTAAGACAAACCTGAAAAAGTGCCAAATCGACCTCCTCACCTGGAAGACGATTACTCTACAGTAACACTTGGAGGAGCACCACATGAGGTATCAATACTTTCGAGCTAGCCCGACTGCATAACGAGGCAGACAAGCGCCAACGCCGGAAAGATGCTGCCGCCTCTCCTTCCTCACTAGATGTAACCCTCCACATATGCTACATCTGTGGACAACCCTGCCGGTCCCGTATTGGCCTCCCTAGTCACCCCAGAGCTCACCAACGAAGGTGACATTCTTAATGACTCATGTCATTGTCTCATAACTGGATGGTCGTCATACTCGATTCAGAGTGACAGCAAAGTAGTTGTAGGAGTGTGTGTGTGTGTGTGTGTGTGTGTGTGTGTGCTGTATATCTCACTAAGAATAGGTTGTACACATAACTGTTTGACATTACCCAGTAGATTGTTCTTATACGGCAGTAGTACTCCCAGCTCACTATTTGCTCTTTGGGGATTTGAGCCAGGAATCTCTGGAATGCCAGCACAGCACCATAAGCACTCAGCCAGTTAAGCGGCTTCCCGTAACTGATCCAACGAGAGTTAATTAAACTGAAAATCTTATCCATTCAGTTTAAGGTTTTGCTGAAGGTACTACTCGACTGAGACCCTGAAGTTTAGTGTACAGGTATATTACTTTTGGCAAAACTTTTTAATTACCTTTCAAATCAAGTCAGAAATAATCAGTCGGGACAAAGTTGTAGTTCGATTTTGACATAACATTTTTTCTGGATACATATGAAACAATATATATATACTGTATATATATATATATATATATATATATATATATATATATATATATATATATATATATATATATATATATATATATATATATATATATATATATATATATGTATTTCTTATTACCTCTCTCGTCTCATCCATCACGGTGTGAATATTCAATCGATCCGAAATTAAAATTAAAATAAAAGGTTAAAAAAGTATAAAGTCTTAATGAATAATAATAAGTGAATATATATTATGATGTGTATAGCCGACTTACAGTATATTATATTAATGGATTAAATAATTGATCAAATACAGTAAATAAATTTCTTGATACACGAAAAAATATAATTGATGAAGAAGTATTGATAACACTGGTCAACATAAAAAAAAAATTCTCATGGTTCTGGATCAAATCAGTCTGATTCTAGTGTAATTGTATGTGCTGAACTCAATTATGACATTCGTATAGCTGTATCAGGCTCAGTTTTCCAGAACCAGCATATCAATATATTTAGTGTACCATGCTATTCATACAGTAATTTATATGCTCATTGGCTCCACTTATGCAATTATTTTTTCCTGATTTGTGCTTTTTTGTTTGTTTTAGTTTGCTGATTCATGATATTGCATATCTACACCTGCATGATTTGTAATTACTCTGAAATTAACAAAACATGGAACGTCGCAAGTGTGTGAACGGTGCTGACAGTTTTTGCTACATATGTGGTGCCTTCACTCCTGGTAGCCTCAAGAAACCAATCACAAAAGCTGTTCGACTGAACTACAAAAGTTACTTCAAATGTCATTTGGGTGACCAAGACAAGAAATGGGCACCTCATGTAGCCTGTAAGTCTTGTGTTAACCACCTGAGCGAGTGGTTGTGTGGTAAACGAAGTTCAGGAATGCCGTTTGCTGTACCAATGATATGGCGTGAACCTAAAGACCACAGTAGTGACCGCTACTTCTGTCTCACAAATATTAAGGGAATAAAAATCAAGCCACTAGGCAAGGTACAGTACCCCAATATTGCTTCTGCAATCCGACCAGTACCTCACAGTGCTGAACTTCCAGTCCCAAATCCACCGACTGAACAAGAATTGAGTGATTCCGATTCTACCTCTACCTCAATGGAAAACGACTACCAGGATGACTCTGAAAATACCAGGCCAAAACTATTTACTCAAGAAGCGCTTCATGATCTCATCAGGGACCTAAACTTGTCAAAAGAAAAGGCAGAAGTTTTGGGATCCAGACTAAAGCAGCGTAACCTACTAGAAGATGGAATGCATATTACTACAGCGCGTTACCGACATAGACAGCTGTCTGCATTTTTCAAGATGGCAAACAACCTTTGTTATTGCGAGGACGCAGTATCTCTCATGCAACAACTCTGCAAGTCTGAAACATACAAGACAGAGGATTGGAGGCTGTTTATAGACTCAGGAAAAGACTCTCTGAAAGCTGTTCTTTTACACAATGGCAATCGGCTTCCATCTGTCCCAATAGCACACGCAACAAAAATGACTGAGAGCTATGAAACAATGAAAATTCTGTTGGCCGCTATAGAGTATGAGAAACATCAGTGGAAGATATGTGGCGATCTTAAAGTCATCAGTTTACTACTGGGCCTTCAGAGTGGCTACACAAAGCACATGTGCTTGTGGAACAGCAGAGCTGATGCAGAGCACTACGTGAGAAAGGATTGGCCGACAAGACCAAGAGATGCGCCTGGAAGGTTTAACTGTGCTCACAATCCGCTTGTAGATCCAGAAAAGATATTTTTGCCTCCACTGCATGTAAAGCTTGGTTTGGCTAAAAATTTCATCAAAGCGATGGATCAATTCGGTGCTGGGACTCTATACTTCTCTCAGAAACTAGGTGGTGTGGTTTCCGAAGCCAAGTTGAAAGCAGGTGTCTTGAATGGACCACAAACTCGTATACTAGTTAATGATAGCGAATTCACCAAAACATTGAACCCACTGGAGAAAAAAGCATGGGAATCATTTGTCAATGTGTCAGAGAATTTTCTTGGAAACTATCGTGCTGACAACTACAAAGAAATCGTAACAACCATGCTTCAGAATTATCATGCATTGGGAGCAAGGATGTCCTTGAAATTGCATTTTTTCCACTCTCATATTGAATTTTCCCAGGTAACCTTGGAGACGTTAGTGATGAACATGGCGAAAGATTTCATCAAGATATCGCCATAATGGAGAGCAGATATCGGGGACAATTCAGTCCTAACATGATGGGCGACTATTGCTGGACACTGCAACGAGAAGAGAGCAAGCTGTACAAGAGAAAGAGTAAAGTTCAGAAGCACTTTTAGAACTTCATATTTTGTCATTATAAAGGATTTGAACTTATGTTTTTTGGTACAATTTTTTATGAGCTTATCTGTGATAGGTTTAAAATTGTATCTTGCATGACGCGATAATGTTACTATATTTACTATTTTTTTTATTCTTTAAGAAAGTAGGTCTGATGGTAGAATGAAACATCCAATTAATATTCATTAATATGAAATTAGTCATGAAAGCACAGTCACATGAGATAATCTCATCTTATGCACGACACGTGATGGAATATTAAATATTTGTACCTATTGATTTTTTTATAAAACCTGGTCTGATAGAACAAAACAAATATCAGATTCGAATTCATCAATATGAAATTAGTTGTGTGAGCATGATCTCATATGTGAACCATTTTGGCTGTTGACCAGTGTAATCGGAAAATAGATGAATGATTTGGTTATATATAATACATAATAAATATACAGATGTCAGGACAGAAAAATAAAAATAGGGATAGGGAAGTTAAAACTACCAGAACTTTCTGCAAATATTTTTATTCAACTCAGCCTTTATTGCCCGTCACGAACTGTTGAAATATGCAAAGTGCTTTTATCATCCTCATGGTCGAATTTTCTGACTCACTGAGTAATAGTCTCATTGACAAACTAGCTGGAAAACTCATTGACTGACTGACTGAGTGACTGACTGACTGATTGACTGCCAGATTGGCTGAGTGACTAACTGGTGGATTGACTCACTTATTGACTGACTTTGGCATTTTGTTTCCGAAGGTGATGCTGTAAACATGAATTTTTGGAAATATTTCAGAAAACTGCTTCTCAAAAGTTCACTCATATTGGTTTATACGTAACTGAACAAAATAGTAACATTCTAACGACTCACGTCAGTTACGACACAACGATATATTCTCTCAACGGCTGGTAGATGCAATGGCTCGTAGACGCAATGGCTCGTAGACGCAATGGCTCGTAGACGAAATTAACAAGACAATGAAGCGGTATTTTTTCAAGAATACTACAGCCAAGGCGAACGTACTGTTAGATGTACCTCTTGTATTGTAATCTCTGTATTCTGGTTTTGTACCCTGAATGTGGCCATGTGGGAGTATCTGCAGTATATAACCCTGGAAAAAGACAGTAAGATCCCACGGTATCTCTCTTGTGTGGTAAAGACTCTGCTCATATGACAGAACCGACAAGATAAGTGCCCAGTCTTGAGGTAAATCACCCGTGTCCATTCTTTATCGTATCCAGCGGTCAGTGTTAAGATACGTGCCCGCTCCTCCATCGTATCTAGAAGTCGTTAATAAGATAAGACAAGGAAAGGCCATTCTAGGAAAGTGTTTCTTGTTCAAAATGAGAGTGAGCTTGTGTAGTGTACAGAGTTTGTAATCCTTTTCCAGCCCGTAAATGTACAATGTCAACATCTCTATCTCTTATCTAGGAGGCGATGAGGATATGACAAATTAGCACCCCTTCATAGGACAATGGTTGTATCTTCAGCATATATTTTTCCGTCTACTAATAGTGTATCAAACAATTAACCCAGTTCTCTTTCCCTCCCTCTTCTTCATCTGTGTCCACACCATTTCGTTAACCTTTCCTTCCTTACTATTTTTATATTCCACTACCTTATTTTCCCTTTTGTCTCTTATAATTTCCTTGGTTTTTGTTCCCAGGAGTTATGGCTTGGTCATCATTCCCCTCTTCCTTCTTCCTCATACGTTGCTCTCCTCCTTTTATTTTTGTTTTCTTTCTCGTCTTTCTCTCCTCTTTTTCTCCTCCTCTCTGGCTCTTTTCTTTCTCCTCGCCTCTTTTTATGTTATTTTCCTCTCCTTCATTCCTCTTTCTTCGACTTTCTTTTTTCTTTACTTTTCTTGTCCTCTTCTTCCCTTTTTTTCATTTTATTCAACTTAACTTACTTTATTTTCCTACATATTTCTCTTGTTATTCACTTCTTCTCATCCAATATTTTTCCGTTTCCTCCTTTTTCCTTCCTCTTCTCTTTTTTCTCTTTCTTCTGTTAATCTCTTATTCCATTATTCTTCTCTTTTCCTCTCCTTTTATTTATCTTTTCTCCTCTTCCTCCTCTTCGTCATTTCTTCCTTCGCAGCTTCTACATCTGTTTTTTCCTCATTAACTTATTTTTACCTATCAAGAAATTCTTTTTCAAATTATTTCCATTCTGAAAAACTTCCACGCAGAATTAAAATGAAATGACAGTCATTTGGCAACGGATCTTCTCATATAATTCTCTCTCTCTCTCTCTCTCTCTCTCTCTCTCTCTCTCTCTCTCTCTCTCTCAATATGGCACCCTGGACCCTATCTGTGTCGCATTACTGTGAAATAATTCATATATTTTCCCAACAAAAGTTTAAAAATGATTACAGAAGTTTGTTTTAAAATAAAAAAAACGTTCAAATTTTGTTTAATTCGGTTGAGAAAACATGATTTGTTGGAAAACTAGATTTATTAGGAATTATGTGTAACAGCATAGTTGAAGAGTTCATTATTTGGACATAATTTTAAACTCCTTCGTCCATTCCTGTAATTTTCAAGACAAAATTGTGGTAAAATTAGAA
The DNA here is from genome assembly GCA_958450375.1 of Homarus gammarus. Classification (NCBI taxonomy): domain Eukaryota; kingdom Metazoa; phylum Arthropoda; class Malacostraca; order Decapoda; family Nephropidae; genus Homarus; species Homarus gammarus. The sequence goes on along the minus strand of CAUDMG010002410.1, from coordinate 1,152,711 downwards.
GAAAAACATTATATATTTTTTCCAACATATTTCTTCATTTTTTCTTCAAATTTATCATGTTGCTTTCTATCGATTTTGTCTTTTTTTTTTCCCAAGTCAAGAAATATAAACTAATTCTTTTCTTCTCTCTAAGCACATTCCTCTTGTAGCCTCTAATACAAGCACTTGGTCCATATGTTTTTTTCCTGAACCAACATAATACTTTCAACAATAACATCTCTGCTCCCACTACATTATACTGTGATGAAGATACGACCATAAATTTTCCTAGATATACTTAACAACATTACTCCTCTGTAATTTTTGCTTTCATGTTTGTCACGTATCCACCCTTATTCCACTGTAATTTTAGTGTTCATTCTCCTCACGTTTTTAGTCTTCCTCCGCTATAATTTCTGCATTCCTCCATTTTCATCTCTTGCCCAGGCAGATTCTTCAATAATTTTTTTATAGTAATTTTGTTTTTATCTCTTTTCTAGTCTTGCTCTTCTGTTTTTCTATTAATTCATTCTCATCAATATTACCTTAATCCATAGCAGCTACAAATACTCCTGGTCACTCCTTGGGTACCCATCACTCTGTCATAAATAACTGTAACATTCTTATCATCCATTCCTTTTTCTATCTTCCCTCCCTCAACACTTCTCCGGTGACTCCAATCAAGCATGGAGTCTTGCCATGCCTAGGAATCCATACAGCTTGTCTAAACACCTAATATTCTAATATTTTATCATTATGTTTTCCTTTCAATTCAATCCTTTACATTCCTTCTCCCTTCATCAACACGGCATAACTCCCTCCCCCATTGCTTCTCTCTCTTAGTTGTTATTGTCAGTAGTTGTTGAAAATATTCTCCCTGTCTCCCTTGATCTTCTTGATCATTTTATTTTTATAATATATCATTAATTTTATTCTTATTTGGCATGTCCATTTGTTTTCTCTGCTTCTGCACCTTGTTAAATTTTTCCTAAAATAGCTTCCTATTCCCTTTATTAACCTTGTAATGATCTTTCCTTACATCTACTACTGTTTTGTGTTCCTTCATTTATCTTTTTATTTTCCATATATTCATGTACTCTGCCTTTTTTTCCTAATTTCCTATTAATACCTTTCTATTCTCATTCATCTGTTCACTTGTCCTCTTGTTCTATCATTCATTGTCATGGTTTTCGCTCCATGTTTTTGTTTTTATGTTGTTGTTGTTCCTTTAGAATTACACCTTTAAACTGTTATCTTTCTTATTCACCCTTTTTATTTTACAATAACTATTTGCTCCCAATCCTTTTTATAAGTCTTTTCCAGTCATACTGTTTCAGTGTCAATATTTTTTTTTATCAGCTATTACAATCGTCTCTAATACTTTATTTATTTTTTAAATCTAAATAATAGTCTGTGCAGCTCCTAATTATACATCTAAGTCATTCGTTTCCTATTTCAATCTTTTGTTCAACAACACATAGCCTAAAACCCCTCAGGTGAACTTATTATATATTTTTCATTCAACGTATGATTTCCTCCTACGCTTATTTAATTTTGCACATATTTCTATCATTCTCTTTTCATTTCTATTCGTCTCTGATACATTATATTTCCCCAACACCGCATCCTCTCCTCCATCACCGACTGTGAGGTAAATGTTCCACTTAGTTACTGTCACGGGTCACAGCTCCAGCTCGTCCAACACAGAGTTATCACAGTGTCACAGCTTGAGGTGAACTCCACAGCATTCACTCACATTACGGTGCTGCGGTGGGCGAGGGGAGTGGCGCTGCAGAGGATCACAGAATTATAGACCGTAAAATACATTACACATGGCGGCTCTTATGTTGCGGTCAACCTGTGATACGACAAAGATTTTTTTTTCAATGTTTATACTGTTAGGTTCTGAATAATAAGTTCTATATACAGGAGAGAACACAAACACCTGTATAGTTTTGTAGGTTCGGTTTACTGGATAAGAGTATGTACACAGAGGGAAGCAGCACTCTCCCCGGCTAGGCTCCTGCTGGTCAACTGCTATAGGCGACGTATGGCAAGTGATACATTAGCAGCTTCCATACGTCGCCAGGCACATTAATTAAGCATGTGGGATATGGTAATAACATTGCCACACGCTGCTAGCTAGGCTGAATAAATAATACATAGATGGAGCACATACATAATATGCATACATAATATATAATCCAGCATATATAATATACATACACCTCCCTCCCCCCTATACGCTCATAGCAAAGTCTTGAGCGGACCTTTTCTTTTGGATCCGTTCTGAGCGTCGAGGGACTTCATCACTGGGAAGGGTATGGGACTCAACACTGGTGGCGGGGCCAGCAGAAGGCATTGTTACGGGTCGGAGAAAACGGCGGTTCCTCCACCACACACGACCACTGGGTAACCGCACCTGGTAGTCCCGTGACCTGCCGAGACCCATGACTACGCCTACTTTGTCCCAACGTAGGGAGGTCGGGTCCTGAACACGGACTTGGGTGCCGACACTCAACCTGGGGAGAGAACGGGCGTGGTCATTGTAGCGGGCGACGACGTCCTGAACACGTTCGGCGGCTCGGCGATCACAATCCTCTGTCTTGGCCTGCCACTCCTTGGAGAAGGATTGAGGGTGAGCAGGGACACAAGAACGAAGGGGGCGTCCATACAAAACCTGGGCAGGGGAGCGTCCGGTGTAGTTAGGTGTGTTGCGGAGTTCAAGAAGACCCCTGTCGAAGGCCTCGCAGTCAATGTTCCCAGAAGGGGCCACCTTAAGGATGAGGTGCTTCAGGGATTTGACAGCAGCCTCAGCGTGGCCGTTGGACTGCGGGTAATGGGGCGATGACAACACATGCCGGACTCCCCATCGGTCAAGGAACACAGCAAAGTCCCGGCTTGTGAACTGAGGCCCTCCGTCGGTTCGCAGGCGTACAGGAACGCCCACGTCACGGAAGTAGTGGCGGAACTTGCTGATGGTGGCGGCAGACGTCGTGTCATTACCGCACTTGATGACAACCGGCCAACCAGAGAGACGGTCGACGATAACGAGGAAGGACTTTCCTGACACACAGAAAAAGTCGGCCGACACAGACTCAAAGGGGCGGGTGGGGTTGTCGTCACTCATGAAGGGTTCCTGCTGCTGGCTGGGTTGTAATACTTGGCAGGGCTCACACGCACGGACAACATTGGAGATGTCGGAGTTGATGCCGGGCCAGAACACAGTCTGTCGTGCACGTCGTTTGGTGGCCTCAGCTCCACGGTGACTGTCGTGAAGGCGGGCCAAGGCGTGGGGACGTGATGCAGCAGGGACAACTACACGTGCTCCGTACAGAACAAGGTCTCCGTCGCAGTAGAGTTCATCGCGGAGTTTCCAATACGGGAGCAGGGTGTTGTGAAGATCGTAGCGGTTGCTAGGAAATCCATTCCTCACACACTCGACAAGTCGGACGTAGGAAGGGTCATCTCGGGCCGCTGTTCGAAGGTCCTCCATTGCCTTGTCGTCATCTGGTGACAGGTCCGAACGAAGGGATTGGACGGCATGGAGAGTGACCACAGTCCTGACGGAAAGAGCGAGGTCGGCGTCGAGTACATGGTCTTCTGGAGTAGGGCGGCTGACAGGAGAGCGGGATAAGGCATCAGGGATGCAGAGCTCCTTACCAGCACGCCACACTGCAGTGAAGATGTACGCCGAGAGTTTCTCTTTCAGACGCTGGAGGCGAGGGTTCTCAACGGCGTCTAGCGTGTAGTGGTTGAGGATCGGGACAAGCGGGCGATGGTCGGTCACTAGGTGAAAGTATTGCAGGCCTATGAGGTAAAACCTGCACTTGGACATCGCCCAAACCGCAGCCAACAGCTCCAACTCAATAGTGGCGTAGCGCGTCTCAGTGTCAGAGAGGAAACGCGAGCCACACTGGACGAGCCGGAACTGCCCTCCACCATGATCCTGCAGTAGGGCGTATCCCACGCCATACAAGCGTGAGGCATCTGTCTGCAGAACTGTCGGCAAGGCTGGGTCAAACGTGGCGAGGACAGGTGGACGAGACAGGGCCTGTTTCACTTGCTGGAAGGCCTTGTCGTGGTCGGGGGTCCACAGGAATGTCCTCTTGGGGCTCATCAGGGGGCGAAGTGGTTGAGCAGCTGCGGAGATGTCCGACGAAAACTCTGCTAACTGGTTGACGAGACCTATGAAGGACCTCAAGTCGGTCAGGTTAGCAGGGGTGGGAAAATCCGTAATGGCGCGGACCTTTTCCGGGTCAGCTGCGATACCATTCCCTGAGAGGGTGTACCCACAAAAGTCAACTGAAGAACTGGCCAGAACAAACTTGTCGGCATTTAGGGTAATGCCGTGCTTCCGGCACCTGTTGAGTACCTCGTAGATACGGCAGAGGTGATCCATATAATCCTCGTCGTACACGAGTATGTCGTCGACCACTTTCACGCAGTTTGCCAGACCTTGTAGAGCCATATCACCTCGAAGACAGAAAGCGTCTCCTGTAGCGGCGAATCCCATGGGGCCACGGCAATAACTGTAACGTCCATGCGGGGTGATGAACGTTGTGAGTGGTCGGTCTTCTTCGGCAAGCTCTATCTGCCAGTATCCACACAGGGCGTCCATCGTCGTGAAGAAGCGCGCCTTCGGGTTCACGCTGCGTATGGCTGCAAAGGGCGTGGGAGAAGGGTGCGCAGGACGAGACACCTGGTTGTTGAGCTTGGAAAGGTCAGTGGTGATCCGAACACCACCTTTAGGTTTTGCGACGACAACCATCGGGTGACACCATGGAGACGGGTCATCGCCGGTTGGTACAATAATTTCTTGGGCGACCATGGAGTCCAGCTCGTTTTTGACCGCCTCGCGGAAGGCCAGGGGAACCAGTCGAGGGGTGTAAATAGCGAATGGCTTCGCGTCGTCCCTCAGGTGGATCCTCATGGGGGGGCCTGCCATCTTCTTGAGAGGCTTGGATTCCAGAGCGGACTTGGTCACCAGAACGTCGCTGAATTCCTTCAGGAAGTACTTCCGAGCATCCGAAGGAGAGGTGTCACTGGCAAGAGGCAGGGGTAGGGCGGCAGCAGGGTCGTTGCTGCTCCCTTTTTGCACCCTGTTGGCGTGTTTTACCTCAAGAATAGGTTTGGGGAAGTCCTGGGAGATGATGGCCAACTCCTGACAATGTCTGTAGGACAGCAAAGGAGTCTGGACACCGTTATGCACATCAATCCAGGCTTGACACGACCTGTTGCCAAAGGTGACTTGTGCTTGGAGTGAACCCAGGGCCGGGGTCATCTGTGAACCATCTGCCATAAAGCGGAGATCCTTGGGGGGCGGTCCTAGATCACTTGGAGAGAGCCCCAAGCATTGCAAATGCTGGGGACCGATGACTGTAGCATCAGCGCCGGTGTCGGGCAACATCTGAAGACGGGATGAAGCACTGCGGTAGGTCACAATGACACTGATGTACTGGGGGACTTTGGTCCTGGGACGCTGGGGGGAGCACACATTCCTAATGTGGCTCGAGCGTTGTCAAGAGTCGTCGTACCTCTGATTGGAAGACTGTGGGCGGCCCTCTCTGGTGGAGGGGGGCTGAAGCTTCCGCCGACGCGGTCCCTTGGGTATGTTGGAAGGGCAACACTTGTCATAGTGGCCCAGACGACCACACACATTGCACTGGACGCGTTTGGCTGGGCACCGTACTGTGAGTGACCAGTGGCCCTTACGGTCACAACTGATGCAGGTAGACTGAGCAGCTGGACACACCTGTGTTCCGTGCTGCTTACCACAGTTGTTGCAAAATAAACCGGGCGTGGACGTGGTGGGCGAAGGCGTAGGAACAGACTTCTTGTCCTTCTTGTACCGGGACACAGCGCTTACAGCTGTAGGGGGAGCACGGATGACAGAGGTGGCACACCTGGCAGCCTCATAGGAGCGACATATCGTCAACACATCCTTAAGAGAAGAGGAAGAGTCGAGGGAGGTGAGGCGTTGGACAAGTTCCTCGTCCTTAACACCCATCAGGATCACCTGCTTCAACTGGGTCTCCTCGCACTGCTGGTGGTGGCCTGGACATATATCTACCTCTTCCGAGGCTCTCTTAAGACGCACGTAAAAGGCATCAAAAGACTCACCCTCCAACTGTCTGCAGCTAAACAATTCCCTCCTGCGCAGAGCTTCATTCTGCTGTCCTTTGATGTGCCGTTGTAGAACGTCCAGTACCTCCTCTACAGACAGCGAAGAGGTTGGGGGTACCTGCAACGTATGTTCCAAGACACGCTGAATTTCCAAGGACAGGCACATGCGCAGCTGGATGAGTTGTTTAGGCTGTGACAAACTCTGGAGATCCACCATTGTAGAATAATCAGTCCACCGTCGCCGCCATTCACGAAAAGTCTGGAAAGTCTCATCAGGCTTCAAGATGGGCGGCGTTTGAGCTGCTGCTTTAGGTGGGGCTGGGGGGCGTGAAGGAAGCATGGATGAGGTGTCTGAACCAGTCAGTACCGAGGCAGTGTTAGAGCCAGGGGCTTGGTTAACAGTGAGGCGAGATATCAAGGCTTCAAACCGTTCACTGTCTTCCAATCTCCGTTGGTTGTCTCGTTCTGCCTCTGCTTGCCTTCTGTGCTCATCCGCCAAACGTCTGTGGGCTTCATCCTCGCGTTTCTCATCTCTCATAAACTTCAGTAAAGCAATTATCTCTGGAGACAACGCTGAATATTGAGGTGAGGGACTGCGCGATGTGGGGGCTGGAGCGTCGTGGCCGGCCTGGTCATCCATCTCTGCGGGGCTATCACCCGCCTGAGTCATCCAGACGCTGGGTCCACGGCTACGTAAGGCGTGAGACATAACTACTTCCTCTGTGTACTATGTCTTAAATCAGTGTTGACCGGTCAGCCCGTCGTATCAACAAGATTTCAGACAAAAAATTAATTAAATACACAGATAAGTAGGTTATATATATAAAATATATATAAGGAAGCCGCGCGGTCAGCGAGTGTTAGTACGTGTATGTGTGTGAGTGTGTGTCCCGGGCCGGCAAAGCGTCTCGCCCCAGCTGTGAGGGGGGGGGTGGAGGCGGCGCTGTGAGGGGGGTGGAGGGAGAGGCGCGGCGACTCCCAGTCGGTCTAGTTACCCTCAGAACGCGGTCAGAGACGGGTGCACTGAACTCTACTCCTTACAAATGCCCAGAACGTGCCGTATACCTTGGGAATCCTTTAGAACAAGGTCACACATGAATGGCACGAAACACACAATGCACTAAACACTTCACAGAAAATCACTGTCACTGACACTGCTCAAAGTTGCTGAAATTCTTCGAGGAGAGATGGCGCGGGAGTTGACCCAAGCGAGAGTCCATAGAGGCCATAGCCGGCTTTCCACAAAGTTTGCGCTATCACTCGTAATTATCCAGTAAGATCGGATCACTGCGCCATGTTAGGTTCTGAATAATAAGTTCTATATACAGGAGAGAACACAAACACCTGTATAGTTTTGTAGGTTCGGTTTACTGGATAAGAGTATGTACACAGAAGGAAGCAGCACTCTCCCCGGCTAGGCTCCTGCTGGTCAACTGCTATAGGCGACGTATGGCAAGTGATACATTAGCAGCTTCCATATGTCGCCAGGCACATTAATTAAGCATGTGGGATATGGTAATAACATTGCCACACGCTGCTAGCTAGGCTGAATAAATAATACATAGATGGAGCACATACATAATATGCATACATAATATATAATCCAGCATACATAATATACATACATATACGGCTAAATATACATGTGTGTGTGTGTGTGTGTGTGTGTGTGTGTGTGTGTGTGTATGTGTGTGTGTGTGTTTTATGTTTTAATGTTTATATTTCAACATTATTATTATTATTATTATTATTAATATTATTATTATTATTAGAAGTAGTAGTAGTAGTAGTAGCAGGAGGGGTCCGATATCAGGGATAGTACGCATCAGGTAGTTCCAACGATGCTTGACTCCATGGGTGAATGCAGCAAAGGCCGCATGTGGCTGTGTGTTAGCAATCTCAGACAGAGCTTGGATTTCACTAACACACTCATTCACCTTTCCCGCTACGTACTCGGTCTTGAAGTCCGTAGTGCCAATTACTGGGCGTAGATGTCTTTGGCCGTCCTCAGTTATTTTGACCTCACTTCCTCCAAAAATCTCCAATGCCCGTTCATAATGTTCTGGCTTCACGATGAGGAAGGACTTGATGGTGTTTGGGTGGTACCTTATTTGTGGACCTCGCGATGTTACCAAGTCCCACCACTTTTTGATGCCCTCCACTTTTCCTGCTCCTGTAAGGTCATCAGCATATGCCACTTGTTTGACCCCAGTTGTTTCAAATTTTATTTCTTGTTGGAGCACTAATAGGCCAATTGCATACATTGCCATTGCAAGAGGGTCCCCCTGTGTTGTTCCCTCGGTTGACTGTAAGATGGTATCACCTCTGGAAAAAGCTATCAGTGTCAAGTTCATTCCCAAATTAGTGAAACACCCTGACTTAACCCCAGCAGAAAGAGCACTTCTTGCACTTCCACCAAGACTGGGGGGGATGGGACTAACAAATCCAGAGGAGCTTGCTGCCACTGAACATCAAAATTCACTTAAGCTTACGGCAGCCCTCACGGACCACATAATAGCCCAGAATGCAACAGGGGAAGTGGATACAAGTGAAGTAAATAAGATTCGTAGGTCCATTACGATAGATCGACAGCACTGCCAAAATGATAAGTTGCAGCAACTATTGCTGCAGGTACCAGAAAATTTGAAAAAAAAGTAGCTATAGCACAGGAGGTGGGCGCCTCGAATTGGTTAACTACGTTGCCGATAAGGGCAAATGGTTTCAGTCTTAATAAACACAAATTTACAGATGCCATTGCTCTAAGGTATGGTTGGCCAGTAGAAGGTTTGCCCACCCAATGCGTGTGTGGCTTTTCCTATGATGGCGATCACGCCATGGTGTGCAAGAAGGGGGACTTCATATCCATGAGGCATGACGAGGTAAGGGATCTCACAGCAAATATGTTGAAGGAAATCTGCCGGGATGTCATGGTAGAACCGACCCTCCTTCCATTGGATGGTGAGATCTTCCAAAACAGGACTTCAAACACATCTAACGAAGCCCGTGTGGACGTCAGTGCTGAGGAATCTGGAAGCGTGGACAGCGAGCTTTCTTCAACATCAGGATTTTTGATCCCATGGCCGCATGTCACCGTAACCTAGCTCTCGATGCTGCACATAGGAGGAACGAGAACGACAAGAGAAGGGCATATGGGGAGAGAATTCAAAACGTTGATCAAGGCAGCTTCACTCCTCTAGTGTTCATAACCTCTGGTGGGATGGGACCAAGTGCAAGATGTTTCTACACGCCAGACTTTTGGAGTTGATCTCCGAACAGAAGCAGCGGCCCAGAAGTTATGTTACAGCCTGGATAAGATGTCGACTGTCTTTCTCTCTCCTTCGATCGGCTTTGCTCTGCGTCAGGGGAACGAGAGCTTCTGCCCCAACTCCGACAACTGCTGCAGATATTGACTATGAGGCTACTGTCACTGAATGCCGCATAGATCTGCTGCTCAACTAATTTAACACAGATAGGATAGCTACTTATGTATTAGGATATTTAATATTAAGATAATTAAATGGTGGCGAAGGTGTGGCTATTGGGGGAGGCTGGAGGCCACTTCTTAAAAAAAAAAAAAAAAAAAGTAGTAGTAGCAGTAGCTGCGTAGATCTGCGGCTCAACTAACTCAACACAGCTAGGATAGCTACTTTTGTATTAGGATATTTAATTTTAAGATAATAAAATGGCGGCAAAGGTGTGGCTATTGGGGAAGGTTGGAGGCTGGAGGGCGGAGGCCACGTCCTAAAAAAAATAAAAGTAGTAGTAGTATTAGTAGTGGGCCAGTGCGACGTGGGTGTGGTGGAGTGTCCTCCCTGATCTTAGTGTTATTGGAGGGGACATATTTGGAGTGTGAGAGCGTGAATTTCACAGCTTCGGTGAATATCGGATGTCACCCTAAGCATTTTCACCGAAGGTTCTCCTCATCCCTTACGGCATTTTTTTTCTTTTTATTATTATTTATTGGGCACCCCCTACATCCTTGTGTAAGGTGAAGCGCAGAAGCGTTTACAGTGCCCAACAGGGAAGTATGCTAAGTTCATTCTTGACCTTTATGTCTCATGAGTTAAGGGCGTAGAAGCCTGAAGAGTCAAGGGCGTAGAAGCCTGAAGAGTCAATGGTTTATTTCATCAAGTTATTGGAAGCTCCAACAACTTGTCCCTGAATACGAATTCGCAACTTTCGATTTACACCAGGTAGCTACTTTACTGCTAGGTGAACAGGGACTAATGGGGGCTGGGAAGTATGTCCAAACAACTTCCACCAGCCCGGGAATCGAAGCCGTGACATCTCGCTTGCGAGGCAAGAGCGGTACCACTCTACCACCAGCACCCCTCCTTACGGCATTAATCGCAAATATTCCGTATGTTCACCGGCGATCACCAATAGAGTTTATGAGTATTTTGATGGACGGCTACTGCAGGTGCCAGGTACCAGTTCCAGTGTCGATAGGCCAACTTTGGCAGGGGTGGCATCGAGACTCTCGCCCTTATGGGGCCAAGTGCTCTACGCTTGCGGTCGCCCCACCCCCGAGTAACGGTCACTTCATGTAGTGTCGGCTGACCAAGTGAGAATATATAACTAATATTACATCAGTGCGACCATAGAAATAGTGGTTATTCCTACCAAGGATATATAAACAAGTGTTAGGTGTGACAATTCTTGCTCCCAGTGTATCATTCTGATGTGTGGATTGTCGCCCACATGGGGGTGGCCTACACACCCACGCGCGCACATATGCCCATACAACCAGGACACAGCAGTCCAGCCTGTCACCTCTCTGCCCTTCACTCATAAGAAATAGTATCTTCTTCTGTATGGGACCAAAGCAGATGTAGGAGGCTGACGTAACTGTCGCCCAAGGTGCGGAACACTATGCCAGGTAACAGACGTTGCAACGTTTGTGCTAGCCAGTACCAAAATTGCACTAGCTGTGAATGTGCGAGAAACAATCGACCATGTGTGGCTTGCAGAAAGGGAAGCAATTGTCGGAACCCACAAGGAAGGGTGCCGACACAGGAGGCCACAGTGGATGTCGCCGGGACCCAGCCGCCCGATGATATCCTAAATGATAGCAGTGAGTCTACTCAACCTGAAAATGTAGTACTAATAAGCGCTGCTCCAATAGTAGCAGATGTACACGAGGTGAATGAGAGACTGCCACCACAGAAGAATGGCATGTAGATGGAAAATGCTGACATATAGGTTGAAGAAACTAACTCGGAAATTGTCAGGTGGTCGCCAGCTAACCTATTTAATCCACCCAAGTGTGCGGCCACCAAAGAAATGATTCGGGAGATCATTCTCTTCATAACTGAGTACACTCAGGACTGTTTCCTTGCCCCTAAAGCTCTTCAAATTTTGGCAATAATACCACATCTATTCTGTCAGAGGACACACACAAAGACTAAGCACAAAGAAAATGCGGCAGCAATGAAGAGAAGATTGACATTGTGGCAGAATAGGGCCCTTGATGATGTCCTATGTGAAGCAGGAACACTGCAAGAGAGACTAAAGTTTATCGGAGACGGAAAGCAAAACACCATAGACGTTGAAAGAAAGTTTGGAAACAAAATGCATGTGGGAAAAGTGTCTTTGGCGGTAAGATCTCTCACAGAGGAATCCTCCGGTGGGGTTCTGCCAATAAACAGAGATACATTAAAACAACTGAACGAAAAACATCCCCCTGCAAGTGAAGACGAAGGCATCAGGTTCCAGGGTGATTATATCCCGCCAAACGCTGTCCTGTTCGAGAAAATAACAGGGGGGATGGTGTGGAAAAAGGCACTGAAAACTCAGGGAGGTGCCGGCCCTTCAGGACTGGATGCAAACGGTTGGAGAGTCATCCTCAGCACTAACAAACTTAGCCCGGAAGCAAGTGATCTCTGCACGGCCATTGCCGTCCTTGCAAGAAAGCTGGCATCCTCGTGCTGCAAACACCTCCATGCTCTGACGGTCTGCCTCCTCATTACCCTGGATAAGAATCCAGGATGTAGGCCTATAGGGGTGGGATAAGTGCTGAGGCGGATCATCGGAAAATGCATGATGGAGGTGGTAAAGGATGATGTCAGGGCAGTAGCAGGAAACCTGCAAGTTTGTTGCAGGCCACCAGGCTGGAGGGGAAGCTGCCATTCATGCCATGAGAACGATATTTGAGCAGCACGCTTGTGAGGCGTTCTCCTGGTGGACGCTTCAAACGCATTCATCATACTTAACCGCAAGGCCGCAAGTGTCCAAGCTTTGCAATGTATGTTGAAATCTCCTATCGGAATACATCAGACCTTTATAAAGTAAACAACAAGGCTCTAAGAGGTGATACCTTCATACAGTCAACAGAGGGAACAACGCAGGGGAACCCTGTTGCAATATCAATTTACACAATAGGCCTATCCGTGCTCCAACACACAATAAAATTTGAGACAACTGAGGTTAAGCAAGTGGCATACGCTGATGACCTTACAGGAGCAGGAAAAGTGGCAGACATCAAAAAGTGGTGAGACGTGGTAACATCACGAGGCCAACAAATAGGGTACCATCTAAACGCCAGCAAGTCCTTCCTCATTGTGAAGCCAGAACATTATGAACGGGCAATGGAGGTGTTCGATGGAA